>BLKR01000979.1:0-363345 GCA_011170035.1 Teleogryllus occipitalis
GAACTATTTATCATACATGTCGCTGAAGAAATTTTAGTTACATAATTGGCCGGTTTCTGCAACAAGTTCTTAGTTTTCCTTAAATGTGGGGGCATTGAGTCTCCGGTACGCGTAACACACATCAGTGGCACAGAAGTAACGCGTTTTTTTGGGGGAACTACATCCGGGAGAGCGAGTATGTAAATATCGTCAAGAGTTTCCGACGACGTGAGATGCGTACACAAAACTGAGCGTAACATGAGCCCGTCTATTTCATTTCTCGAGCGCTCGCAAACACAGAAAATTCTTCTCTTGATTCGTGAGTCGGCAAATTGCTTTGTGAAATCTCTATGTGGCCAGAGGAATATTTCGAGACAGTTCAAGACGACCAAATTTCCAGGGTTATATCCAATTAAATAACCTAACCTCTTCAGTAACGCACACAAAGACACAAAATACTTTCTAATAAATTCATCTGAGCAGCTATATTTAGCAACACGTAGGTGGAATGAATGAAATTTTTGGATCCCTCAACATCACCAATAGACTCTCAATTTACGACGTAAAGCGAGAGAAGTTGGGTTAAAAGTGAGGGAAGTTGAGGGAGAAAGATCAATGCAATCAACCCTGAAATACGGTATCTCCATATTTATTTCATACCGTACGTTTCACAACAGTACACAACCTTCAATTGCTAATTAATTGGTGATGTGGATACAATAACAGCCTTAGGGGTGTATCACTGACTTTACACGAACTTTATACTTACCCTTTTTCGAAGAATAGAACCTGGATTCTGTAGCGTCAAAATATTCGTTGGAACTCAATTTAGATTACAGGGCTTTTCGTTAATGCTTTGAAACGCTATTGTTGCAACGAATGTAACGCGGTCCAACAATGTTTAGTGCACAGTCGAATCAGCGCCGAAGAGAGGAAGTGCGACAAACACTTCACCTATTAAAGCACTTCAGGCTAGTAATTTGATTAGACAGCGGTCTGTACCACACACGCCATTCATTCTCCTACGGCATTTTAAATTGAATTTTTCATAATCTCATATGAAAATATAAGAAAATGCAAACATTATACTAACAAAATATATTTATTGCCAAAAATAGCATTAATGGGAATTTTAGCATTCGCAATATGTTTAATTAATTATCATTAAAAAAAGATGTTTCTTCTTATTCTGACCACTAATTTGGACCTAAATTTTATTTCGATCCATTGCATCGTCACACGCCTTATCCTGTGGCCTAACATTTCAGAAATTACGTAATTTTTCTGAACAAGTATTTCCAAACCGCTTCTATTATTTTATGATTTAATTTTGTGTCGCAATAGTTACTCTGAAAAGTATCTAGTCGGGTAGGATAATAAAAATTGTTAGCGACCGAAATGAAGTGAAACGTTTTGAACACTGATTCTCGCTGAAAATTATAAATACAAAAAACGGTAAGGTTCCAACTCTTAAGAATTTGTTAATATTATATTTCAATTCTTTCAATGTAACTATATGTCTATTTAAAAAATAAAAAAATACTCATGTTTTGAAAATACGTTTTTCCAAACACTGTGATTCCCAATTGAATTTTTAAAAAAGTAAATAGTTTAAAGCGTAAGCCATGTCCCAACCGGAAAGTTTACGCCTCATTCCTCTAATTACTGGGCCACCTAAACGATGTTCTGAACAGCTTTTGGGGCCAGTTCAATGCCATGAATATTTTAAAAAATAAAAAATCCTTTTATTTTACAATCATGACTTTTTGTGAATAAGTGATTACAGTTTACCATTTTTCATGTTTGTATTTTAACTTTTACGCATTTTAATATTCCCACTCATTTCTCACAAATGCCTCCTTTCTCAGAAATGCTGACTTTCCAACCAGTTTGTCAACAACATTTGTTGGATATGATTCACGCGCCGACACTACCACGATTTCTGCCAGTTAATGCAAAAGCATCAGCATCAATAAAATGAAAAGTATTATCAAATAGTATTTCTATTTTTATTTCTGGTTATGCCCATCAAAAGCGCCAGGTGTAAAACTAAACTTTTCATTTCATATAATATACGTTTTTAAATTCGATTTTCCGAAATAATTTCTCCTAACGGAATTCACGAGATAATTTTTGCGGTGGATCCACCCATAAGGGAATTGGAAACAGCCGCCTTAAAGAGGTCGTCCCAAACCAGGCATTGGGAGTCCGCAGCGCGGCGCGGCGCGTGACCGCAGTCAAGGACCATTAGCGCCGCGAGGTCATTACCACGCGCTCGTCGCGTTCCCGACGGCGTCAGCCGGATTAGAAGACCGCGGAGAAACCGCTCGTGGGTGGGCGGGGAGGTTCCTTCTGTGAAACAATGGGTCCTTCCGATACAATGCTCCGTGGGCGATGCGCAATCGAAATGAAGGCGCGTCCAGAGATTATAGGGAACGGTCGGGCGATTGTGCGACGACGCGTCGCGCCCTTCACTTCCACACCTCCCATCTCTAAGAGATGAAATTCGCCACTCATTAACAAATGGACAAGTGGGCCCGCTCGACAAGTGGCAAGCAAGCGACTCCACTGTAGCGCAAGGGTAGATACCTACCAGAGTGATTTTGAAATGTACTGCTTAACATGCTTTTCTCATAAACGACAAAATACTACATTATATACAATAATAACACACACACACACACGCATGCGCGCGCGCGCACGCACGCACTCACGCACGCACACACGCACGCACGCACACACGCACGCACACACGCACACACGCGCACACACACACACGCGCGCACATATATATATATATATATATATATATATATATATATATATATATTTGATATATATATATATATATATATATATATATATATATATATATATATTTGATATTTTCAAAAATTCCTAATACTAATATTAAAAATAAAACCAGCAAATTTTCTTGTAACATTGTGGACTGTATAATTAAATTTTGTATCTACCTTTAAAAGCTATTAGTACATAAAACTCACAAGTTGTGTATGAATTGCGTTCGATTCTTAGAACTGCCTCACATATGCCTTCAGATGCTATAATTTTAACAATTTTATTACCACCGATTTTTTTCAGTATTAGATCTGTCTGCTCAGCAAGAAACTGAAAATAGCCGCATTAAACATTAATAGGTAATTGAGAACCCTGCCGTTCATTTCATCAGGACCCTCAGAGTACGAAGATGGATGAGAAGTAAACCACGAAAGTAAGTTAGAAAAAATCATGATTTCTTAAAAGAAATAAATACGTATTTTATTTATATTCTATTTCTTTCTTACAGAGCGCGGCTGCTCAAGAACTGGACGGACTTCCGACTCCCAAGGGATGATGGCTGAGTAAGCGGTGCGTCTCCGTAGAATTGTTTCTCTGCGTCGCAGAAACGTTGCATTTTTTTCTCAAAGCTCATTATCAACACTTCCTCCTCCATCCGCTGTTACAAGGAATTAAAAGGAAGTTTGAAATGCAGTGCAAAGCTTGCTTCCGTCTCCTGTTCGATATGCTAAGCGATTAATTTTGATACAAAGAACATTTTCATGACTTCTTTTTTTTCAAATACTGAACTGCAAGAAGATGCCATAATGTTGTAGACCATTTAGACGTTGTCTCTAGTCGTCAAGATCTGACGTGTGTCGATTTAATGTTAATATTTGGGATTTGCTGACCAACACATTGCACTCAAACAATCCATACTCAATCACGGCGTTTCAGGAACAAAAACTGAAAAATTTTCACAAAAGACTAATTTTTAATGAGTAAGCCACACCATATTTTGTCGGTATCAAAAGTCCGAAGAAGTAGGTGGAAAGCATTTTCAACGTTTCCTGTAAAAAACAAAAATAAGGGCGTGGCGGGCGGTCCGAGTTGGAGCCGCCTCCAATACGATCCCAGTATAGGTATTTATTATTTAAATTAATTTTTATTAGTAAAATATTTTTCATGCTAAATTAAGAAGATTTACCAGATATTCGAAGTTTAACGAAAGCAGACAAAAAGTGAATACGTGATTTAATGAATTGTCATTAGTATGTTTAAATAAACATTTTTTAATTCGTTTGATTTAAAGAACAATTTAAATAAGCGTTTTAAATGAAATGATTTAAATCGCCGCCAAACAGTACCAAAGGACAACGATAATAGGTATTTTCTGTTTCATATCCATATTTCAACATCTATTTCATCACAATTATTAACGACATTTATAAAATTTATTTTTCGATAGAGAGGTACAATACTCATTTACAGTTACGCGGAAAAAATAATCACATTCGAACTCATTTTTGTCATTGTAATAGTATGGAATCCTGTAAACCATCAATACCGATTCAGAAAGATATTGTGTTGGTAAACTATTTCAAACTGCATTCTATCATTCTATCTCGATGGACCACATGACTAATATAAAATTACCCTTTTCAATTTTACCTATCCACATTTAACGTTAAAGCTGTAAGAATTATGAATTTCTGATAAGTTATTATGAGGTAAATTGAATAACAAATCTTGCGAAACAAAAGTATTTTATGTTGTATAAGAGATTACTTCATTGATTTTATAATGTGAAAATAGGTACTTTTAAATGGAGTGTTTATAAATAATGAGGCGAGGCGTCCTAAGGCAAGCTGATACAAATCAACATGCAAATCAACAATAGGTACTAAAACGACACAACGGCAAATAATAATTATTTACTTTAGCAGTGTGTAAAATAGATCATTAAGTGCTAGTTAGTTATTTATTCCTGAGCGCTTTACCGCAAGTGAAAAAACAACTAACGACCACATAATTGCCTATTACTCACGTGTAATGTACTGTTTTATCTTTTCCGATCACCTTTTAAAGATTGTGACATTTTATAGCAGTAAGATTAGTGGTACTGACTAAGCAATGTATGGTATGTATTTTATTTTCTGCGGTAGTTCACAAACGCATGTAACAATCAGTAAGTAACCATCATTGACCTGTTGTGAGCGGACATTCAGTGCAGAACGCGGACAATGGAGATTGAAGAAATTCCTGAACATATTACAATCGAAACCGCAAGGCTGCGAAATCGTTACTAGCTAATAAATCGAGAGAAAAATGGCAAAGGATAGGAAGTTTTTAAACACTGTAGAGATGAAACGAGAATCCTGATGTATGCGAAGATGTTTTGTTCGAATATTTTGCTAATACCATATGCTGCGAAAATAAGTACCAACAAGTACGATATGATATACGTAACGACACAAAGCTAAAGAAGAGTACTACAATTTTTCTAATGGGCAAGAAACAATAGATCCGGATCTTTACGATAGAAATTTTCAATACCGAAACGGCGATGAATGACTACGAAAATTTCGATATTAACAAATACGTTTGACTAATTCCTTTTCTAAAAAAACGTGAGAGCTAAAATTGAGCAAAAATATTGACAAAAAAGCGGACATTGGAATTTTTAAATCAGCCCCTCATGGAGAAAGTAAGTTTTACAAGAATACTTTCTTCTTGTTCGTCTTTAGAAAAAAAGTTTCATTATCAACTTATTTTATTTTGATATTAAGGTCGCAGTTTCAAGTAACCGAAATGTTTCAAGTAACACGAAATGTTTCAAGTAACCGAATGCAAGATAACAGTCACACAATGACAGAAGCTGGTAAGTGGTGTCGTGCATGGCATTACGGCACCCGTAAACGTCCGTCAATAATAGTGCATTACCCCCCTTTTGCATGCAAAGCTTCGATTTAACACCGGTTGTCCTTCATGACCTCATCCCGTGCACGTCCGTATTTTGTCGTAAACTTAGAGGTCCGTCCTTGCGCCGTCATTCTCCGCTTGAGGGTCACGGTGCTCAATTAAGAAGGTTTGTGGCCCGAGGCACAGCCTCTCCCGTTTATGCCCTGCACAATGGGAACGTGCGAGTGAGGGGCTGTGCTCAACAGCTGCAACATTGTTTCTCGGCAATATCAGCTAGCAGGACAAAGAAACATTAAATGTGATTTAACACTAAAATTTATCTTCAAAAGATATTTCCTCTCGACTACAGTGGTCCAAACAGCAAAAAAGGATAATTCAACATATACAAATCTTCTACAATATCCTTCGAAAATCTTTTGTCATGGAATCGTGCAATTCTCAACACTTACCAACTTCATGAACCAATTTATTGTTTTCTCGTCTGCTGTTTACGCACTATAAAGTAACGTACGTAATGTAACTGATGTTTTTCGACAAAAAAACTATTGCCGGAACTTGGTAACGAAAAAGTGGATAAAATCTTGTTCCTACATGGAGTAAATTACTTCTAACATGTGTTGTCAGAATCTACGTTTGGTAGGACCTTGATACAAAAAAAACAACAAAAAAAAACGATTGACGGCAAAACTTCTGTCTGTCTGTCTGTCAACAACCGACTGTCTGTCAGCCGACCTGTCCTCCTGTCAACAACGCTAGCGACTAAACGGTATGCAGGATTTTCACCAAAATTGATATTCCGCCATTGATCTAACTGATGTCACGGCCCCTTGAATTTAAACTGGATATTTTGATTTTTGGGTGTACTTTAAATAAAGCCATTACATTTTCAAACTTTTCTCAAAATTGTTCGAAATTTTTTCTTTAATTTTCTTTTTCCTGTAATAGAGACACATAGGTCGCATTTTCAATGGTCTCCCCGAATTTTAAAAAATTGCGAATGTTCTAATTGTTTTCGGCTTCTTCCTAAAACTACAAATATGAAGATAGAATTTTTCTCCTTCAAGAAATCCGCTCATCAAACACAGATCTTTAAACAAGACGAAAATATGAGTAGTTTTTGAGTAATTTTGCGTAAAATAAGGCAATTTTTAAATTTTAAACAATTATTTTTTCAAAAACGGCTTCTTTACATTTTTACTTTATTTGTTCTTGTATGTTGCAAAGAACGGTTGAGGAAGTGGCACTAGTCGAATTTTCGTTGAACTCACTGAATTTTGTTAAATTGCAAAAATCTTGTACTTGCAAAAAGCTGCCCGCTTGTGGGAGATACCTGGTAGGGGAAAACCCTGCCAGCCGACCTGAGGTCGGCGCCGGATCTCGCCATTCCGCGAAGGAAGATCACAGCCACCACCTGATTAAAACATTCACTATACTTACGAGACTAATGACATCAGTAGTTGACGTGTCCGGTATCACTAACAATCAATCAATTAAATTTTTAAAAAATCATTGAAATTGCAAATTCATATTTCCCGCGCCTCGTTTGACGAGCAGTCAGTTTGCAAACTTGGAACACGGCTGTTTGAAATTTTTCCCATTGTTGCGGTCATAATGATCGTATGATGTAGATAATATTCTCATGAAAGGAAATAGATTTAAGGATAGAAATAGATTTAACTTACAAGTAACAAATACACATCTTGTACTTTAAGAAGTTTTGATCACTATGATATTAAAAATTTGGAAGCTCACTTCGAGGTAATCAAGACAACCTTGTCTTAAAATTATCCTTCCTTTTCTGAATAATGTACTGCAAATACAGTGATAGTTAAATGTATTCATGTTTGTTTCATTTGTAAAAGTAATAAATGACTACTGTTCTTGACTCGAAATAAGTAAACGAACTCCAATAGTACGTTCAAAAACTTTTCATTTAGTAAAATACGGCTTATGCATCATATTTGGAGCTCCACCGGTTCTGCATGTTTTCCGCAAGTTTTCCATTGTTCCCTGCTTGTTTCCTCGGTTATTCCCTCACATATCCTCCATGTTTCCCATAATAGGTGACCCGGCATTTTCCACCGCAAGTTACCTCATGTTCAGCGCGTGTGCAGTCCGTTCAGCGTGTTCATTCAGCCCCCCACCCCCACCCATGTTCAAATAGAATTCCGAAATTTATTTTAAAAGTTTAAAAATAAGTATTTTTTAACCTTAAGTAGGCAAATTAAAAGTCTATAGAAAAAAAAAGTGTGGGACAGTTGAAAATGAACAATGAGAAGTTGCCAAGCAGACCATTTTTTTAAAATTTATTTCAGCTTTGCCCAAAAGCCCTTAGCAGCCGAATACAATACATTGAGAGTACACTGAAGAATAGTGAAGTTTAGGAAACACAGTCGATAGATGATTACATTGAGTGCATTGAAACATGCCCGACATTGACTGGTGCCAATTTGAAACAAGCCCTGTCTTTCTATTTAAAAAACAAGCCCCACTTGGAGGGACATTTTGAAACATAATTATTACTGATAAATGTAATTTGGGCGCCAGGAAAAGGTTACACTTGAAACCTAATGATTCCTACGTAATTTAAATATCTCTCATTCCAAAATTATGTTGTGCTTGCTCAGTTAATTGGGGTTTGAAGTTCATAATTGTTGCTATTTAATCTGCAACCAATTATTCAATCTGCCATCCATATGGAGTGGCGAGGAATCTGAAAATCGTATTAAAATGCTGGATTGCACGTAACGAACAATGATAATCAGCTTTCTTTCAACTTTACAATTTGTAATTTATTATATTGATAAAATGAATGCATCTTTGGTCATGACCAGTTTTCTCTATATTCTATATTATAAAACCTTTTTATTCATTCGTGGGTCTTCGCGCGCTCTTCGCTTCTTCGTTCGATGGCGCCCTGTAGAACCTTCTCCGTCGACGCAGCAGAATCTTGCTTCAGGATAAAGACCTCGCCTAATGTCCGTGTCTGGTTCCAAATTCTCCCGGCGATACTATTATAATCCGTGACTTACCTCACTAACGTCTCATGTGGACGCCTAAATACGTTGTTTTTTTTCTTACAAGAACGCTCTATGCTAATATAAGAAACGATGGTTAACTGTCAAATACAGTCTTTCTTCGATCCATTAAAATATATCAAGAGCCCACCCGCTCATCACCGCGTTGCTCTAGCGAATGAATGTTCTTCTAAAAACTCGGAAGCATTCGAATTTTATATCTTTTTCTTTTGTCTCTCAAAACAATGCTTATTCCGCCTCTGCTCTGTCATTTACCTAACGAAAATGATCCTTGACGTCGGTTGTTTACTTGTCACATAGCGACCCCCTCGCGATCATCTATTGACATCCCTATATTCTAAGTCAAGTAAAATGACATTTCCATAATATAAATGATTCGTCATTTTGGTATATCACAACATAGACACGTTAAGTAGATTCAACACACAATTGTCTGTGAATTAAATGTGCGAAGCAACAACAGGTACATGGTCAGGGAGGGGCGAAGAACTGTCGCGGTAGTTTCCGCTCTAGTCTATTGTGGTGAGGATTTTGTTTTCCGATTTTGAAATGTACGGCTGAGGGAATCTGGGGAATTTTGGGATAGAAGCGAGAGGATAGGCGGGAGAAATGGACAGAGATCGGGGCGATGCCGAGTTCGTTACGTAACTGGTAGTTAGGTACCAAGCCAGGGCACTTTACTAATTACATGTCAAATGGAAGAAGAGAAGTATGAAGACCAAGTAAACCCAAGTAAAAATTGTTTAATTTTTGTTAACTTCTTACAATCGTTGCAACGGATTTAGGGTACCCTCCAAAATTGTAAAAACGCCTAAAAATGTCTCACATTTTGTAGATCACGACATAAGAAATATTGCTCGAGAACTCTTGGTTTTAGAGGTCAGGATAGCATCGTTTACGAGTAGTCCAGTAACGTGTATTGCAGGTTGCATGTGCGTCTCCTCTATCCCTTGTATCATTATCTGTGTCCTATTTTATTGTTTCGTCTTAAATTTGTTTGATGCATCCTTATGAGGATAGTAATTCTTTACTCTCCAAAAACACATTAAGGGCTTTTGTGTAGATAGTACCTTATACACAAAACAAAACGTTGGGAATTATTAGATAGGATTATTAATTATATACCACCATGGATAGAATTTTGTATGCAGAGAAAATTTCATTACTGGAATTTTCTTCTGCATAGTTATGAAATGTGGGAAATATAATAGATGCACTGATGTAGAAAGATCTCTGCCTTTGATTTTCAGAAATGTTAAAATATTTCACTAACTGATGAAATGATAGTCCATTAAATACCTACTTTTCTCAACAAAAAAAATTAGTATTTTTATTTACATTATAACTAGTTACTTTCCAATTCTCTACTCAATATCACTATCAGACTAAAAAGAAGAATCTAACTTTTATAGTTGAATGAACGGAAGAACCGTATTACTAAAGTAGAAAAATAGTTCAATAAATTGCTCTTTTACACAGAAACTGAAAGAAATTGTGAAAATGTGGAAGAAAAAAGTACACAGCAGTTGAGAGAATGTTAAGAGTTAGAAATCAAGCAGTTATTTTCTCACGCTAAAAAATATAAATACAAATCTGGCAGAAGAGCAGAGGAAGACGTTGAGAGTACGTATGAGGATACGATATGTAATAAATGCATAAGGATAAAAGTAAATGTAACGGATAACTAACAGAGTCGGGAATATTGAAAACGATATGGAAATTAAACTCGGAGGTTATAGCAGAAATCTTGTGGATATCCATATGGATGGGTGCCCGTTTAACATCCATGCTTTGTACCACCTCACTTGGCAAGCACTGAAGACGAGGCAAAAGTCCTCGAAACCTGTTTGCGGGAATGTAACATCTAAATTCAGTGTAAATACATTTGTATCGTGGAAGATTACTTCCTTTTATCCATCCATTGATATGGAAAAGAAAATTCCGAACAGAACGACGAACAACACGGTAAAGGCGAAACAGATGTTCAGTTTACCCATTTGGAAAATGTGTCCGCAGAAAGTGTGCCCAGAGCGCGTTCGTCAAAAGACAGACGCCAGTGGAGGAGGGTGCGGCTCGTTCAGTAGAGAGCGAACGTCCGCATCCGGCCCGCTGCTTGCTCGCGCGCCGAGGAATGCCGAGGAGGGCCTCTGGTCTTGGCTGGTGCCAGCCTCCCGTCAGTCACTCGAGCCCGTTGTTCCGCAGACTGAAAGGTCCCCAGAGCTAGCGTCAACACAACACTCTGACATGACACTGGCACTTCTTCACGCACACGTTGTTCCAAATGCGTTGTTTGTGGTCAGTTTAATGTAGGTCATTCGGAAATTCGCTCGATATATCTCTACATCCGGCTCCAATGTGCATGAGGAGGCATTTGTCAAGCAATATCATGTGAATGAATTACTAAAGAATGCCCACAATAACTAGGCGATTTGTCCATAAAGCAAGGGCTTGAGTAAACTAATGGGATGAGGCGTTAACAGAAGCGATTAACAAGGCATCCGCATTTTCGTCAGAGAAATAAAGGAAGAAATTACCAATAAATAGAAAAATCAGTGAGATACATGTTGGAAATCTGTCATCAAAAATTGCTTATTATGATCTATATAATTTACATTATCAGATTATTAGAAACAGAAATCCAATTCAAAATCAAATGTACTGGACACAGAAATCCAAAGAAAACTGCCATGCGACCTCTTTTCCTTCACCATTTAACATGTGAGACTCAATGGCAAAGAGTATAGGTCGAGTCGAGTTTCACCGGCTCCAAGCGACAGAAAGCGACTCTGACGTCTGTCTCCCGCTTTGAGTACCAACAGTGTCTCAGCTTTAGAGCTTATCAGAAAGACACGCTGCTTTCACCTTTTACGAATGAAAAGAGAGTGAATGATTTCAATTGCATTTATACTTTTGCACATGTGACAGCACGTTTCATGGAACGTTTATCTCTTTCATCTCCATTCCGTAGAAATCAGCATCAGCTACCGACCACTTCCATAATATATGATCTGTTTTAGGGTTCATACAATTAGGATACAATTTCATATGACCTAAAGTTCAGAGATGATGGGAAATTCCACTTATTCCCACCATTCTTTTCATAACTCAACTTTTTCTCATACAGATGAAGCATTACGTTTTCGTGACTAATCACAAGACTCCCATCTCTTTTCACTTTCTTTCCGGTACTATGTTCTGCAAATCATATGTAGCGTCTTAGAAGGAAATACTCAAGTGGGTTAAAGAGAATATGTGTGACTGTTATGTGCTTTGATAACTAAGTTATTCAAAGTTTTAATCGCGTATTTGAAAATCGGATTCAGGATACCAAATATGCTCAATTAGATCACACCGTTTTGTAGATGTGATGGACTGTGTAAAACGTCAATTACAACTCGCAGACAAACTTCAATCAGGCGAATAAAACAACGAATAAAGTAAAGGGGCAATTATTCACTTTTAACGGCCAAAGAGAGAATAATGCACTATAAAGATTGCTCCGCGGGAGCACTGAAAGGTAGCAGTAAATGATCAATATTCAATCCATGTCGATTACAAATCAACTGAACACTTACAGTCATGCACTACCCGTGTACGCGCCATTTCCCGCCGGCACTCTCACGTAATAAAGAGTGGTCAACGCCCGAGCTATAAATGCCCGGCCAACATCGGATTCACACCGTGGGCGACCGGTTCTCGTAATTAAAATACTGCGTAATTCCTATCTCGGCCATTTGCGTCCATTTGCGCCCTCGCAACCGCCGCCGCCGCCTCCGGACTCGGTGCTTTGCCGGAGAGGAATACTCCGGCGCGGGGCGGAGGGGGCGGCACGGCTCGGCGAGCACGGTAACTAACGCGTCGTTCATCTCCGCGCCGGTCGGTCTTCAGGGCGGGAAAGTAAATTTTGATTCCGCCCCGCCCCGCCCCGCCTCGCGCAAGACCGTTAATGTGCGACCGGTAATCGCCGAATTACGGGGCCCCGGCGCGACCCCGCCCATGCGTTTCCGCACGCGGCCCGCGCGCCCGCCGCACCGCGGCGCCGGGAGGTGCGTCCCGGGCAGCCAGGGTCACTTACGGAATTACCCTCCAACAGCCCCCGCCCCTCCCCCTTTCCTTACGGTCGTCGCTTACTTGGCCGATACGATAAAAGCTGTAATTTATCGTTAGGAGGCGGAAAATTAAGTTGTTGTTTTTTTTACCTGTTGTATGCGAATCTTGTTGAATGCAAGGAGAATAATATAACGACCGTATGGAGGAGAAAGGCGAATAAGTATTTAGAGAACGAGATTATTACAAAAGTGTCGTTAAACACGAGTGGGTATTACATTATGTAACTACATGTTTTTCTCAGTAGAAGTTTAAATAATGGGATAAAAGCTAAAAAAATTATTTCACGTAGTAAAATGGAGTTATAGTCTGCAAGAACACAGCATACGATTTATGACAAGTATTTGCATGCCCTCATGCATAATGACTTGAGATGCACATTTTTTTCTCTAATGAATAGAGAGGCAGAGATCTAATGACAAATTGGACACAATGGGTAATTAATTTATAGCGACAATCAAACGTTGTGTTCTGGATTTCGAAATAAACAGTTAAACACGATGATTTTAGAAACGGATATATTAGACAACAGCAAATATCTTTAATTCAATCACTGCAACTTTTTATTAATGTGACGAGCCCGAAGATCATTCTCATTCCATTAATAATAAAACGAATGAATAAAACAAATCAAATTCCTCATTATCTTTCTCGAAAAGAGATCATTTCTCCCCTAGAAACGTTCCAAACTCTTCAAAAACAGCTTTCTCTGCAGCAGTGGAAATTTCTCCTCACATACAAACGTAAATTTTCACATCAAATGTACAAGTGGGCAGTATTTACGTGAAAAGTTGTTGGAAAGTCCATTTTCACCTTTGCTGGGTTAAAAATTTTATACCATAAATGAAGTCCGTTTAAGAGCCATTACCAGCTACATAAATAAGGCCGCGGGTTTGTTATTCTATGAATATCGTTAATGAACAGTACAATATAGGAAATCGAAAGAAGAATGGTTAATAAAATACACACTTAATACAATGTAAGTAATGGTATAACAAAGAAATCAATATTGAATCCAACAAGAACGTAGCAGTCACCTTCTCCGCCTTCACACTATCTAGAGATTTTGATTCTGAAACTCGGATGTGGTAAGCATCGGTTAATTTACCAAGCGACGAATAAAGTTACGAGCACAAGAGCACATTGAAGAAAAAGAAACGAACAAGTGTGATGAAAAATCAATGTGAGACATTAGTAAAAGTGTGAATGGAAAAGACTTTGTTAAAATCTGATAATAAAAAACAAAGCATTCAAACATTACAACAAACGCGGAGCCGAGCTTTCGCCTTTGGAGACTAACAGGAATTATCCACGTGCAACTCGAATTATGACATTCTCAACAATACTATCGGAGTCTCTGTCATTTATTTCACTGTCTGTACCGTTTCTAATTACGTAGATGTCAACTAAAGCAGTGTGGTCCAACCCGCAGCCCGCAGGTCGCCAACGTTCAATTTATTCACGTTGTTTACACTTGCCCCTATAAAAAGTATTAATTAAACATTTGAAAAAATAGTACACCCTTCTTAGTGCTTTCAGTTTAAATAACAATAAACAGATAATGGATCATCAGCCATTCCACGATTTTGTCTCCCTAAAACAAAACAAACGAACTGAAGTAAGGTGCCCTGTGACTCCCAAATGGAAATTTGCGACCTTCAGGCACACCCATTCTACCAGACTAAAAAGTGTACTGACTCATAAAATTTCTGGTCACTAATTTCTATAGGACGTTTCCCAAAACGACTTAAATGTTCGTTGCAAAAGTTATTAACCATTGTAGATTCACGACCATTAAGTAGAAATGGGATATGTAGATCATGGGATTTGGTAGAAGGGAATTTAGACATTAAAACGTGGTTTGCCGACGTTTCGGAATATTTTTATTCCATCTCCAGGGCTGGTCGTAAAACAGAAAAATAGAAGACCAATAACACTACAGACATACAAATATCAAATACAACATAACAGCATACTATACATAATCATTACAAACTGTACTGACTTTACTACAAGATATATGTATGGTTACAACCACTCAGAGACATGTGGCAAGACTCCAACACAACTCCATATGGAGTGGTTACAGTAAGTTATTGCTGTGCGACAGTACATGTGTGTTTAAGTGTGTAAAAGTGATTTTTCTGATCTGAAACAAATTAAATAAAAAACGAGAAATTGCACTGAAAGTGTTTCGAATCGAGCCTGACATTTTGTCTTTCTGAATTTATATAGATCATTTAAAAACTTGTATCAGAATAGCATTGCCAAACATCTCATTGATTCCTCGATTGTAAAATTAAGAGATATATTAAAGTAGTAAGTCGTAGGTAATTCGTTTTCGTTCTTTAACGTCTCTGGCCTGCACTTACCAAACTTAAGTTTCATTGGCCTTCGTGTGACTAAATGTAGGACCACATTGAGCTAAAGAAAGGCTCACTAGAACGAATTCAACGTGAATTATTATTATTATTATTATTATTATTATTATTATTATTATTATTATTATTATTATTATTATTATTATTATTATTATTATTACGCGAAGCATTAAATAACTGAACTGACAGTGAGAGTGGATCAGGCGGCGACGGGGAAGATCAGACCGAGGAGGGTGGCACCGGGTGACGGGCAGCGGTGGCGGGGTGTGGAGGCCGCGATGGGGCGGCGGGGGTGGTGCGAAGGCGTGTGATTAATTGCCAGGAAGCAGCGCTGGCCCAACTTAGCCCCGTTCGCCGGGGAGCCGGTGGCGGCGTGGCGGCGGCGGCGGCGGCAACCGGAGGCGGTCGACCGGCCCCGACGGCCATTACGGCGCCACTAAGAGTGTAATGAGCAGAACGGATTACCTGCGCGGTTTATTAATTACGGCACGCGCCGCGAAAACCCACCCGTCCGCGCCCTCGCCCCGCCCCCGCCCCCGGCGCTGCCGTGGCCGCGGCCTTCGCGCGGGGGCGCGAGAGGTCGACGCAGGGCACCGGAGCTAGCGGCGGAAGTCAAGGAAGCGATGCACAGCGGAATGCATCCCCCACTTTCTCCCTAGACTCTTCTGGCTCCCCTCGTAACTAAACGCGCGAGAAGCAAGGACAATAAACGGGCAGAATGGGCAGGCACTGGAACTTCACACGTCTCAGGAGAGGCTCACTCAAGAATTTTCTTTCACTATCGGAAAGGAGGACCACTTTCGAGCATTACCATGGCACTACGACGAAAACAACCGTTTGAGAAACTAGAGATACGAACGTGCAGAATTGTTTGTAGCCACGAATATCATCCATCTTTGTTGTGCTCGTACAGATTATCTACTCACAGACTCTGACATTAGATTTCACACAGGCGTTCAATTAAACCTGCAAATTGGCGTTAAGTTGTGCAAAGCTTTACATTTCCAGACGCCGTTCCATCACTTGCCCATTTTTCAATGTTTTGTTGTTGTTTGTTTGTCATGATTACCACAAAGATTTTCGCAACCCATTAACTGTCATTTCGTTGAATGAGGCATAGTGTGCACCAAATTATAGATCGTCATGAACATATTGAACTGGGTTCTTTAGTATACTTTCCCTTGTTTTTTTACAAAAATCATTTGGGATGAAATTACTTTATGCTACAACCGTACAGAAACCCCAACGCAATTATTACGACTCTGAAGTACGCGAAAGCCACGCATGTTTGCCGCAAAATATTCATCTCAAAAACCTTAATTTGCGCGAAAATAAACTCATAAGTAAAAGTAACAATTAATGTTTCACAGCAAACCTTATAAAATCTCTGCAGAACTTAACCTGTAATTATTGAGAACCTAAATTCATCTTAACGAAACAAGTACTGTGAAATGTTGAGGACGAGTACTGTGAAATAAGGTTTACGTTATTAATAGTGAAGTATTTATACTTATAAGTAAATACTTGTATGCACTTCAGGGACTGAAAGTATTGCCTAAAAATATACTTAAAGAGATTTCTTGTCTACAAGAATTATGTGAAATTTTGGACTCAAATCTTTTTGAGTTCCTTAACACATAATCATCGACGTTTTCACCTTTTTAAGTTTTACTTCTGAAAATTGCTTATAAAAATGTATAAAAGTGCACGAGAAATCTCTATAAAACCCGTCTTTCACTCTGAATCGAAAGAACTTAATTTGCAAAGCCATAAAATCAATACAATTTACTAGAACATAATTATATTTCTCTTCGTACTTACGACACTATCTCAACAATTTCACTTTCATATTAGAGATATTTGCGATGTGGGTGCGTGGGGGTATTTAGATGTGTGCGAGAGAGACAGGAAGAGAGCGTATGAGGGAGGAGAAGGAAGCGAAGATACTGCGCCATATCAAAAAGGAAAGTAAATCACTACCTCTGGTATCGCCATTGAGAACATAAAATCACAATGCATGCCGTTATAGATTTAGCATGCACACATCAAACTACTCATACTATGTGGATTCCATTTTCTTTTCACATTAACGAAGGTCAACCACTTCCGAAAAGTCAGGACCAATTAGGAAAGCATTACGAACTACGAGATAAATCCTGATAAAATCAGGTAATGTCAGAATAGTCGGCAAATGCAACTTCACATACGCGATACTCATCCCCAACACAGTAGCCATAAGCACATCAGTAAGCGGAGCAATCCCCAAGTAATACGCAAAAAGAGGTCTCGAAAAAGCTCTCATGAGAGGAAGAGCAGATACACTTTTAAGAATGTATGTGTAGTAAACAATACAGGTACGTTGTTTAAAGTGAATTACTGCAAAATATTCTTTTGTCTGAATCTGGAGCTTTTTTTTTAGCTATGGTGTTTTCTATCAACTATTCCGCAGCACCCTTTCATACTTATTGGCTTCTCTTTTGATTTCAGTACAGCTGCCAATATTGTTTTCCAATGCTCTACAAAATAAACCCACAACTTCACTCATCCATTACGGACGGTAATATTGGATTAAGATAGTTATATATGCGTTAAAGCGCAAATTATTGGTTTAGTCAAATTTCTAAGTGATTAAATATTTTATTACAATAATTCACATTGCATAAAATTAAATTAACTTCAATGTGCACATGTGTATCTTGTTTACAATGACGAAATTTTTAGCCTCGCTCACCGCTCCGAGGTACCACAAAAGAAATTTAATTATTTAACAACTGTGACCTCTGCTGCATTTCTCGCAGGCTTATGCCAAGCGCGTATTCCGAAGCCCACCAAAACGGCAGTAAAGGCAGAAGCGATCACTCTACGCATAACTATCTCCCGGCTCACCCACCCTTCCGTCGACGTCGATGTCATAAAATACAACGGCCACACAAAATGTGACGCCGCACCCTATACTCCGGCATAACAAGATATTTTAATTACGGAGGTATATAATACACAGAGCGTAGTGCTTTGTTGGCAATTAGTGACAAACTGGCGGCGCAGCAGCGGCGGCGTTAGCGACGGCAGTGGGAGCAACAAAGAGGCGAGGAGTTATTCATCCCCGTGATAAACGTACCGACGCTCTCATTCATCACGGGGGTGAGTCTCGAGGGTGCGGGAGCGGGAGCGAGAGCGGGGGCGGTCGTGCCGCGGCGCGGCGCGGCACGGCACCGAGCCTCGGCGGGGGTAGTAACGACGGTGATAACGAAGGCAGAGGTAGCAGCAGAAGAGGCAGATGCGGTGCTGTGATCCCTATCAGGACGCTGTTATCTCCAAGCAGAAAGCACAGCTTGGGAAAGAGAGCTGATGCTATGAAAGAAAATGGGTATCTTAAAGCAAAAAAACGATACCTATGTTGTCGAACGGCACTAGATTGCACATTGAGGGAGAGGCTGGTGCAGAGCATAGGCTGAGGCGATGCTGTCAAGGACGAAAATGATCATTGCAAATTATTAAACGCGCACTTTTTCTTGAACCCCAGAGTACCAACCACCATTCCTTTGTAAACATTAGTTGAATTAAGCATAAATTATAAGAACAAGCATGTTGCCACAGTATAACCAGAAATGTTCGCTCTCGTGTAGAAAATAATTTGCATCGAAATACGAGCTATAGTATTAGTAAATTAGTGCTGTCGTTGAAATAACAAATCACTCCCACCTCTCGCATGCAGCAAAATGAGAGCTCAAGAAAACGTGCGCGATTAATAGCAATTCTACCATGACTACGAAACAGTTCTGACGTAAGCAAAATCACAGAAAGTGTGTGTGTGTGTGAGCGAAAGAGAGAGAGTTAGACAGAGACACAGACAGATACACAGAGAGAGAGAGAGAGAAAGAAAGAAAGAG
Source organism: Teleogryllus occipitalis (assembly GCA_011170035.1). Taxonomy (NCBI): domain Eukaryota; kingdom Metazoa; phylum Arthropoda; class Insecta; order Orthoptera; family Gryllidae; genus Teleogryllus; species Teleogryllus occipitalis. The sequence continues at coordinate 19,096 of BLKR01000979.1, forward strand.
GAGAATGAGAGAGAGAGAGAGAGAAAGAGAGGGGAAGAGAGAGACAGACAGACAGACATAGGCTCAACACACACACATAAAAACATACACACAGAGAAATAATAGCAGGTGCGGCGACGGAGGTGAAGGCCGCGAGGTGTTATGGCAGCGCAGCGGCGATGGAGCGAGCAATGAATGGAGGGGGGGCATGGTGTGGTGTGGAACGGGTGCATCGGAAGCGGCGGTGGCAGCGTTGGCGGAGAGGCAATAGCGTGGGTGCATGGCAAGGGGCAGACCATGCTCCCAGCAGTGCGGCGAATCTAAAGCTAATTAATGTAGTTCTGATCGTTATCGCGCGCTGATATAGCGATCGCGCCGCCGGACAAACACAACATGCGCTGCACTCAGCGAGGCTCGATCTCCGGACGCCACCAGCGCTCCTACACTTCACCCACGTCACCGTCACCCTCTCCCCCGTCCCCACTCGCCAATCTCCGCCACCGCCACCCTCCCCCCTACCGGCGGATGAAGCCGCGAATACGAGTCACGAGTTCAGCGGTTTGAGCTTATTACGCGTGTACTGAAGTCCGGCGAACTTTTCTGTTTAGATTTCGAACCGGTACACCCGGAAAGAAGGAGAGAGAAAGAGAGAGAGAGAGAGAGAGAGAGAGAGAGAGACAGACAGACAGAGACAGAATGAGTGAGAGAGACAGAGAGATCGGGGAGGTATGAGCGGTGTTGGAGCACTTGGCACGCATGAAAGGAAGCCTTGTTACATACCAGAAGAGCAAACCAATTGCTGTAAACTCAAATTGACCATTAAGCAAATGTTTGGACGTTCATCAAAGAGGGGAGTGTACACGACCTTCCTGTTACGCTGTAAATTATCGTTTTATTTCCCGCCAAAAGAAATTCCTAAAGGTACTCAGACAACTTTTCAAATAAACGGTCACAGAAATATCAACATGACACATTTTCATTTTTAACATTTCAATTATTGTGAGCGGATACAAATTGTACACAATTTTACTGATTCATAATACATCAGACTTTTTTTATTGAAAATGTATACTTGGCATCTGCAATGCTATTGAATAATAAGAGCTTCCCTTTGAGGAAAGACAGGAACTCATAAATACCAATGGGATACCACTGAGCTTGGATTCAACAGTCTAATAAATTTTTAGAAGTGCTCTAATCTATTCTTGAGGAACTTCATATAGGAAACTAGAACTGATTCTACAACACAAATTTTCTCGCACTTTCTAATTTGTAACGGCTGCTCAATATAGTAACACTATGAACCTGAGAAAGTAATTCCAACCAGCCATTTTTGACCTGTTCGAGACTCTCACACTAAGTCACTTAAGAGATGACACGACATTGCCCCATACATCACCAGCGGCAAAGTGAAACTCAACCTTCCCGACGTTTCAAGAAAATTGATCATTTGTATTTGCAGTTTTCAAAAAATTCGGAGACTTTCATTTGCATTATTTCTTGATAGAATTTTAAAGAAGAGATTTCATTAAGAGAACAAATCTCTACAATCAATATTGTGATTTTGCAATATTAATTTTTTTGTAAGCAATTTTCGAAAATAGAGTGTTCACCGAAATTGGAGTCTGCGCCATTTTTTTACTCTTCTAATGCTCTATCCAAGGCAAAACTAAAGAAAAATTGAAGTTTTTGAGAAAATAATTGTTTAAAAATTGCATATATGTCACGCAAAATTACGCGAACACTTCTCATATTTTCAAGAAATTGTACATGAACATGTTTAAGATTTATCTTTGACAAAAAAAATTCAATAGGGGAAAAAAGCTAAATCCAATATTGTAGTTATAGGAAGTCCTCGAAAATATGTTTCATCATTTGAATTTTTGGAAATTCAAAGTTTTATACCGAAAGGTAGACTTGCACCATTTTTGAAGAGATTTCTACGCTACTGTCACGTGACCGCAGACAGCTGGCGCCCGCATAAACACAATTGCGTAGCTCCGCCTCGAAAATGGCGCCTCAGCAGTAAATGCCTATATAACAGTTTGACCCCTCTCAGCGGAGGGACGAATCTACACGTGAGCTCGTCGCCCGTGTGCATGGACTTTCCACTCCTCCGTCGGTTCAGATCGGCCCAAACTGGCCCTGCCCACCTCCCTTCACCCCTAGTCGGTTCAGATCGGCCCAAACTGGCCCTGCCGACATCCCTCCACCCCTCCGTCGATTCAATTCGCCCCTAACTGGCCCTGCCGACACTCCTCCATCTCGCTAGTCCAAACCGACCCTCCGGGGCCCCGCTAGTAGCTTCCCGCCCTCGCCTCTGAACACCGCGCCGTGCATTTCGAGTGGCGCCAACCCGTCCACTGGAAGATGAAAGATTTGGAGAACAGTTCTCGGCGAGGCTGGGCTACGTCAGGCGCTAATGTAAGTAACACCTCCACAATAAACTGCTGTTTGTCTTGACTGGGGTCATCAGTGTTCTTATTACTCACTCTCATCCGCCTTAAGCCTTTAAGAGAATAGGGAACGGCCCAGAGAGCACCTTCAGCACTTAACGTCCTTCCACTCCCCGCACGAGGAATCAGACCATTCCCCTACGACACTATCTTAGCCGTAGTCTATGGCAACGTTTAATAAAAAAAAATTGGAGCCATTTTTGAGAAAATTCTGTAAATGTGCTTGAGGCTTCACGTAAAGTACCCACCAAAATCAAAATATCCATTTGAAACGCACAGGGTTTCGAGTACGAATATCAATTTTGGACAAAATCGTCTGAACAGTTTAGGTGCTACGTAGTAAGGCGAGAAGGTAAAAATAAGTTTTTGAAAAAAGAAGTTTATTACAAACAGGGGGCTGTAAAGTGTTGATTTTTAATAAAATTTTCTTTTCATAAAAGTATTGAAAATAGATTTATTGACTTTTCTATCTACATATCCCCGGCAGTTACAATGGTATTTTAGAATAATGTTTTTATGTAGATAAAAATTCATTACTTACTTTTAATATTCCCGTAACATTTACGTCACTGAAAGTGGTGAAAAAATCGTGCTTCTATGGGGCCTTTAGAGTTCATAGTTCAATCTATTTCCAATATTATGTTGTATTTCAAATTAAATTAAACTTGAAGATGGCGGTTAGAGTTGTGAATAAAATTATTAAACGATAACCAAAAAGGCTCTAAGTGAGAACTACCAATAAAAAAATTAATTTATTCTATTAACCTTCGATGAACAATTTTACCATATCATCAGTTACATTATTTCATCCCCTAAAACTCCAAGAAAAAAAAAGCATCGACTCATTCACTCACGCGGCGGGGAGAGGGAAGGGAGCGAAGCGAGCCCTCGACAAGGAGAGTCATCTTGCACCTCTGACCTGCAGCGGAGACTCAGGCCCCATGGGCAAGATGCTCTGCTAATGAATAAAGTTAGCGATGCAGCGGGCAGCTGCGGCCACAGACTGCGCCGCCCCTGCCGGCTCCGCCGCCGGAAAGTGAACGCTCCCCGCGAGACGGTGCGGCGCGGCGTCGGCGCTGCGTTGGCGGACGCCGCAAGAGCCAAACCGCCGCGGGTGACCCGTCGACGGTCGCGTCGTTGCGTACATTCATGCACATCCCGGGTACTGACAGCGCTGGACCACGCCGTTGAGGAGTCGCACTAGATTTTGGGTTACGACTAGAACGTGGGTTACGACGTAGGGTATGCCCGAGTATCGCGCGGAGACCAGTAAACTTAAAGCTGTTGGAATGGACTTGGTTAGTTCTTGGAGTTTGGAATAAATTATTCAACAGTCTAGTGCCATATCGTGCATAAATATAAAATAAACAGCGCTTACAAAAAAGATCATAAAGATTTGTAATAGAAAGAAATGATATGCCTATATATTTATTTCTATGTATACGTGTCATATCGTTACAATTCCACCAATCGTCAACTATATTGCCTACTGGTTCTTGAAAAAAAATAAGTGGCAGAATTCAATTTCAGAAACCACTGAATCATCTCCTTTGTATTACGTGAGATATATCTGACATGTAATGTTTACAGTCATCAGACGTACAATGTTTGCATTTATACGAACTCTTGATATTCAGCAAATCCTGATCTTGGTACATTCATTAGACAGAGAAACAAGTCACAATTGTTTAAACAGAATAAGCTGCTCCAACAATAGAGAATGTACACGTTGTTTTGAAAACAGACAAAATTAGTATTGTGCATTACCATTATGTGTAAAACTGATATTTTTCTAAAAACCTAATTGGTGATGTATCATGTTTCTTGGCACGGTGTGACTAGATTATAGAATGACTTTTTGTTCAATTAAAATTTCCGAACTTGCAAAAAAAACTAGCTTATATCGTTTCAGATACAAAAATCATAAGTCTTCTTCTACTTTCTGTAACCTAGAACTAACAACAAAGCCAACGACTACGCACCTTCCAAAGAATTTGAACAGAACGTCACTGAACGCTGAACGTCAACAATAAATCGGCAGAGAGAAAAGGAGAAAGCTTTAATTCGCGAGGATTCCGACCCTTGCGTCGGCGTCGGCGCACGAAGCGTTCGCGGGAGAGGAAAATGACGGAGCGCCTCCATTGACCCAGGCGACAACGCCGCCCACGATCCTCGGCCTACGCGGCCCGCGCGCCGCAAACAAGGTCACGGATCCTTGTCAGCCTCCTCCGACGCCCACAGCCCCGCCCCGCCCCTCACAGCCCCGCTCCGGTCCGGCCCACCCCGTCCCGTCCCGCTCCGCTCCACCTGCCCCGTCCCATCCCGCTCCACCCCGCCTCGTCTCGCCCGCCCAGCGCCTCTCCGCCCCTTCCCGCCACACATTGCCCCGCCCGGATACCCCGAGTTTCACGCAAGATAACTTCCCTCAGACCTCGCGGGTGACGGCTGACGGTGAAAACGCTCGGTGTTTGGCCATGACAAAAATGCAACACACTTAATGACAAATTATTTCGTGATTGAAGGAACAGGGTCAGGAAATAAATTAGAATCATTCATCTGGATACCAAGGAGAAACGATCTGATTAGATAGCATTGCAGTTGTCACAATGAATGCGAAAGAGATCAGATGAGAATGGTCGCTTCGGGAATAATGGAATGGCATTTCGTTCCACGACAGGCGAGTCGTCATTCATTTCTCCACGTGTCTCACCAAGTCTCCCAAACTGACATCTTTGAAATCCAGTCAAATCTGCACTCGTTTTATTTTTCACGCAAGCACTACTGAACGCCGAACAAATTTTGTAAAAGGTAATGTATGTAAAAACCGACGCATGTAAAGAAATTTCCTACGAGACTTGCCAATCTAATATGTAAATTGTACTGAAATTTAGTTACAGTTTTATGCGTATAATACAAAACGTATTAAATTTTTCCAATAGAGGCTCTTTATTAGTGATCTTCATAACGACTTGAAATCCCTAAAAAAGTTCTGAACGAATATCATTCATTCAACATTTATACTGAAAAATTAACAGTTCTGAATTTGCTTCTTTCCCATGCACTACATGCTATAGCACATGGGCAAGGACGTTCCTTAAAAAACAAGCAATATATTTTTATTCCAAAAATTTTACTCATATTATATACAGAATTGTGCTACTAATCTGTACATCAATACAAGATAATTAAACAAATGGTTATCGCCTTTATGGTCGATTTGTCAACATCGTATCAATAACATATGACTTATTAAGATTTATATAATCGAGCAATAAAACAAAACGGCTAGCACTACATGAAACTTTAAAAAACATTTCAGTCGACGAAGATAAAATAAAATTATGAGTCAAAGCTCCCGGTAATACTACAAAAAAATCGACAAATGAAATCATGTTCAAATTAGATGGTTGAGACACATTTACAAAAAAAGCCAAACGTCAAACGGTTGACTTTTCCAAAGTATTTCCGCGATACATCACAACTAAAGCTTGACAATAACGCCCTCACTATCTCAGGTGGGCGCGGGAGATGACCCCGACGCTGCGGCAGCAGCGGAGGTCTCCGGAAAGGACACATCCGGGGCCAAAACGGGCGGCGGCGGACGACGTTGTTCCGTCGGGGACTTTACGGCGCCTCCTTTCCACTGAAGAATGTGGGAAACCCTGCGGCTCCACGTAACACCGAATCGCTTGACCTACAACAAAGATGCCTCCCCCCCCCCTCCGACCGACCTCCGCGCCGCGCCGCACCGCCTCCGCATCCGCTCTGCGCGCCGGAGAAAGTACGGACGCCCTCGGCAAGCACCGCGCCCGCCCACGCACGCCCACCGACGGCGTACGCCACGGAAACAGGTCGAACGTCCCGATGGATCCTCACACAGGTTAAGGAAAGATATGTAACACTTGGTAAAGGTACCAGGAACGTCATTTTAAACCAAAGCTAACATTTTAAACCGAAACGTGCGGTTCGGTGCAGTATACGAACTCTTGATTGATTGGTTAATTAGTGATTCCAGGCGCGTCAATTGCTAAGGTCGCTAGTCCCGTTAGTGTAGTGCATGGTTTTATCGCGGGACGTGGCGGTGACCTTCCCCGCTGGCTGGCGACGACCTACGTCGGGTTGTGGGAATTTTTCCCAAACAAGTAACTCCCACCAGTGGGGCACCGCCCCACCCAAGACAAGCTCCAGACTCGTCTCCAACATGTTGGTATTGTAGTGCATGTAAGTGTAAGCGTGTGAAAATAAGGGGTGACGATAGGACAAGGGAGAGGAAGGAAAGATCACGCGCGGTCCGTGGCCCGTTCGTTAGGTTACTGCTCCGGCATTCACATGATGTTGATCGGAGAAAGCACAGAAAACTGCCGATCAGAGCAGCCGGCCGCTAGAATTCTCCTCCACACAACAGACTCCACACAGCACACCTGATGGCGTGGCAGGAGTTTTGCGTGTCGAAAATCCTGCCACATCATCAGGACTCGAACACTAGCACCTCCCGATCAGAGGCACTGCAATGATAATGACAATGACAGTGTTTGAGCTTAGTGTAACTTTTACCCATATTATTTTAAAGGTCTTCAAATATTCTTTCCGTACTCTTTCAACATTGCATCTAGAATCCTTGAAGGGATTTCAAAAATCAATTTTAAACTCTTAATTTCATCGACAACTATCTACATAATTTTATTTTCCCGCCCTAGCTCTATCTACTATGATGATAGAGAATGGTTAGGGGAACCGTGTGTAAGCAGATCATGACCGTGAAGAGCTTCTTTGACATTTACTGATAAAAATCAAACGAGATCTTAAACGCAGCATTGAAAGAAGTCATCCTCTATCCACCTCTTCACTAAGTGGAATCACGCCACCGCCAATTAGTTGCCAACCAATTGCGGAATTTCATAAGAAAGTCAGACCGTCCAACGATGCCTTCGCGTTATTAGCTCTCAGCTTCAGTAGTGATTTTTCAACGGAGACCTTTTATAGACGGCATTCACTATTTTTGTTCTTTATTTGAAGTCGACATATTTCATGAGATACTACTGAGTGTGCAGTATAACTCGCCCGTAATGTGCCCCACGCCACTTCCAGACGTCACTGCACTCAAACCTCTTTCTGTTCCCGCCCACAAGCACCAGTCACACACTCACAATTCGGAGTCTGAGATCACAACAGATCCGGAATCTCCGCGGAAGAGTCATGTGGTTTTACTCACTCGACTTTCACCTGTTGGGCAGTTCTTGAACGAATCATGCATTGCGGATACGTTTTCTTCTTAGTTCATTCTGGAACTTACCCAACGGTATGAAACATTCAATGAAAAGTAGCACGTGCGGATAGTATCGAAAACGACAGTCATTCACAAACCGGACATAACCTAACAAAACAGGCTTGAAACAGAACTAGCAACATGAACGGTGTGTCGTAACATTATCATTGCTCAACAACAAAATTACGAATAAATACAATAACACACAACCTTCACAAAAACATTCAACTACAAAACTTTTTGCAAGAAGATAGAAATTTTATTTACATTATCACACTTTTGTGTACTTTCTCGATTTGAAGTAGATTAACTTTAACATTTATTTCTAATGTAGCAATTGCAAAATTTTAAGAATAAAGAAATAAGACATATTAATTAATAATAATGCTGGTGAGGTTGATACCTTCTACTAGGTTAAGAAAAGGTGTTGTCAGGTATCAATATTTTTATTCTAAAGACCTTTTCGATTGCGAAACGATCATCATCAATGCTATCTGAAAATATGTACATGACTAGCGTACGCGTGCGAGAACTCTCGCATGTTAAACCCCACCCTATTTTTCCATTTCCATATTAAACCTGTAATATAAATTTTTCTTCCAGACCCTATTATCCTCCGTCACTTGTTCTGTATAATAATAATAATAATAATAATAATAATAATAATAATAATAATAATAATAATAATAATGTCTTTATTACTGGCGAGGCTCAGGCCGTAAGGCCTGCTCTTCCGCCTAACCACTTAAATATTTACATTTACATAATTACAAGTGTCTCGTAATAACTTTATGTCTCCTTGTAATTGATAACAATACAGGTGACACCCGTGTAATTCAATCGAATACATATTCAGTAGAATTTCAAGTAATTAGTTTAATTTCCTATATAGTTGTGATGAGTTGATTCTACAGGCTCTGAAGAGGTAGGGTAGAGTCGAGAAGCGTCGAACCAGCAAAAATGTAATAGAATATTCAAAAAGATCTCATCCTTCACATTACGGTGTCAAAACGGCCTGAATTTTTTAGTTTTTAAAGCCCTAAAACGCATCGTTAACTGTTATTTAAAGATATAGATTAAAAAATCCGGGCGGGTGTTGCGGGTTGCATTTGACAAATATTTAGACGTTTTTTTAAACAAATCCTTCATATTTTTAAGTGAAAGTGTAATTCGTCACGTCTCCGTGAAATTCTCTTTCTTTAAAGACCTAATTTGTAACGATTGGTTGCGTGTGAGCGCTGCAAAAGATATGTACGAATACTACTGAAATAATATAGGAGACGATTATTGAATAGAATTCATGAATAAATTGAAGTATAAATTCAAAAAGTGTACAAATTTCTTACACAAAGTTCTGTAAAGTAGTATGTCATATGCGTGAGCAAAAAAAATCTCAAGAAGAACATATAATATTTAACCTTCACGTCTTCAGAAATCGATCGTATTCAATTAATAAGTTGACTTTCTCTTTCTTAGAATTGTGGACCGAAGGAGAGGCAGGTGGAATTTTTCTACCGCTGTGCGAGGGGTGAGGGTCCTCGACGCGAAGTCTACCAAGAGAAGCGCCCTGGAATGCGCCGGGCGCGCTGCCTTGTGGAGAGACCGCCGCATTCCGGACCTCGGCCGCAGCTCGCTCCCCCTTCCCGCTTCACGGCTCCTTATGCCCCGCGGCTCTTCCGTAAGGCACGCGCGTGGAACGTATTCATCAACAATCAGCTTCATTTCAATGCATTATCTCATCTGCAAGAAGCTCGAAAATAAATTTTGCAACTCACGATGCCATGAGATTCTACTTAAACATATAATTTTTAGTTCAGGAATCAATATTACATATGGAGAGTTTGAATAGGCATTTGGGAGTCCGCCTTTAAAGCTTTAGAGTTCGGAAAGTACCAGGTTTAAGACCCGACCGACAACAATTAGTATCTCGGTAGGACGACCTACATAATTATCTAGGGGTCGGCTGTACTGATGCTTGTTTCCTTGGTTTTCTGCGAACAGTCACAGGAGGATCCAGCAAAATCTTCAAACAATTAGCCACGGACGCCGTGATGTTTCCTCCCCATCCAGTCCTCATTCCCACCCCAAGTGGCAAACGATGGACTGATTTCCCATATGACACTTCTCTGTTGATCTTTTGGGAACATTATAACAGATCGGCGAAAATGCAGACTCAGATTAGTAGTCAAAATGGATACTAGCGTCGTACGAAAAATAAAATCACATATCACGATTAGGTTTCTCAAGGACCAGTAAATCTCTAATACATTTCAAAATACGTTTTCTTTTCTTTTCCCTCAGTCTGACAATTCCCATCTTTGGGGCCCCTAATTTTCCAATCAGGAATATTTGCATTAGTCGTTCCTTTATAAGTTTTTGGATAGTAGCATCTTTGTGAGACACATCAAATAGTTTTATGATTTTTCTCATTCGTTCTTTTTAAGCACCTACACTATTTTCCTCAATTATTTCCCCAACACTTCAAAAGATCTATTCACACAAACTTTATTTTCTTTCAATTAAACCTATAGTTTTAATAGAAACATAGTTATAAGTTATGTTAATGTTTATTAATACTCAATTATCCAAAATTCAAGTCGTACTTGAGTAATACATACTACATGCATTTCCAATACGCTATTGTATTCGAGCATATATTTCAATATCGTAAAAATACATTCACTTCTCCTTCCTGGTTTCTCCCAATAAAAAAATCAGAGTGTGACCGCGACGAATGGAAGGCGTCTGGCAGCGCCACCGGCGAGAGGAAAGTCCCAAACGAAACAGACAGAGCCCAATTGCCAACCGCCCACGCGCGCGTCGGAGCGAAGGCGCACGCACGACCGCACCGCCGCGCGTACGCCACCGCCGCCACCGCCGCCACCGCCGCCGCCGCCGCCACCGCCACCGCCACCGCCACCGCCGCCGCCACCGCCACCGCCACCGCCACCGCCACCGCCGCCGCCACCGCCACCGCCACCGCCGCCGCCGCCGCCGCCGCCGCCGCCGCCGCCGCCGCCGCCGCCACCGCCGCCGCCGCCGCCGCCGCCGCCACCGCCGCCGCCACCGCCACCGCCGCCACCGCCACCGCCTCCGCCGCCGCCACCGCACGCCACCACGCGGCCGCAACCTTGGTCGTGACCTTCCGCGGGTTCGGGCGCGGGCGCCGGCCGGCCGGGCGCGGCGCAGCGCAGCGTTTCTCTTTCCGCAGCGCACAGGTGTGGCTTCTTCCATCAGCGGACGTCGAGAAAGTCGGCGCGAGGGCGGCGGCGGCGGCGGCGGCGGCGGCGGCGGCGGCGGTGGCGGGGATGGCGGTGTCGCTGGCGGCGGCGGAGGGGCGTGCGGGCGGCGGCGGAGGAGGGTGCGTCTGTATGCACAAGTAATGTCCATCCGCCCCGAAGCCGAAAGGAGACGGGGTGTGGGGGACGACGAAAGGCGCTTGGAGGGAGGGAAGGCAAATAGAAACGAACTCGGAGGAGACACACGGAAGGGAAAAGTGCTGTCTCGCGAGATAAGGCGCCGATTCTGCCGGGAGGAGGAGCCGAAGCCGAAGATTCACTTTCCAAAATCTCTTTGGAGGGCGAGAGCTCGGGGCGAGGAGGCGGAGAAAGTGGGCGAAGGACGCGCTGGGCCCCGATGGGCGAGAGAGCCCTTCCGTGCCGGTCAGAGGGCTTCTCGGAGGAGTGAGCGCAGGAAGAGGCCGGGCATTGTGTGCAAGAAACCGGGTCATATTGGGAAGAAACGGGAAACCACCGTATGTGAACTACCTCCCAAAGTCGCAAAGCACAATGCAGCGCTTCTTCTTTGAGATAATACCTCAAAAGAATCGCAAAAGAGCTGCACCATCATGTCATGAAGTTCAGCAAGGAAGCTTCGTTCCGTTTCAAAGGGGGAAAATTTTTGCTCAGCGCGAGTCCAACCAGGCTGCAAATAGTAATGAATTCTACAGGAAAATACACAAAATTTTATCTAACATGAAAATCCTGGAGATCACAAAGATGTAAAGACAATATTCCACAACCGACCGAACACATTGATTATTCTTACTTGAAAACAACATAGCTAAATTCAATTTATTCTCTAGACACTACAAGGTGTCTAAGTGTGAAAAAAGATTTAGCCAGTTAATTTTCATTCTAATAACTAGAATAGTTCTTTATAACTTCTTCTCCTTTTACTCCACCTTCTGCACGCCGATTTAACTACGGTGACACAAAACGGTCACATCGATTAAGTAAACCCCATTAACGACCGTGTTTTCGTAGAACCAATTGAGTTTTTCCATAAGACATGAGTAAATATTCCATCTTTTCAGCTGCCACATGGCTAAGCGGCCAATACTCAGACACTTAAATTAATCTTTACTATCCGGTCACCTCAACCTATTTTGAGCAGTATTATAAGGGGGCATCCATAAATTACATAACGCAAATTCGGAATATTTTGAATATCCCCGTTCCCGTTAATAAAGAGCCTGCAATGTGCTTTTCAACCGTTTAAATGCTTCCGACATTATTCACGAATTAGAATCAGAATTAGATGGCGATTCTGAATACACCTGTCAATAAGATTGGGGACAATTTTTTATTGAAGGAAGGACGAACAGGCGAGAAAATTTCCGACAAGCGGTGCGCGCCGTCGTGGATGATGCATGGGCGAGAATCTACTGCGCAAATTCTATTTCATTCTAGAATATACTAAAGATCAGTTTTAAATGTTTTCTTTGTGATCAAACAGCGGAATCAATAAGCTTGATTGAAAAAATACTTCCATTCATAGGAACAATTTATACATCATATTTTTTAAATTTATTTACGTTTTCTTTACATTAAATTTGTTAATATTTTAATAGTACAAGTACGAAGAAGTACTAAATAGAAATAATTATTCCAGCAAATGTTGAAAAATATTTAAGCGTTGCGTAAAACTAAACTAACGTCCCTTATTTAAAGCAGCTTAACGCTGTCTCAGACCCTATCCCCTTCTTTGGCGTTAGGCAATTTAAGGACGACCCCTATTAAGAAATGAAATAGTACTCGTAGTTAATAATAATAATAATAATAATAATAATAATAATAATAATAATAATAATAAATTGTCTTTATTAGTGGCGAGGCTCAGGCCATCAGGCCTGCTCTTCCGCCTAAGCACAAAACGTAGTTGAGATTATTGTTGGTTTAATATCTTCCTGGGATGGGATCATTTCCAGATTGCTTCAGAGACGTGCAGTAAATGATATAGCAGGAGCAATTAAGTTCAATTTTAAGTAACAATGGATGGTTTTAATAAATATCCCTTAATGAAACAACTATGCCTATATTTCGCCCATTTCACAACATTCCTATGGTTTTTTAACTCGTGCTTCCATTCTGTGAGAATCTGTTGAGAACTCGCGGAGTACGCGGTGTGCACGAATCAGATTTTATCAGAGCATTCACTAAATCCTTCGTCAAACGAACCTGCTGTAAAGTTTGTACAGAAGGTGAACTGCATCATCTCGTTTATTTCGTTCGATTCGGTGAAGACGGATCGCGAGTTTATCGACAATGAGTCGGACAAGTTAGTGGTGTGAGTTGATACTAGCCAAGAGGAGGCAAATGATTCTAAATACCTTAATTTGTATTTTGTCATTTATGGCAATTAACATAATAAAAATAACGTACTTCTCTGCATACCAATTAACCCCATTAGATTTGATTTACTCTTCCAGTAATCACATAACTAGAGCCAGGACGTTTGCTACAATGCCTCGATTTTAAGAATTTTGATAACAGGAATCATTTTCTTTATTTGTTTCAGAAGAGTTTCATTTTGCTTTTGGTGGCTTACTTTAGTTTCTAATGCCTACTTTGAGCATTTTTCCCTATTTTCATTCTTCCTTTTTTTTCTCTTGGTACCGATCTTGATCAATCTGGAATTATACCTGAAAGCCTGGACAACACCAAGGCACTGTCGCGTTTTGCTTTTCTCTGCAAGCGAAGGCACAATATCAGGCAAGTATTGAACATGAGCTCCAGGGCCAGGAACTGTTAAAACTCGCAACGAGAAAGTGAGAAGATAACACACAAACTTTTTTCATTGATTTCTTTCATTGATACCGTCAGATTTTGCTCGTTCACGGGAAATTCCAGTCTACCATTGAGAGTTTCCTCCAATCCCTTTCAAAGTCACAGCTCTGTCAACTAGACAACTCTCCTTTCTCAATGCTGGCGTTTACCAAGTTCGAATAACAAAAACAATAATAGCGTTGTCACTGACACCATTCCAGTATTGAAAATAGTCCACAACAGCATTTCGTTTTTCAGTGTCGCGAGTGAAATAAACTCATTTTTCATTGAAAATTTTGTATGTCATTAAGAATAATTCCCAGTAGTGAAACTGAAAAGCAATTTCTGATTAGTGTTAAAAAGAACTGGTAATCATGTGCAACCGAGATTTGAAAAATGATGGTTTCCTTCCAAGTAAAGTGCTGAGGTACACTTTAGAGTTACATTAACAATTTTAATAATTTTCATTACTATGAATTGTTTAAAATAATTTCTTTGAAATAGTGATTTTTCAATGCTTACATGCCTTTTGCACGCCACAGTTATGTCGTTTTGCAACTCAAGTTCGGGAAAAACAAATGCCTAAACATCTGAACACTTCTCGTCACCTTAATTGAGAGGCCCCTTCTATTAACCGACTATTTTTGATCCTAACCATTGGTGACCACTTGAAATGTCTTAAAACCAACAGCGTACAGCGTCACGCACAGAAAATAAATGAAATTTGACACGCCAATACACATCACGGTATATCTCATTCCTCCACACTCAAACACATAATTTCGTTAAACACAAAACACTTCGACATAACGCAGCCTGTCCGCGCAGGCACTCTGAAGAGACCACGAATCGTACGTAAACGCACACGGGAGCGCACGAACAAACGAAAGCGATCGGCGCGTGACGGCGTAGGGCGGAGGGCAGGGCAACGGAGAAGTGTGAGAACTGAAAAGGCGCTCGTAACGCTAGGTGGAGGGCGTGGTCGTCGACTCCGCCGCCCGCGCAGAGCGCAAACACTTCATAAACCCCGGACGGCGCGGCGCGGCGGCGGAGCGGGAGCAAACAAGGCGCGCGCTCATGAGCGCCGTTCATGAGGCAGCGCCGCGCGCGTGTGTATGCGCGCGCGTGTGTGTGTGTGTCTGTGTGTTCACGGCCACGGCCGCGCCGCCGGCAGACAAAAACAGCTTTCCTTCCGTGGCCGCGGGGCAACGCGCGAGAGCACACGCGCAGCCCGACGAGGAGAGCACATACACACCCCGGGGAGTCACCAGGCGTCCCTCAAGGACGGGCAGATTTTATTAGCGCGCAAAAAAAAAAAAGAAAACAACCGAGATTGCATGCAGGGTTGGAGGACTAATATCTCCTTTATGTATGTAAAAGAATGTTTATATTACAGAGGAACCTCACGGAAAGACCACCCCTATTAAAAGATCACCTCTCTCAACGACCGATTTTTCTTGGAACGGTGACTCAAGTCTATATATTGTAAGTAAATCGTACCCCTATTAACAGACCACCCTCTCCCCGCTTACCGACCAGACCCTTAATAGCAATTTTCTTCATTTTCTCCTTTTAAGAGCACACTTTCAGCAAAATTGTAAGAATACAGTACACCGAATTTTCAGTAGCTAAAATGACAATTCGCGCTACATTCCCTGTGTCTGAGCTCAGTCTTCGAGGACTCAGTGTGGCGGGAAGGATTCCGGGATTCATATAACACAGCACCATTGCTTCTGACATGGGATCAAATCATTAAGGTCGCTCGCTCCATTTCATTTTGATTTCTTGTAGTGTGAAGTCGTATATTAAAGTAACCTAACGTATAATTGTTTGAAAGAACAGAGCTTACCTTATATTGCCTTACTTTTCTGGAATAACATCCGCTACGGTAGAATATCAATGTCGAAAGTCAGGGTTATTCTAAACATCCGATGTCTAATAATAATATGCACTTTTTGTAAAATATTTATAAAAAATACCTTAAATGTTTAGCTCGAATGTGAACGTCGTCTGTTGCGTTTATTATTGCAATGTCAAACATTCTAAACCCTTTCAGTTTCACAGCATCCCGGAAAGAAAATTTTATCGATTCTATATATCTAACACGATTTCATTATGGCTAATTTCAAAATGTTATACATACCTAAACTACAGTCACTTGATACAAATTTACAATTTAATTTGCTAGCGCATAGTTCCAGTTCAGTAACCAATAACACATACAAACATGCAAGAAATGAAGATTGAATGTTCATTTTCATTCAGAAACACAATACTAGTTCTTTCAAATTTGGCGATCACAGCAAAGGTCTTTTGAGTTAGAACAAATCCAGCAGCGCAGGACGCAGTGCCGAATTTTCCGATTCACAGCGTATACCGCCGGTACACTTAGTAATTCGAAGCGTATAAGAAATATTTCATAAGTTTGGTAATCCTCTAAAAAGTTATTGAGATTTTGAAAGCTTTAAAGCAGATGCGAAAACATAACTGTTTTGCTACCGAAAGCCGGTCAGTCTTAGCATCCGTAAGCGCAATGAAGTGCGGTAGAGTGAGAAGTTTCAAACAGTTCTTAATGCAATGCATTGCGGTGAAGTCCTTCTCTGGTCGTTCAGTTACGCTTCTCTCAAGCTTTCGTGATAATGGAGTGTGTTAATGATCCAGAAGGAAGTAGTTTTTGTAATTGTTTTATAGAACAATTATTAAGAACGGAATTTCAAAGTATTGGGATTTCAGAAAAGCTCAAAATAAAAGACAACGGCGGAGGTAGATTCCGTGAAGTCCGGTGTACTTAATAAATATTTATGTCACGAGTCCTCTAAACGAGTCTTTAAGGACGCAGCCGGAAGGTTAACTGCGAGGCGGAGCGATAGCGAAGCCGAGTAGTTAACCTTCCGGCTAAGTCCTTAAAGACTAATAGAGGACGAGTTACATACAATGATTTTTGTTATTTTTTGTTATTTTAGTTTATCGCTTATTAAAAATAAACTTTTATCACTTTCGCGAGTTCAGAATTGTCATTACTCTTGATTTTCTGTAGCAAGGGGTGGTGGTACTGGATGCTTTGTTTGTGATCAGACAGTTGAATGTTTTTTCTGCTAATGCAAGATTTGGAAAAATGTCTGGGAAGTGTTCATAGCAACGGCCGCTAAAATGATCGAGAGTCCATTAAAAATATTTTAGCGGCCGTTGCTATGGACGCGCTCTTAAAGCAGTATTCAGATGGTTGGTTGCTAAGGGGCTAAGTGCGTGTTTACTAACGTAAATAACAAAAAATAATGTTTAGGATTCGTCACTGCTTGCACGTCGCCGAAAGTTCGCTTTCCCGCCAGAACAAGTTCCGCTCCCACGCACGGAGGTGCCTCTGCCTGCGCCCGCCTCCTGTCCGCCCGGCGCCGGACAAAGCGACACGTTGCGCGCGCTCACGTGCCCTGGGGTCGACTTCGACCCAACAAAGCGCACCCCGTGTCGGGCGTCCCGCGAGCGCGATCTTGAGGGCGCGCGCAGAAACAATGCGGCGGTGAACGACGCACAAAGAAGTGGCCGCGCAGCCGCTGGCAGATGCCACCGCCGCCGCCCACGCAGCACGCGCCGCTGACGCTCCCGCCCACACCTCGACCTCGCTCCCCCGCGCGGTGAACGCGTCGTGGTGCCTGGCTCGCCTCCCACGCCCCGCGCGCCGGCAACGTCGCTTTCGATGCTGCCGTCTTCGCCGTCGCCGGAGATCCTGCCGCCCACTCGTCGCTGCCTGCGGCCTTTCGCTTGCATTCAAGCGCTTCCGTTGGTAGCGTTGCCGCTTTACTTTTCTTTTCACTGCTCCCACAGGATATCTGGCCGAATGTAATATCCTACTGCTCGCATATTTGTCTACAAAAATCTTTCACCTCATTCCCTTCAGTTCATTGACTAGCAATTCATATACAGAATCAACCCCAATGATGGGCGTGAAGACGTTAGACAAAATAACTTTTTATACGAGAGTGAAATGTATTATTTGTTTTATTCGGGAGTTATATAAACTATGAGTTATTTGCATGTTTTAAAATATTCTGCGAATGATTACTGGATAAAAAGAATAGCAGGATGACATGGACTTTCAACACACTGGTCTGTTGATGAATCGAAGGAATGATGCCGGGGAACTATTTTTCTCACACTTCCGGTAAGCGATCAGTTATTTTATTTAACCGTGTAAAATGTTTACTTCTTTAAGTATCATATTCACTTACGCGACAAGAAGGTAACTGTAAATGATGTAGCAAACGCTACATAATTACCCCCGAACACAGGCCGAGTTAAAAGAGGGGGAATGGCAAACTGCTTTGCATGTAGGTGTGGGATATGTCTTTCCTGAAGACGGAGGGAAAACGAAAATATTTCTTCACTTAGACATTTTCGTGCGCGTTAAGGTAGTACATTCAAACTAGACTTGTCAACAGACGGATATAAAAAGTTTGAAGTTTTGTGCGCAATTTTCAATTCCATTTACGAAAAACTGCTCTTCAACAAAGAAGGCTCCGGGTGGGATGTTTGCTTTACCATACGCAGTGAGAGACAATCACAAGTGGATCCTCCTATCGTATAAAGGCAGGCACCAAGTTGGAGAAGTTATGAGGAGATCTACCGCCAGACATAGAAATAAAATATATATGGTTTTCCTGCGAAATGAACGTACTTCATGAGGGGAAACACTATTTTCATTCTCCTTTGTTTCGCCCGCCATTGCTACATGGCATTAATGTAAAAGAGAAAGGATCGTTTCAATTTTTGCATTTCTACGCTCCATACTTAGCGTAAATCTCCAGAAATGTATACATTATTATTGTACATTAAGTTTTTCAATAAGTTAACTTTAATACAATAATGTATTCAAATCATAATAAATTAGAAGATCCTCCGAAAAAGAAGAACGGGAGAGCTAACCTCAAATATATTGTTTTTAAAGAATCGATTAAAATATTATAGAATAAGTGATAGTACGATGATAATTGATGATAATTTATGTAGGCGCACATTTTCAAAAAATCGGTACTGTGATAAGCCAAGAACCTGAGAATTAATTTTTAATGATAAAATCACCATTTAATTTGAATATAGCATTGTTTATAGTCAAAGAAGACGAGTTGTTAGGACAACGCATCAACAAGGGTTAATATTCCATGCTTGATGTCAGATCGTTATACAAAGGGACACAGCCCCGAACACATTATGTACAGATAATATGAAGAGGGCGTTAGATGGTCGTGATCGTCATGAAGGACACATGAGTTGATTCTCTTGAAAAACTTCGTCGAGAGCACACGTAAGCGGTTGGTGAGGTGCGTTCGAGTTTTCAACGTAGGCTGGGTTTTACGGAGATTATAAGCCGGGAATTGTTTAGCTGGAAGTTTGAGAGCTTAGTCTCGTGTAAATTGTGATATTAAATGGTAATTGGGAATTTTGATTAATATAATGGTGGAAGTTGAAATTAAAAAGACTCCATGTTTCAAGGAGAGATACGTCAGGGTAGCTTCGCAGATGGAAGAATTTTCCAATAATTAGATGAATAAAGTTAGTCACGAATAGGTGTTTCGTACGAAACATAGGGAACGTCGCGACCAAGTGTTCGATTTGTAGGAATATTAAATCTAATTATAGCGATCGTTGAGGATATTCTGAAACATTTTTATTTAGGAAAGGACACGAAAATTGGTTCACCAAGGATTCCGGGAACTTCATTCTGCCAGTCAGCCGAAAGCCAACAATCAAGATTACGAACATAATTATGAACGTAAGCCTACAAACTATAATCAAACCCGTACGGTGTATCAATGTTTAAAGTGAAAAGAAATTCACGTAAATTTGACAGAACTGCCATGTATAAATAATAAGAATAAATGTTAAATTTTTAATTATTGAAAAAGACTGATAATTCATAGTAGTTGCCACCAATCTAATAACTGATTCCAATTAATAGAACTTGCAGGAATCGTGGTTCTGCATAGAATCACACGTCCACATGCAACAGGTAAGGAGTGTATGTTGTATGTTGAACCCATGCTTAAAATTGGCAGGAAATTTAATAAATTAATAATTCAGTTTCAAAATAAACAATAAAATTCTATAAATTTATCACAAATAACTAGCCTACCGCAGAGTTTGCAGAGAACTTCAAAATGTATCGCAATACATTTAAGGCGGTAAATTATGTTTGCAATTAAAATGTTATTCTCCTCTTGAATATCCTCCACACTTAAACTTTCATTTTATGACATTGAAATTCCATGACTGAAAAATGATGGGTTCCTCAGAAAATATTAAAAGAAGTCAGTGGAGAGTAGAGAACCATTCATTACGGAAACCTTTCTCTAAGGAAAGTTTCCGAATCAACCATCTGTACTGTCTTCCTACAAAAGAACACCCTGAGCGCGACGAGGCGGGCGAAAACCCACGAATAAAAGGCCGGCGCGTCCGAGGCAAGAAAGATGCGCCGCAATGGGAACGTGCGCTACGAGCTGCGGCAGAAACCACATCCGGCGGCGGAGGACCGGGGACGCATTCCCCGCCGCCGCAAGGGCTAGGGCGAGGGTCGCGCCAACGCGAGGGGGCGTGGCACGGGCGGGGCGCGGCGCCGCGGGCGCAGCAGGCCACGGTGCGTGGCCGTGAGGCGCTTTCCCGGCCCTCGCGTTCCGCGCGCAGGGGCGAGGGCGAGGGCGAGGGCGAGGGCGAGGGGGAGGGCCACCGCAACCGTCCAGAGTGCCTCCCGGTAACCGCGAGTGCTAGGCTCAGCCCCGCCCCGCCCCTTAGCGAACGCTCAGTCTTCCAAGCCTCCGAATCCGTGGTGTGGTCTCTCCTCTCGTTGCGAAGACCAGCGTCTTTCCCTTGACCTCTTTAACAGCTTCCTTTTTTTTAAAACATACTTTCAAGATTTTCTGATCCACTTCACACAGGATTAAATAGCACACTACTCTGTTCAAATAGTTTCAAGCTCCTTATCACAATATTAACCTGGACAAATCGAAACAAAACCGAAATATTTTTAGTTTCTCAAACTCATAATATCAGGCACGTTTCAAACTCATTACTAACACAAGGAAATAAATGAGATTTGAATATCACTGTTGATCACTGAACATCCAATAATTGCTTACATTCACTAAAACAAATGTGGAGGGCTATATGAGCGCGTCAGTGTATGCCTGAGACAATATAAAGGACAGAAAGTGTCTTTGAACTAAATTATTATCGTCTTCTTATTACAAAAATATTTTCTCAGTACAACACAAGAACGAACGTAAAATTTACTTTCGGACATGACTAAAACGTTGATGATAAATTTAATGTATTATACTCAATACACATTTTCTCTTCGTCGAAATTTTCTCACAATTATTTTTCTTTATAAATTACGTGGGTTACAGTATGATGTATGAGCTCATTTACCTTCTAAATCATCATAATATTAACCACCATTCTCTCAGTTCAACTCCCCAAAGAAAAATATCTTCCAAACGACATTCAGCCATAAATCTTGTGTATTCGACGTGCTAATTAAAGTTATAACTGATCAAGTTTTAACTCATCACTCAACATTTAACCCTAAGATTCTTATTCCTCTTTCAGTCATTCTCGTTTTTGTATTAATTACAATTTATCTTCACTATGATGCTGATGGAGTGTTATAATCTTGTTAAAACGAGTAATGTCAATTACCACCACAAAAAAAAAAAAAAAACAACGTATATCCTTAATAGTGAACGCAATTGTCGCAACAGATCGACATGTATCCTGCAGGTGTTCGAATTTCCCTTCTCGTAATACAACTTGGAGATTTCAACTATACCATTTCGTCACTTTCTCATCGCCCTTTGGTCTTTGCACACTGATCCAATTCAACGAAAATTACAGGGTGTTGTCAAAGAAACAAAAGAGGATAGGCCAAGCCCTCGATAAATATTAATGAGTTCCTGACATCTCATTATTAGCAGGTCATTCCCACATGTTCCTTTCTTCAACACACTCTGAGGTATATACTCAAAATCTCCTGCGCGGTTCTTTTACATTCCAAGCTGCTTCCATTGTGCTGTAACCCGTAGTCTCCTTTCTGCTGCTAGAAAAGAAATGGCTTGAGGAGCGAGAGGTTTTCGATCGCATACAAAGGAGCAGCGGTCTCTAACGAGGTCCCATACGAGCTGTCGATATGTCACTCCGGCGTGCATGCGCATAAAAGTTTCCGATCAAGTGCCCCTAATGGGAAACCATAGGAAGCGCCTTTTCAATCGCACACGGCATCTTTGCGGAAGACAAATGGTCGCTAAGACTGCTAAAAGGTAAGACTGAAGGAAATCATTAGAGGCGGACAGCTGTCACCCGTCGCCCGTGGGAGCAGTTCTCTGCGGTGGGATCGTTAGCTATCGAATGACTCAGATCGCACCACGTCGTAGCTTACAATAGGGAAGCAACATCGCTGTCGATGTCGTTTTCGCAGCATCAATGTTTTAAACATACATTTATTAAATGTAATATTTTTCCAACATCGATGTTTTTACGTTTTCGACCTTTTGTTTGGAATGAAAAAGTCCCGTAATCACAATTTTGTAAAAGTTAAAATATGAAATAACTGACTTTATACAGGATATACGTATGGCCTCCCTTGCTTGGCCTACCAATCTACGGCGAATTGAACTTCTGACCCCCCCTGAGATGACCTTGAGCACAATTTTACTTACACATACACTAATTACACACATGAACTGCATATAACACCGTAGTTCACATTAGAGTATGACGTGAATCTCATGCATACTTCTCAACATTGCAAATCAATATAATTAACAATATTGACAAAATCCATTGATATTTTTCCCATGCATACGAGGGACGTTCAATAAGTTATCTACCTCGATAACTTACGTTATTGTTGAAGAGCAGCGCGTGCACAGGCAAGTTGGGGCATGTTTTGGTATGCTTCGGTCTCAGTTACATATCATATGCCGTAAGCTCTTGATGTGAGATGGCAAGTGCAGTGCCGTGCGGGTCAACAGAAACGAGAGATTTCGAACATCGTTCGGTGCTAAAATTCCTCACAAAGGAAGGGAAGCAGCCAAAGGAAAGCCACGAGAAGAATAATGTTGTATAGTGATGATGCGCTTTCTTAGTATAAAGTAAAATTTTGGGCCAAGCAAATGAGGGAGAGAATCGATTGAAGATGCCCTACGTTCAGGGCGGCCTGTGGAAGCACCTTCAAAGGAAATATGCCAAAAAGTGGAGACCATGATTTTTGAAGATCGTCAGTATTAAAACTACGAACTTGGCATTTCAGCTGGTACGGTTCATAGTATCATACGTATAGAACTGATGTCAAAGGTCAGTTCTCACTTCGTGCCAAGAATGTTGACTCTCAAGCAAAAAGCAATTCGCCAGTAATGTTGCAAAGATAATTTGAACCTCCTTAGAGAAAATCCAGATAATGTTTACTCCCAAATTACAACAAGGGATGAAATATGGGTTCACCACCGTGATCCTGAAACCAAGCAAGAGTCCATGCAATGGAAGCACACGGGGTCTCTAACACTCAACAAATTTCGCGTGGAGAAGAGAGCCGGAAAGATCGGGGCCCCTGTTTTTGGAGCACAGAAGACGTTCTGCTGGTAGAATTCATGCCACACAAGACAACCATCACTGGAGATACCTATTCTTCTAATATAAGGGCTTTACGTGAGTCGATCAAACAGAAGCGCTATAGGAAGTCGTTTACTGCTGTGTTGTTGCTTCACGACAATGCACCAGCACAGAAATCACATACTGTTGTGAAGGACTGTGGCTTTGTACAACTTAATCATCCACCATATATTTCAAATCTGGCTCCCAGTGACTACTTTCTGTTTCGAAACATGAACAATTTTCTACTTGGGCGACGATTTTCTGACGACGAAGCAGTTAAGGAAGCTATAATGGGGTATCTGGAGAGTCAAGATGTTTCCTCCTATTCTAAGGGTATTCGATCACTGGAGGCTAAATGGACCAAATGTGGTGAAGTCAAAGGGGACAACATTGAAGAGTAATGAGGTGAGTTTCATTATAAAATTTCATATTCATGCTCAGGTAGATAACTTATTGAACGCCCTCCGTAACTGCTTAAATTATGTTTTCTAGTTTCCTAGAAACAGCAACAGCTTTCACAGGCTGAGTCGTGGACGCAGGCGTTTTCACCTCGCACCTGCAATACTCAAGCAAGAAAACAAATTTAAAATAAAAAATAAAATAAAATAAATAGCATAGACCAAAGTCTCAATGAAAAATGCGTCCTAGGCTGCAAGGATAATGGATTGATGTGAAAAGAAAATAATTATTCCAACGCTTGTTGAGCGCACAAGATCCAAAGGAAGATCCAAAGGCTAAGCAAGATCGATGTTTTAAAAGTGTGCCATTGACAGTTGATGGTCATGGACTTAATGTCGAAATGTTTCGAAACGCTCCGACTCTATCGACCATGAACTGTAGCTCCCAAAATGAAACTTTTGTCCGCGAGATTTTATTCTCAGAAGTATTAACTGCTAATAACAGGCGACAAAGGATTCAGTAAGATTAATTCAACAATTTTAATATAAATTGTCAATTATTAAAGGAGAAAATGTTATTTAATAATTTATAAACTTTTATTATCAACAACCCGAACTTCCTCATTCTGAATGGCTGCAGTTTGTGATATGAAGAAAAGAAATAGATACAAATTTCAGAAAAGAGATTCTGATGCTTGAAAATGCATCTCAAAACAAAACTTGGAAAATGAAATAAATTTATGAAATTACACACTGAAATAGTTTATTTTCAACATTTTATACATCATTATGTTGGCTCCATAGTAAACGATTCGTAATTTCCACATCTATTCATCAAAAAGGTAATACTTTCAACATACTGTACATAAATCTCAAATTCAGTTAAAACAAACTTTAGATTGACTACAATTTCGAAGGACACGAACACGATGCATGGGAAACAATCGAAACATGCATCCTCCATTCTCACGATCGAATGAATCAAAGTTGACGTCAACGAATCCAGTCACATTCGAAAGCGAACAACACCTGTCGTTAAATAAAGAGGGTCACGAGAAAAGAGAACCGAAAGAAACGATTGGTGCATTTTCCTATAGTTTATCTTGAGGGCGCAACTGTCAAATTCCCATTCATTGAATACTACATTGTGTGGGATGGTTCGTCGGTGATGTATTGGGCTCGGCAGTTTGTCACGGCGGCGCGGCGGTCGAGAGGATCCGGCTGCCAGAAGAGGCTGGGCGGGGTGGCTCCCCCCCCCCCCCTGCGCCACGCCATGCCGCGCCCCGCCCCTGCCGCAGCGCACTCATACCGGAGAGCGCTGCGCCCGTGGCACACTTCCCTGCAGGAACTGGCGGCGGCGGAGGCGGTGGCGGCGGCACGCGTGAACGATGAAAGCACTCCCCTCCCCGCGCGCGCACATACTTCCTATCTGCCGCGCGCATCTCACCAAAGGCACGGCCGCGCCCCAGGCGGCGGTGGGGGTGGCGGAGGCGGCCTCTCCTGTGAGGGGGAGGCAGGTAGTGGGCTGGGAGTGACTGAGGTTACCGAGTCGCAAACACAAGAAGCTGCGAGTGTCGCGTACGCTTATGTGCGTTTGTGAGATGCCACCACACTCACGCACGGAGAGAATGAAGAATGATGATACGCAAGAGCCTCACGTAGTAAGTCGTCGGTGCCACAACGAGCAAAACTGTTTAAATTCCTAACGAGCACATCAAAAGCGCACGTACTAGTAGAGTTATCAGCAATTCGGTGGCCTTAAGTGCCTGAAATGCCAGTCTGTAGTGTTATTAGGTAACCAATATTGCGTGAAGATAGTTTGTCAAAGAGATATTTCAAGTACGGCGTTAATGACTTGAATACGACTTGTGGAAACCATTCCACGAACTTTTGCATAGTGTGAACCCCTATTTCTTCTACAAAGTGTTTAACTCCTTTACAGAGTCATCCAGTTGAGCTTATATGAAACAAATCATGGCTAATCGATCCTATCTTTTTTAAATTCTACTTAGTATCTCTGCTTCTAGATTCAGAATTACTCGGCAACAATTATTCACGATGAGTCAACTGTCTTTTTATGACCAAAATAATTTAATGTAGATAGAAGGCAGTGTTAGGAAACATGGTGTTATTTTCGGTATGGAAGAAGGGACTCCTCCATAGGGATGGCAAAAAACATCGATGCTTTTGAAACATCGATGTTTTCCACCAGAAACATCGATATATTAACATCAATATTTTGCTTACGATTTTTTATTCACATCGATATTTTATTGCAAAAACATAGATTTTTTTATTTTTAATAAAGCAATATCGATGTTTTGCATCTTCCTGATCACCACGCTGCATATTGCACCTGCGCAATCTGAGGAAGTTTGCGAGCTGCTCGCGTTACGAGTGTATGTTATCGGTAGGCATGTCATTACCTGAATCGATAGTAGTGTTGGAACTAGCTCTCAGACGTTTTGACAGGTCGTGAATCAGACTCTCTCCACTCAATCCAGGAATGTCCCACAGTATCATTATTCAAATTAGACAGGAAAATAGCAAGTTTATTAGTCTATATTTAAAACATCGATGTTTTAAACATCGATGTTCCTTTGTCAATTATTCATCCCGAAGAAAACCCCTTAGCGATGTATCGATGTTTTGGTAAATTTTGCCAACACTACTCCTCTATCGTTACACGCACATGTTTCTGGGGAGATGCAGAAACGAGCGTTAGAGGCGGCCTGGTCTCGATCCGGGTGCCCTAGCTCTCGACCCCAACTCCACCCACATCCCCGCGCGAGCGGGGATCTCTCACGATCGAGAGAGAAAGGTCGCTTTCGTAGCGGACCGGCCCGGCAAAATTATCGACTTCCCACGGAAGTTGGTCAATTTGCCAACAGGATCTCAACCTCGAAGAAAAGTTGTAAGGACGGTCGTAGGGTCGACAAACTTCTTACCGGAACAATAACAAACATAAATGAACCCAGATACCACAAACAGCATATGTTAACACTATGAACAACAAGAAGAATACGTAATTATTCGATATCTATTTGAAAATTTTGGGACGAATGAGAGTTTAGGGCTTGGCGAGATTGGGTTCAGTACAAAACAAGCTACAGCATTGAAGTACGCAGAGTTTCACATCTGAACTTTTCAAACGAGTCGCATGTATCCCACCTAAGTATAAGTTGCCAGTCATAAATATCCGCGACGTCTACGGATAGCATTTTACATATCAACATTCACACTCTCTTCCTCATTATGGAGATACGTCGACTAATCATGATATTCGAACTTTTACGCCACGTTACTCCCACCTGTTAGCACTCACTCATTAACCTGCATGCATAACAGATTCAGCCGTTTCTCACAGCCCGACACAACGCAGCAAGAAAGGAAATCTCCTCTTCATCATCTTCATCCGACAGTCCCTCGGTGGTAATTGAGGTAACATGCCATTTCCTCACGACACAAACAAGTCATACAATCCTGACTTAGACGGGAAGGGAGCCAAATATTTCCCGAGCGCAAAGTAAAAGTCAGCGCGTCCGCGAGGCGAAAGTGAGCCCAAAATTTGTTTTCCGGCTGCGGGGAGGCGCTTCGGTTCCCGCGCGCGCAACGCCGACGCTCTGACGCGCAAACGCGCGAGGCACGGCGGTTTCTAATATTTCACGCGCGCTGGCATTGAAAGTGGGCAAATAGAAGGCGGAGTGCGTCGCACTCCCCCGGCATGACCGACGAAACCAGCGTCGCTGCCCCCCCCCCAGTCACAGGATGGAGGATGGAGGATGAATGCGCCAGTGACGTTGGTGTTGGCAGATGCGGGAGCGCGTTGGAGATGGCGGCAGGGATACGGCATTGGGGAGGAATGCAGCTGCGTCGGGGGTGGTGGCAGCGGGTGTGGTTGAGCGGGGCCGGAAGAGTGTAGTAGTGAAGTGTAGTGGCGGTGACGGTGGCGGTAGCGGTGGAGGCGGAGGCGGAGGCGGAGGCGGTGGCGATGGCCATGGCGATGGCGGTGGCGATAGCCATGGAGGTGGCGGTGGTAGTGACAATGACAGTGGCAGTGGCGGCGACTGGAACGGCGGTTGGCGTGGTGGCGGTGGCGATGGCGGTGGCGGTAGAGGTGGCGGTGGCAGGGTGGCAGAATGGCGGTTGTGGTGGCGTTAGCGGAGGCGGGGGAGAGGAGGCGAGGCCCAACAGAATGCGGGTGGGATGGGCGCCGGGATGACTCGCGTGCATTTCAATCTCGAAGAAAGTGCGCTCGCGCGCGCCCAGCCAGAGGTGAATGACTGCCTGACGACGACCGCCCACGCGTGAGATGACTCCACTTGGCTGCCGTCACTGGACGGGTGGCGAAGCAATGTTCAAAGCGGCAGGTGAAAGGGCAAGAGGTTGGTTCTTCCTAAATAATTTTGGATACTACATTTTTTCCTTTTTTAGATCAGTCATGCGCTGAATGCAACTTTTCACACGGACACTTGAATATACTGACATACTATTTTTATTCAATGACTATTCTTACAATAAGAAATCGTATGTTCATTCGTAGGTAATTTCCTTGACTTTCAGAAATATTTTTAAGTAAATTACCAATGAGTAAAAAAGCCGTCATTGTGTATTTCAGACGAAAAGTGTACAATAAAATTGCCAGCAAATTCAACCGAAAGGAAAATAGAATTTGAGCCCACACGTGAATGTCTCTTCTAACGAGCCCCTATAGATCTGTGAAGAAGTGATACCGCAAAGAACAAAGAGGAAACCGCAAGAGAAACGCCTCGATGTTGCATTTCTAACTATGAAACTAACGAATTATGCGAAGTCATTTAATAAAATTACCGTGAAACAGCAAATACGTACATCGGCATCGTTTTCGAGAAGAACGTCGCGCCCCAAAATTCCACCGCCTGGGCCATAACGGCCTTGGCATTCGCGCTTGCCGGACTTTCTCTGACATTGACTGTTTTCTCAGCAGCACATGACGCGCCCCGCCTAGCTGCCCGCCCCTGGCCAGCCAAAGGTTACGAAAGCAGGCCCTTGCAAGCGCGAAGATCGTTTCCATCACTTCGCATTTCGACGCCGACGAAATGAAAGTGGAAAGATTTGGACATCGAATGATCTTCCTGGTTCGAAGGTAAGTCACGATTCTCGAGGGAAACAGGGAAATGTTACAGGTTTTGGCAGCTTTGATTAAAGGTCAGTGACTCGACCTGAACAACATTACGTGGTAAATCATTAAGAAAATGAAGAAGTCTTGCGATTCATGAGAACATCATAGCGTCACAGTGAAAAGGCCGAGATCCAATTCAAAAATATTACGTTACGTTTACAATATAAACCAAAATTTTGTCAAAGCAATGAAAAAACTTCCTCCAACGCATCTCTGAATGCTAACTCGATAATAGCCAATACTTCTTAACATTCGCCCAAACAATGTGAGACAATATGGGGCTAATTGTCATCGTATTTTACAAGACACTTTAAAATGGTAGCAACTGTATTGAAAAAATGTAACTCATCTCTAAAAATACATGATAAAACACCCTAAACAGAAAATGCAGTAAGTACTTATAAGGAGATCCCTACTAGTTTCTCTACAATCTCACATTTTTACCGGTAAATACACCCGCCATTCCAAAATGCTTGAACAGGTGTGCAAGAATATTACGGTTAATTCAGTCTCAATAATCCTATAGGCCTAAATTAAAAACAAGTAAACGTTACAGGCATTTAAAATGAGAAGAAGAAGAAGAAGAACAACAACAACAACAACAACAAGGGGAAAACGTATGACGCATTCAAAGCTTGATATTGAAATTTAAAGAACTGGAACCGAAGTTTTACGAAACGACAGTCGCTTCGACGAAAAAATAAACGAAAGGAAAAAGAACGAGTGAGGTAGAAAACCGCAAACTCCGATAACAATGTATCAACAGTTCAATGAGTGTCAAGAATGTTATTAAGACAAGTCAAGAATCTGGAACACACTACACACAGCTGAAAAATGTCATCTTATAAATAAGGCATTTAGAATATATTTGAACCAAAAATGTAGTAGTTAAGTAGAGTATAAGGAAAAGAAAACGGCAACCCTCAAATAAGAACAAGGGCCTTCAATATTAAGATAGTTCTATCACACAATTGATAAATCTACAATTCGAAATAATAGCCTGAGTGTTTATCGACAAATGTATGGGTGATTTTCCCGCTAGATGCATAACAATATTGATTTTAAAGCAAAATTCGAGACTGACGTGTTTACGGTGACGGATGTTGCCAACAACAACCGGCAGTTGGGTTCTGAGCGCGAAGACTCCGGTGGCAGCGGCGACGGACGAGCGACGCGTTAATCGCGCGCGCAATCAGGACGCGCGGGGAAAGGAGGGGACCGCGGAGCGGGGCGGGGGCGGGGACGGGGAGCGGCCGTGGGAAGCCGCGCGGAGCGAAGCCGAGCCATCCGTCATGCGGGCGGCAGTGGATGCGGCGGAGAGGGGGCGGGGCGGCCGCGCGGGGGCGTGAGCGGGGGCAGGAGCGAGGGCGGGGCGAGGTGGGGGCGGGGGGTTTCCGTGGCCGCCGCCGCCGCTTTTGTAGCGCCCGGAAACGGACGCGCGGACCCTCGCTTCGAAGCGACGCGACGCGACCGCCGCCCGCCCCTGCCACACCTCCCGCTGTCCCGTGCTCTCGCCCGGCTCCCATGCTAAGTGCTGGCTGGTCAGTGCGCCTTCGCTACGCGTCGCTTCGCGGCACGGTGCTGCTTTCCCCCCGCATTAGTCTCTACATACAGAGATTAGTGCAATCCGAAGCGCCGCCATCTCATAACATCCATCTTGCTCATAGCACCGCGAAGCAGCACACGGAAATTGAAGAAAATCTGTGATAATCGAAGACTGGATATTTTCGAGTATATTAATATTGGGTGT
Organism: Teleogryllus occipitalis; assembly: GCA_011170035.1. Classification (NCBI taxonomy): domain Eukaryota; kingdom Metazoa; phylum Arthropoda; class Insecta; order Orthoptera; family Gryllidae; genus Teleogryllus; species Teleogryllus occipitalis. The sequence goes on from BLKR01000979.1 coordinate 49,792, forward strand.
AGGTAGATCGCTAATTCCCAAAATATCCACAATAATGCATTGTTCAACTGGGTATAAAATCACGGGATCGGCGGCTCAAAGGAATTCGTTTTTTTCTGAATCTTAGGGACTCTACCCGTTTCGCGCTAACTCACAGTAGTCGGCTAACCAGACTACCTAACTTTCGTTCGCATCGATGAGCACCAGAGAGGGCGAGTAGGTTTTCGACTCCACAGCAATGTTCGATGAGCAGTATGCAGCGAGACATTCAGGCGTTTTTGCACGCCTTAGCGGGCAGCAATCGACTGCAATCTCTATCTTCTGCGCATGTGCAGATACACAAAAGTGATGCGAAACTTGAACTGCGCATGCGCAGAAGATCGATAGTGCTTTCGATTGTATTAACGTTTCAGGGTGCAACTACTCCCTATTATTCTGAATGCCACTACTGAACTAGAACCTCCGCACGATTTCTGTTATTGGGGCGCTGCACCCTCTCCGACAACCTCAAAGCTCAGTGGTCGACACATGGTGTCCCCACCCCATTGGATGAACGTACTCAATGACAAACAGCAAGAGAGCGCCCGACAAGCCTAGCCATCCAGATTCTCCGATTCTCGCGCCGTCATCAGAAACTGACCTCTGTCAAACTAATAGATCGGGAGCTTGTTTTATTTGACGTCGCTGACATTACTTACAGTGAACCTGTACAGCTGCCCTATTTACTACACCGAATTGCCAGCGCGTCGTCAGCGTTTCGTGCGCGAAAGCTGTTCTCTGATACGGTCGGTCATAATGTAATGGCTTATCAGGGTAAACAGGCACACAAAATCACCATTCGAAAATTGCATTTTCGGGGGAAGAGAAGGCATAGAGAAGCCGAAAGGCTTTTTTTCAGGGATGCTCAACAACATACGTGCCATGAAATGCTCTCACATTTACATTACTTTTCAGGGACACTCCCATGACACTGATCAAATTTTTTATAACGTCATTTCTCTCGATTCTTTTTAATGGTTCTCAGAACATTTTGTATTCAGATTTAACGATTTAAAGTGGAAAAGGCTTGGAGTGGATAATACATTCTCTTTAAATACTACAATAATTATTTCTCTTGAGACGGTAAATGTGAGAGAACATAGTCTAAAAAAAGTGAAGTAACAGCAAAACTCACAAATCAAATACGTCTTGATAATTCCTTCAAATCTCCATTTAATATATAACTTTTGGGTTTTTCGATGGTTTGGAAATTGAATATTGGCCATTGTTTTCTCAACAACCGGTAATTTAATGCAGATGGACATACTTCTAAGGCAATCTTGTAATGTCCAGGTCTCATGAAGTTTATAATTTTTTCATTAAAAGGTCTTTCATAGGAACTTTCGGAGGAACTTTAATTAAAAGCAATCAAACATTTTGCTTCACTGCTGAAGGCATCCATAATACTGCTGTTGTATTTTCAATAACTCAAAGCAATTTTGTTTCCAGCTCATGACCTACCACTTAACCCCTTTACGTTTACATACTTTCCCCTATCGTCAGTAGTTACGACTGAACGCGCTACACCATATCAATATATCTCGGCATCGACAGCCAGCGTAATTCTTAACGTCATAGTGGACTGTTATTAGCGCGTTTACTTAAACCTCGATTAACATTATTGGTGTTATTAACCTCGAAGATACAAGACACGAATCTCTAAAGAACTTTCTCAAATAATGAGGATGCCAACACACCCCACATTTGGGAAGTTTATTCAAAGATGTCTACCCGATAGACATAAAGCCTTCAGGAAATATTATCTTCAAGTTACATGAAGAGGAAACTGAAAAGGGGTTGCGAGTGAAAACTTTTACAAACATTCCTTTTGAAAGACACAATAAAAATTAATTACTACATTTTACAAAAAATTTAATAATTTCATTCCTATAAAATTAAACTTCATTGTTAATTGTGGAAAATCAATACAAATCGAGAGTAAATTACTAACGTACAAGAGAAATTCAAAGTATAGTATTCCAACAAGATGTCTAGAGTAAAAAGTATTGTTATTTCTTGTAAGAGTTATGACAGTTTTGAAAAAAGGTGATTGCTTGCATCACACAAACTTCCCATTCTATTTTGAAAGTACAAATTCAGAAAATTAATGTAATACCTAAAAATGTCGAAACTCTTTTCTCTTGAATGTCACACTCACAATTCCCATTACACACATGATCCTACAATTTTAAGATAAAAAATCATAAATACTCAAAATTTTTATTATTAATTCCAAGCAATACCAATTTCACCCGACAGTACTACAGATTTTCCATCTGACTGAAAGGTTTCCGTACAGTATGAGTGAACGTACCAGCACGCTCGCTGATCTCTCCGCACGTCAACATTCATAAACCCGACCCTCCACTGGAGGGATTTTATTTAAATTTAAGACCGGTTGGTAATTTAAGTGCGCTCCCCCGGTCGTCCAGTCGTCCGACCGGCCAACAGTCCGGCCGTCCATCCGGAGGGCGATCCGCCCACGACTGTTCGCCCAGCCGCCCTCCACCACCGCCGCCGCCGCCGCTGCCGCTCCCGCCGTCGCCACGATGAAAAATTGCTTATCAGTTTGCAGGCGGCCCGAGCGAACACAATTTGTTCCCGAGCCCTCGAAGGATACTATGCGTCAACCCGCGGTCGCCGAAATTGAACCGGACACATTGAGAGATACTCGCGTGACGGATGGACAAAGGCCGCGGAGCGACGTGAGCGGGGCGGGCGGGCGAGCGAGCGAGCGAACGCGCCGTGGCGAGCGTAGCGAACGCACATGCCCTATGGACTCGGCTTGCTTTCTAGCTGGACGAAGTACTACGACAGTTCGACCCTTCATCATTACTCACTCACATTATGTAACACTGATTCTGTGTCCGGAACTATTTGGCCATTGGTCCCTTAAGCGTAGTGTGTGGTATGCCCTGGGAAATGTCGGTGTTGTTCCCCATCAGGAGCGTGAGATTTATTCATCGGCTTGCGGGATACGCCCCTCCAGATATTTTCCCCACTGGGGCACCAACTTTCAGAAATAATTCCATTTTAAGTTTCTGCACATCTTAAAAAAAAGACTTCGTCAATTTATTTGAAACCCAGTTGCCAAGGCCATGCAATAAATGAATAAAGTTGAAATCACATCGAAAAGACATTACACCAAAAAACTCACTATATTTTAATTGTTCGTAAAAGTAATTTTCATTCGCATTGACTCCTGTTCCCTCCGCAATGCATTGGCCCAAATAGAAAAGGTACCTCGCCCGCAGTCTACGCAGTCACCGCTGACGCGCGCGCCTGGCGAACGAGATGGATGGGACGCGGCAAGAATTTGATAAGGCTGGTGAAAGAGAGCTGTTGTTCCGGTCGAAGCAGACAGGAGTGGCGTTGTGCTGACGAGGTCCTGGAAGGGGGGAGGGCGCGGTTCCACGTATGCAAGAGAAATCTCCACCGACACGGGACCGGTGGTCGGACGTGGAAGCTCAAATTACGTACAAACAACGCGCGTTTATATGCGCAGGATGGGACTGATCAATTGTTTATCGAGTTCTTCCGGGCGCGCAATTACTGTGGTCATGCGGTCATTAGTCCTGGAGGTAGCGCTATTATTCCCTCATTGGAACTTGAGATCCGGCGCCGACCTGTACGAGTTTGCGGGATTTCCCTCAGAGGTGTCACCGTTAGCGAGGCAGTCCGAGATCTCATCCGGGACAAGCTCTTTCCTCCCGTCTACTGTAGTCTCCCCACACATGTAATACATGCAATTGTGTGTGGGGGGTGCGCACGCGCGTAAGAGGAGAATAACGGACAAGGAAGAGAAAGGAAAGAACGCGCATTGTCTGTGGCCCGTTTGTCAAGTTGCTGCTCTACAATTTGCCTGGCATTAATCAGATCCCACCAAAACTACCGATCACAGCAGCCGTCCACTAAAATTACTCTCAAGACTCGTTTGAGAGCTGAATAGGCAAGGCGCCACGGCGTTGGTGTTTGAATATTTTTAGACCAGGAGGATGCCGGCGCTTCTTGGACTGTTACGTGGTAGTACGCAAACTTCCCTCTCACACGCAACGGCCGTCACGTGACGGCGAGTATACAAAGGAGCCTACTCACTCACGCAGGTGCGTTTTGTACTTGAAAACCTCGCGCTTTGCACAAAATTTCACCAAGGCTGGAACGTGTTCGTGCGTTGCATGTGTGACGAAAGTCACAGGAGTGGTTCGGTAGGAGCGAGCACTCGAGGCGGGGCCTCTTTAGTATATGCGTGGTATCCACAGGACTGTGCTCTCGCGGTGGGCAGTCGGGAAATACCGGAAAGTGTGTACGGAGCAGTTAATTTAATTATTTGTACATGTTTCACAGTGTTTAAAAATAAACTATTTTTTACATAATGTGCAGTCTACGTGTATTCGTTAAAAGGATCGTTTTCAAATGATGGTGATATCTTTTTTCAGTTCCAGGAATTGAATAGGTTACTTTTAAAACACAAGTCAGGTGTAGTAAAGATGTGGGAAAACAAGAAAAACTGAATAATTAAGTACATAGAGAACTTTTCTCTTTTTTTCTGATGCACACATCTTGACTGAAAATGCCATGGAGACATGTAAAACTAATCAGGAATTTTTACCTCGAGTAAAAAATACACATTGCAGGTTCATTTTCCAATATTTGACACGTTTATTACAATATTATACGAAATGACAATGTGCTTCTACATCAAACATGATTTATATGACAGAATTAGTTGCTTGAAATGTGTTGCAGCGATAGTACACAGGAATATTTACGTATTGAACAACCCTTTTAACCAATCACTCTGTCAGTGATATCCCAGTTACACATACTGTGTACAAACATACACATATACATGCACAGTCATACATATCCCGCAAGTCAATGACTTACAGAGTTTCAAAACCAAACCAAAACTTTGCCGTGTCTTCACGGACGTTCTATTCATCTGATTTACGGAATTTACACATGGAACGATGCACCTTTCCTGCAGCTTCTATTTTCTCACAAATAGCGAAAATGCACAAGAGAGTGAATCATGGAGTTTTAAAAACAACCGATTCAATTATACATGTGATTTTCGTGTCTGTAGATGCTATCACACAGCATGATCCTAATATATCTTCAGTGTGATCCCACTTCATCCGGTTTGGTATGCGAGGATTTCCATCGGGGCGCCACAGCAGACGCGAGTTATGCACTAAGGCGGAAGAGGGTGATGGCATGCCACCATAGATGGAATTCCGAAGCCCGGTTACTGGGAGAGATATGCGCCTTACGTGTCCATAGGGGCGCGCATGTGTGTGTGAAGTGCATGTGAGGTGCGCATGTGTGTGTAGTGAATGCGCGTGTTTGTTTCCCCTCTACAAGTCAAATAATACTGCATTATAAATATAACAGGGGTACCACTAATGATGTGTATTAGTTTACAACATGAACCGTCAAAACATCAATGGAGAGATATGATACGATGAAATTCGTCGTCCATATAACGCATACGCAACAATAATAGACGAATATTCTTCTAAATTACAACATTCTTTGGTAGGAGACTATTTGTTGAACTCATTAATTTTGAAAATCTTACCGATGAACTATTTAAACGAAGAACATTTCAATGGAATATCTAAAGAAAGGTAAAATAGGTCAGAAAAATATAAACTAGTGGATTCAGGAATTATAGACTTACCACCAATAATATTAAATAAAGCAGAGTGAATCAAGCAACTCACCTGGAAAAGAAAAGAAATATATATCAGTAACATTTCAGAAATTGAACCAATAGCATGTCGATACCATTCCTAGTTTACCTCACAAAACATATATAAACAATTGTTTATCAAAGTAAATTCATACAAATGATCAAAGTATTTTATTTTTGTTTAAACGAATAAAAATCCAATATTAATACTGGATGTAAATTGTGCTGCCTGTTGAATGCAGCGTGGTTGAGAAATCGAAGACAAAATATACTTCACTTTTGAAAAAAGGAAACGTACAATTCAGAGGAAAATTGCGCATGTACTTGTCGCATACCCTTTCGCTTTTGCAAATCGAGTGCTTTTTTTTAAAATTTACTTTAGACTCAAAAAGCCTACAGGACATCATTACTCTCTAACGTGGATATTCTCTAATAATTGAACTTACAACGTAACACTGACATTCGCAATCAGAATCATGTAAAAACCCAAACATTTCCTGTACAAGATCGCGGTGGATACCAACGCGGACAAAGCCTGCCTTTCATTTCCTCGATGGCAGATCGCCAACAAAAACCTTTCAGCGGAATTTACGACGCCAATTGCATTCGTTCTCGCCGCCTCAGAAGCGCAACGGATCTTCATTTCACCGCTACTGCCATCACGTCGCTGCCGTCGCACAATGGCCCCAAGTACAGCAAAATGAGCGCCAAGCAACAAGTAATTATGAATAAATATATCAAGAAAGAAAAAGAACGAACAAGAAAATTACTCATTATATGGATATCAAGAGTTGAATCTCGAGTAATTTGCAAGGTTGAAGTGATTATAAGTCAAAATAAATCAATTATCAATCGTAATTATTCGCAGCTTTTGAAATAATGAGACTACTAACCATTCGTAAAAGAATAATAATACTATTTAATAATCCTCCACTAAACCTCCACAAACGGAAAAGCAATCTGACTTTCAGACTATTTCAGTTTGTATAAAAAACAAAGATACAGACGTTTAGTAAAAGCATGACATATTCTTTCTTGCTTTACTTTCTCGCGTACTACACTTTTTTTTTATTTTTCATTGGTTGGAATGATTCTTTCGAATGCGCCAAAAAATCGTAGATTGATCGTGAGTTTCCGCGGTCTGTCATGCGAAAATCTGTACGGCTGACGCCAGCTGTGATTCCAAAGTGTTTCATCATGCCGTGTTCTTCTTCAGGGCTGAAGTGCACCAGAAATATTGTAGGTGCTATATAAATATGTCTCAGAATAAATGTTACAATCTTTTAGGGCAGGTAAGAGACCAAATATTACAATTTTTGCTGCTGAATACGTGGTGGAAAATTTCATATAACCAAATAATACATTTATATTTACTATCGATTGGTAAGCAGCTTGTGAATTTTGACTGGTACATGAAATCTCGATGTCTGCGTTAGAACGTGACCTACCAAACACCTGTCCATACCAATACCAATCATGAGCGAATGGTACTTGTATAACTTCGTTATATAAAATTTCCCACTTCATTTCCGTGACGTGTGATTATTATTCACCCCTTCGCCTACAAGCCCTAGAAGATTGTAACATTTAGCCTGATATATCCAGTATAGGTCATAGATGAACTTGCGGCGTCGTTGCGGTCCTGCGTGGGCAGGGTGGGTGGGCCGGCCGATGGGTATGGGCATGAGTGGGCCGAGCAGATAGAGGCAAAGAGCGACGATTGACTGATTATTTCCTATTTCCGAGCGCGTCCACTGCTACGGACATTAGTCAGTGTACTGCATGCTTTATCACAGGAGGTGGCGGTGTTTCCACGCTGGATCGAGAGATTCGGCGCTGACCTTCTTGTCGGCTAGAGGAGTTTCCCCCCAAATAAAGGCATCTCCCACCAGCTGGGCACCGCCCTAGCCGGGATAATCTCTAACGCTTCCGACAAGTGTGGTAGTGTAGTGAGTGTAAGTAAGAGGTGAGGAAACGACGAGGAAGAGAAAGGAAAAGTAACGCGCCGTCCGTGGCCCATTTGTTAGAGAACTCCTCCGGCATTCGCCTGGTGTTGACCGGAGAAACCACGGAAAACTCCCCGGGGCAATTCAACTCCCATATAACGTGATGGAGACCATTACAGTGGCGCGTTCCTCTTACAGGAACTAAAATACGAACTGTTGTCAACGACACTTAAAACGTGCGTGTCTGCTGCGTCTGTTCGCAGATCGCAAGCAGGCAAGAATATTACAAAAGATAGCGCTTTCTTATAAGTACATATTATGAATAACTGAACATTTAGAAGACATTTTTATGTTTCTCACAAATTTGCCAATTTTTATTTGTGGAAGTTGGCGAACCTAAAATTAAGCTGTACCCGGCTACACTAGCGCCCGTATAGTACCACCCTCCAGCTTTGCCCCCGGTTTTGATGGAGAGTTCAAAGGCCCTGAAACTACGTATCAGAGCAGCCGGCCACTAGAATTCTCCTCCAGACTGCGGTTCAATTCGACCCAGCCCTGTAGCTAGTGTCGAAAATCCTGCCACCACAGTCGGAAGTGGAGCCCTAGGACCTCCCGGTCAGAGGCATTGCAGTGACACCAATTGATGCCCAGAGGCACCTTTGCCGCTCAAAGAGCCCCGAGGTGAGCGCGCGGCGCACCTGCACAATCGCTGCGTTCCGGCGACTCGGTGAAGGTGAATGGCACGCGCCGCACAAAACACTCGGCACAACGCGCCTTTTCACAGAGCGTTACCCTCTCTACCGGCGCTGGTGGCGGCGTCCAACATACACCCTGGCGGGTGCAGCGCGGCGCCAACAATAATATGTTCGCAATGAGATGAATGACAACCTTCAAGTTCCTAGATATTCCATCAGTTTGCGGCTCCAAGACAATAAGCACGAGTACAAATAATACAGAGTCAAAACTTTTAATATTTATGTAGCAAATACAGGTGTCCAGTATTTTAAAAGAGGTTGGTATCAATCTTATAGGTAAAATAAAGTTCCCTGAAAATTCATCCGGGTTGTCAGAGATTTTTTTAAAAATTAGACAACAAAACAACACATGTCCACCTACATGAGCATCTCTGTAATCAAACAACCGTTAGTTCGAAACTCCTCTAGGTAATGTTCTAAACAAAATATCAGGCAATGAAAGGCAATGTACTTGCCTTTTCAATGTACAAGAACCAACCATTAACGATTAAGTAACACTTGATAATATTAATTGGTTGGTTCCTGCATAATTAACAGTATAATTGTGTCTGATTTTGACAAATTATTCTTCCTTTTTACTTTCTCCCTTCGCAGTAGAGAGAAAGTTATATAATGCTCCGCGAAAATACGTGGAATTTTCGGCAGAAAAACTCATATTACAGTAACGAAAAGTAGATAAATATAATTGCTAGACTTAGAAAAATCCTCTATCACCTGGTATAGCCAGAATCCATATTTTTTGGGTCCTTGATACCGAAAATTCGAAAGTCAAATCGACGGGAAAAGGAATGTCTGCCTTTCCGTCCGTCCGTGAACGATAGCGGCTAAACCGTTCAGCCGATTTCTCAACAACTGATATTCCCCAATCGATCCGGCTGATGACGCGGGCCCTTGAATTTGAAACAGATATTTTAATTTTGCGGGATACTTTACAGGAAGCCCCTGAGACATATTCCAAAATTTTCAAAAACATCGCACCATCGTTTTTTATTAAATTTTGTTGTAGGATAGTAAGCAGGACGTTTAAAAGAATGGTGCAGGTCTCATGTTCGTTAAAATCTTTGATTTTTCGAAAATTGGAAAAATTCAAAATTTTTTCGGCGTCCTCCTTCAACTAAAATATTACAGATAAAGAAATTTTCCCTTAATGAAATCTGTTCCTTGAAGATAGATTTTGAAATAAGGTCATGCACAATTTTTTGAAAATTACTGAGTACTTTCCGCGTAATTTTGCGTGAAAATACGAAGGAGAAAGTAAGTGCTGTTTTAGCACCACTAGTTTATCTGTTGCGTTGCAATCTGTTTCGTTACACGTATTACCTTATTTCCTTATAAGCTTAAGTTTCATGAGCAGCTGGTCCAATTATTGGTAACTGATGCAACTGCAATTCTTTGAACTCCTGAACAATATAACACCACTCTACTAATTTGGTATGGTTAAACACTCCATTTGCATGAAACGTCTTGCACCAGTATCTCGATTACACTTCGAAAGTTATATAAGAGAGAATGTTACATTATGAAATGTTATATTTAATTACAAAGATTTCGCACTTACACTATTTCAGTTTTATGTGTTTTTATTATATTATATTATATTATATTATATTATATTATATTATATTCTTATGTACAATTTTAGTATTATTCGCATTCACGATACTATTTCTTTGATACAGTTCGAACACTTTTAGCATCATTAGTACCCTGAGCATAAAAAATTCTGTTGAACAAATCCACTCAAAATGGCTTTCCAAAAAGTGGAACGCATTCACACAAAATAAAATGAATAAAGCAAATCACGGATATAAGAAAATTCAACTTTGTGAATGGGACCACTGAGAACTGAAACAATTTACCTGTAGAAATGTTAGTGACTTTTCCCAGGGGCATACAAGTTATGCGTTCGACAATTTCCACGAGCGCAAGAATAGTGTGCAACGACGTGCAGTGACGATTTAAGAAATAGGAAAAGCAAACAAAAAGTAGGGGCAAGTGTCATACATTATGTTTATCGTTAATGTATAAATGACTGGGTACCGAAGGGACATGCAGAGAAGTGAAGAGAAAAAATGGGTTTGGGGTTGAGATGGGCACATGTTATCCATTTTGCTACTTGTCTATTTGTGTAATTTTTTGTTCTTTTATTTGTATTGTACATCTTTTTTTAATATTTCTATTATTGTTTCTTTTAATTTTTGTACTTTTTTTGCTTAACTGCCACCAAACGTAACCTCTTTGCAGTGAAACAACATTATCAGTATTATTATGTACTATTATTGTACCAAAAATGCTTTGCATACCAATAATATAAAAGAAACTGCGGTTCCCTAACGCAACATGTGAATTACAAACTTTTGTGGGTGAGGCTTCTTGCTTGGAGCCTTGCTGTCCCACGACGACAGTAGTAACACCCTGAGTATGAGAATTCAGACCATACGCACAGTATAAGAAAAGGCGAACTGTCACATTCAAGTATTTGAATTTTTCATTCAAAATCAAAACATTCCTTAGTTGTGTATTTTCCCGAGTTCCTGGGTTTCTAACGAAACTGAAGTCATCTCTCACAAGGCCGGAACCTACGTAGTTTTCTTTCAATTTTTGGTCGCACTGGCATTAATTAATGTAGACTTTTCACCTGGAACAGTTTAGAAAATTGTTCCGAGTGTAGGAATGTAGTTACTCCTCGGCGCCGCAACCCAATGGCACCGTCCTACGAAGCTACCATCCAGAGTGCTGCGCCGCCCAAAGCAGGCAGCGAGGCGGGGTCTTTGCGTGAGGGGGGGGGGCGCCGGGCCGCAGCGGCCGCGCCGTACACACCGGGGATCCGGGACGTGTTTGCGCGTCTCGCCTGTGTTTGCCATTGTGCGGGCCGCCCCTCCCACTTCCCCTCCCGCCGCTCGCAACGACCACGTGGCGCGGGGCGGTGCGACGTGGCGCGGCGCATCGGAATGCGGCAGCCAGCCACCCGCCAGCCTCTGGGCGCCCCGCCGGCAACCGAGGCGCGAAGACCTCACCAAGCACCCGCCTCCACGCTACTTTCCACGCCTCTTTTTCCATTTTAATCCGGCGCCTCCTCCATCGGTGACCTCTCGAGGCGAAGGACCCCGCGCTGTCACACTTTCCCGCCCCGGGGGGGAAGGAGGCCGCGGGGACCAAGGGGACTGGGCGGTACCGCCGTCGCCCGCAGGTGCCAAGACGTGCGTCCGCGTGGCGGCGGCGAACGCGTCACCATAATAAAGCCGCCGCGTCATCGCAAATTCGATTCAATCAAAGGGGTGTTTCGTTTATCCTTTCAGCGACGAGAACACCCACCTGGTTTGATGCGTTTCGAGCGAGGGAAATTGGAAGCATCCATGCGTAACCCAGACCTCATTGCCGGGTTGCAAGGCTGCGCGGGCGCTGAGTAATGATCGCTTTAATTTCGGCGAGCGATTACCATTCGGAATTGCTGCGAGGTAGTGGCTATTACTGTGTAATCACTTTTCGGTACGCTGCTTATGGAGATTGGAGTAAACCGCCTGGAGCGGAACGAGGCGAAAGAAGCGGTTCGTGTCGTGGGCGCGGGCGAGTGAATGAAAACTCGCGTTGGTGCCGTTCATGCAGCGCAAAAATCGGACGCCTTGTTACAGGACACCGAACAATCTATTCGGCACCTTTGAGTGAGCGCTGTTCGGCCCTTTGAAGATCACAAACCTTTCACGTCACTCTAGAAAAACTAGGTTAATTGTAAGTGCTTTTTAACTATTCAAACTAGAAAAGAAAAATGAAAATAGGAATTAAAAAAGTAGTATTATTTGATTGCATGATGTTTTTTGTCCTAATGTTCCCTCTCTTTTTACATTTAAGGCCTTACATTTATTTCATTACGTTTAATGTAATTTTGTCTTCGATGTCCTACTTGTAAAATAAATCAATATGCTGGATGCCAAGTTTGTTTCGTGATAGCAAACAAAAAACGCATTTACCGATTTTAAAAAAAGTACTCGTAAATATGAGAAACGATACAGCAATTGGCACAGATTATCAGGAACGCCTATGAGATCCATCGCTTGGGGGGCCTAAATTGCAGGAGCCGTCCCAAATTCTCCCGAAGGCACGTCTGTTGTCTACTATGCAGCGTTTTTCGTGGGGTGGGGATCCGATCCGCTTCGGTCGATGAGGACGCTCGGTTGAGGACGTCGGGGCGGTTTACGTAACGCCCCGTCGCGCCGTCACGCCTCGCTCGGATTGCGCGGCCGAATCGCTTTACTTTCTACGCGATGCGGCGGGCGCTGGGCGGGCAGGAGGTGAGAGGGCAGGGCGTCCCCCTGCCCGACCTCTGCCGCATTCCTGCTTTCGGTTCCCGGCTCTTCGTTGTCTCGCGAATGCTGCTTTTTTCACGTACGTCGACGTGATTTAGTAACGTGGCTGCCGCTTGTTTTGGGGCCCGGACTGTCTGGGTTTTGGGGTCGGCTGTGTGTCTGCTTTTACTGGGCGAACGTAGTAGCTGTTTATCTCTTGACGTTTTGCCATCTCCTTTCCCTTGGCGTGGAGCTGCAACCCTTCGCTGGATGAATCCATTCCCTTACTCACGCTCTCCCGACAGCTTTTCAATGTTTAGCGTCGTTTTAATTCATTTTTTCTCGCGAGACATTGAGAAACGTGGAAAAATATGGTAGACTTCTCCTGGGAGAGCCTAGTTCAGCGTATTAGTGTCACGTCAAAGACAGTCGTGTCCTGAAGTTGAATGAGACGAAGTTCTCGGTATAGGTGAAAGTCACCAAGCTTTCTGGAGACTTCTCCACGATTTCTGTGAAATGTTGCTTTGTAACACAATTTTACAAGCTGGATACGTTGTATCCTCATACGTTTCCGGTTTTTCCATTTTTAGTATTTTCTCAGTTGTTTTAAATTCCCACATATTTGTTTATCCGTTTGTCAAAAGATTTTCTACAATGAACTAATTTCACGGTAATAAATAATGTTCATGAGACAACCCATTTGAAAGAGACAGATTTTTTTAATGCCTAATTCTCCTAAAAACGAGCAATGCTAACAACGATGTTTAATTTTTTCTAAAGGTCACCTCAGTGAACAGTCTAAATTTTGCTTTACCAATTTTAATACCCTCTCTTCAGCTTGTAAAGACATCAATACTTCAATTCTGCTTTATTTTTATTTTGTATTCTTCCCTTTCTACGTTACTCTGAGTCACAAAAAAAGATAATCTCAAATAAACCTCAAATAAACATGAATGTCTGATTTATTGTGATTTTATTTCGATTATTAACCTAAGAGCAATACCAAGCAAATAACTACTCGTAGAATTGATCATCGAGAAAATTACGCCAAACAAGACGTTTCACGCCATCTGGTGACTTGATTTTACCTTGCGATGACACAGAGAGCATTAGGAACGAAAATAAATGCTAAGTCTAGGAAGAAGACCGAAAAAATACAAAAAGAGTCAAGAAAGACGCTGCTGAGGAAAAAAAAGTACGCATGAAAAGAGTAGGGCCAGGCAGAGGGAGACATAAAATGAAAGAAGAGAAAGGCTGAACGGAAAAATAATATCACTAATTATGATTTTGAAGAAACTGCCATCCGGTTATTCACACGGTTTTGTTTAGTAGAGAAACCTCTCTTCACACAATTTCAAGTTAGATTAAAAAAGGAGGAAGACAAGAAAATTTCTTCATGAAAGTGCATTTATCATAAAAGCCTTCTATAGAATGCCTAAAAAGAGCTTGGGCACCATTCTTCTGACCAGTGTGTATAGGACTTTCCATATCAGTCATATCCATGTGCAATAACTCGTAATGTGACTCGATCTGTTGCCTAGTTCGACATTTTTCATACGTATACCGTTTTTTTCTTTACTCAAATGTATTATTATTTTCTTTACATTTTTTTAAGAATATACACACAACGGTTGTCCATCTTATACAGCCAAGCACACAAAACCGCTGGCTTTTCGTCATATTGGGAATGAATATTTAATGGGAAATAGCATTACTAAAATCGACTTCTTTAATATCGATTAAACCTATATACCTCTCCCGCATATTATGTAACATGCTTCTCTCCCACATCCTCTTCCTCATAGGAAACGCAACCTAAGGGATAACCCAATAGTTTCAACAACCCCACTTTCAAAGTGGCTGCAACAAAATAAAAGGTGTAACTCCACATGAAGTAATTTTAGGGAAAGAAGGCGCGTCCCTTATCTTCAATACGTACTTTACAAACATTGAAAAAAGTTTATTTCACCACAATTTTAAATACAGTAATTCATTTAATTAATAGTATTTTGCTTCCTTCCAAAGTTGTCTCTTATTCATCAGTATCATATTCATCTAACTTAAAATGATACGCGATTATTCAACAAATAGTACCAGAATCAACAACAGCGTTTCTTCAGTTTTGGCTGATTCTTGATGTTAAGATAACTTATTATTTAAAACATAATAACAAGAGTAATTCTGGATATACATCTTAAATAGTAATCTTCTACTAAAAAGTACTCAATAATATCAACAATAGATGTTCTAGATCAAAACAAACGTACGTCACGTATCACTTAATAAGTGACAGAAGTTTACAACGCGATTCTACATTGCAATAACGCGCTAAGGTCAGTAAACCCATCTGTTCTAGAGACTTCACCACGTAGTTGACCTAAGACCCAAAAATCGATTCCACGCTCCACGCCGCGCACTGTGCCTCCGCACCAAATCTCTATCCGCACGCGTCGGTCGCCGCCCAAAACAAACAACCGGCCCACGCGCGCGGAGTCCCAGGCCGTCCGGGCGAAAAATCGCGCACATTCGAGGGGTTGGGGAGGGGCGGGGGAACAAACCAAGGCCGCGACCGGCCCTCCGTCCCCCTCCGCCCTCTCGCCCCGACAGACGCCGGGAACGAACGCTCGGGCGGGCGGGCGGGCGTCTCCCGCGGGGCCGCCTGGGGATCGAAGGGGGAGCCTGATGGATCGCGGCGGGCTCCCGTCCCCTCCTGCTATGTTAATTCACCGCATCAATCGCAGCGAGGTATCGCGTCTGTCCGAAGCACAACGACGTATGGCTGGCGGCGGCGGCGGCGAGCGGCGTGCCCCGCCGCTGGCGAGGCGTGCTGGGGTGGAGTGGGGCGATTCCCTGGGAGGGGCGGAAACGCCCGCGTCCGGCCGCGATGGCGCAAAGGGACTCAACGGGGCGGAGAAACGCCATGGACTGAGAAAACCCTTCAGTATGAGTTGCATTAATAAAGGAAAATATACAGACATTTGTAATGCCGTCTGCTTTTTTGTTTGTTCGTTTGTTATCCGTGGAACTAAACACAATCGCGAGTTGCTTCGCTCCTTTCGATGAAAACGAAGCAGATTCTAAAGACCTTACGAAAACGAGGAGATGCGTGGCATAAGTAAATTGTCCTTGTTTTAATCTCGTGAAATGAATTTGGATATTTTAATGATTTGGAGGAATTGTAACAATTCAGGAACAATTAAAAACAAATGAAGGTGTCACCAGTAATTTTACAGTAACCACAAAAATGTTTAATTATTAAATATTGATAATTCTGCACTGGTTTTGCGTCTAAATGGTTTCCATTTGCCTCATTGTGTGTACAGCATCAGCATTGCTACGTTTGAAGAACGTTATTATAGAATATTGGTCATTTTAGGAACAATCTAGTGGAAGAAGGTGCTGTATGCTGCAGTTAGCACCTTTTGACGTCTGACAGATACAGTAAATAAAATAAAATTTGTATTGGAATATTCATTGAATTTGGAAGAAATTGATTTTTAAATACGTTCATTATCACACACTACCCATCAATCAAGCAATTGACACTAACTTGTCAAGTCAACATAATGGACGCCAGTTCAAAGCAACTTTAGTACAAGAGATTTTCTTGTAACATGTTCACCAGTTTCGTTTAATGCTCTTGGTGTGCAGCAGGGGCGGATCCAGCCATTTTGGAGAGGGTCATTATATATTTGTGTTAAATAATAAACATATGTTATTATATTGTATATTGTTTTTGTAGCTTATATATGGTACTATGCAATATGATTGTTAAAATAATTACAAAATAAATTCCATTCTAGGTTCCATAAATAAATATTTAAATTAATTTTGTCAAATAAAAGAAGGTAACGAATGAAAACTAGGCCTTGGCAGGGCCCCCTTGCCCCGCTTCCTCCTGGAATCCGCCACTGGTGTGTAGTACCCACGGCAGATAGCACCTTTTGCATCTTACCGTAATTGGTGTTGTTTTCGCTTGAACTTCGCTTGAACGCGTCCCCCATGTAGTTTTTATACTATTTTCCAGCATCTAAGAGCTTTGTATTCTTCACCCTTTACCAATCATCATAATTTTCTCACCTCTTTCACCTTTATTCAGGAGTTTTACGATGTTCGTTACGGGTGGCGTGAGTGCCTTGTCCGCCATTTCTACGCAGATAGCACCTTCTGCATCTAATACCAACTTTCGAATATCCAAAATAATGCTTTGTAGTAAGTGTACTCTCACGAGATTGCACTAGCGACATAATTCCCTCGCGTACAACCGTTCTACATTGAAATGTAACTTTCGACGAAAGTGTCAGTCAGTTTTCTGGTGACCCCTTAAAATATTGAAAAGCCTTTTCAGAATACAACTGGTATACTAAGGTATTCATGATCGGCATCACAGCAAGGTCTAGTGGCGAGTACGAAAGAACTCCTACCACAACGCCGATCAAAATCTCCGCTACCGGAGGTTATGAAACATCTTCCTTAAACAAGTGGAATCAAGTTTCCTATCAATTCCAATTAAATTATTTGGTCTTAGTGACTGATGGAATAGCTGATTCCACTGTCCCCGCTACCATAGGTTTGCTGAAACTGACGATTTCACGGGTTTTGGCACTTTTATTAGAAAACACGCAATTTCTCCACCAACTGTCTCCAAGTAAATCTTGTCCCAGGCAAGTAAATTAATTTGTTAATAAATATTTAATGCCTTATTAATCATAAGGCAGAGGTAGCTCAATTTTCTTTACTCCGACCTACAATCCAAACAGATGCTCGAATCACGAAAATCATCATGAAATTAAGTATTGTATCCTGTATGTAACGAAAATAAAAGACTACTCGGAATCAGGAGACAGCTTTTGAAACGAAATTTGGAAGAGCAATCGTTTTAGGAATACATTTTACTGCAATTAAATCAACTAGTGTATATTATATTCTTTAATATAAAAATACAATTACTTATAATTTTATCTTATGTTATTGTATTTAAAGCGATAACAATAGAAAATCCTCAAAGCCTAGAACAGAGCGAAGAAAGACATTTTGAAAGTTTACAATTCTGTTTACGCCGGCTTCACTCAAAGTATTATAAAATTTGTTTATTGCGAAATCACGTCCAAACAGGTTCAATTTCCTGCGATTTTCCCGTGAATGATCCTTTAAGTCATTAAAAACTATTAACGTTCGAAAATTTTTAATTTTTAAATACTTTCAAGTTAGTGATCGTTTTAATGGACCCGTTTGATATAATATTTAAATTTTTGCATCAATTCTCTCACGTGGAACTCGGTCGATGTTTCGTCCGTTTCTTAAGGCGGTTCCACACTTTTTGGCATTCAGCATTCACCGAACAACTAGCTTCTACTCGCCCAATCCCGAACAGCTGATATGTTCGCTTCCTTTGATGTGAGCACAAGATCGACGTCGCCTTTAGGCAATCACGAGCGAACGCTTTGTTCAATTTTTTGGCTAAAGCTTTTAAGATTACGTTCAAAAGCAGATATTACGTTTCCGTTGGTCGTTTACTTCTTCTAGTACTTTTTGCAATAGAACCCAAACGGTTTGTAACTCAACTATCACATTTTGTTTTTCACTTTCAATATTAACGAAAGGTGTTGTGCTAATTATAATTTTCTTTGATCTTTCAAATTTAGGAGTCACAGGTTCGTGTCTAACTATACTCCGCCTTTAAGGTAAGAAGACTGCACTCAATGTCTGAAGAAGATTCCTACCCTACATTTCAAAGAACATTTCAATTTGAACAATAAATTATGGCACTTTCACAGCACTAGCTAAAATATTTTGAAACCTAACCTTCGTGAACGACATTTGAAAAGGAACTGAAAACCTATCGCTCACTTATTTTTATCGATCATTGTTTTTTCCTAGTTTATCCAAATTTCCAGTTATTTCCTCATTGTTGTTACCTCATGCCACCATTAGCAAGAAAGAAAGGCTTTTTTCGCAACGAGCTCCATTACACGTTGGTCTAAATAGTCTTGAAAAGTTCCCATGTCGCCAATAAAAACTAATAATGCCCGATAAGATTACAGTATTTTTCACAGTACGTTCCTGCTACAGAAAACATGAACTGTAACCTCGTTGCTCTAACGTTAGCATTCACAAAATCATGTAAGAGCTCAGATGCTATGTTTCAGATATTATGCTACATAATATATTCCACTTTTTAAAAGTTAGTTTCGCACAATGACTAAATAGTTTAAGAATCCGTTTATAAGACCAACCGGTACAATAAATAAAGACAATTTTCTGAAATCATAAATTTAGTATTTGCTATTGAAGAAAAGTTCTCCTCGAAAAATGAATTAATTTTTTACAACAGTCATATTCCTTTAAATTCGATTTTCAATTAATAATACATGAATATTTTAATTACACGTTTTCTTCTAAAAGCAGTTACAGCATTTGTACTTTACCATCTTACTTCTATTCAGTAAAATAAGTGTAATGTTTACATAAATACACCCACCTCTTGGAAAATAAGACTAGAGAACAGATTCACATGAAACTTGAATTTTTTCAGGTCCAATATATCTGAAAATTTCAAGGGTTCAAGATACCTGTCAATAATATATTTTAGTGTTTGCACGACATTCTGAATTATTTAAAATCGTGTTTATTTTACATATTTTGGTATAATTAGTTACTTTTGTCTATTATTAATAGTTAAAAAAGATGTAATCTTCCACAATAAAAATGTATTTACACTAAACATCGATGACGCGTACATGTTTCGAGGGAGGCGTTTACCTACCTCATTAATTGAATTTTGGTATGAAGGGCACAAAAACATGAATTCTGGCTACGCCACAAGTTAGGAAAAGTAATTTACTATATTAAGGAACAGGATTTATATACTTTTTCGTTACCAGGGCCCGACAATATATTTTCTGTCAAAAATCCGTGTTTTCCAGCGCACTATAACGATAGTTTATTTTCTTACATTCGTAAGATTGAAAAAGAAAATGAAAGAAAGAAAAGAAAACTGAATGGGGGTGTATGGGCCTCTTACTACTTCCCCCTAGATCCTCCAATGGTTACGCGGTGCAACTTTTCAAATGTGCGTCTTTTCTCGCGAACAAAATGGAGTGTTGATGAAGATGTAACGTTCATTCTGTCGCCGCTAAGAGTTCATTTAAGGTCTGATTAGCGACGTTTTGTGTTTTTAAATTTGTAATTCACATATTTTCAATTTTTCTTACATATTTTTGACAAAATAAATACACATATACGTACATATTTTGTTTTCTTTATTACAATAAATTACGTGTCCGTATAAATGACAAACCCACTAGAGATAAAAAAATATAGAAAAATAAATGAAGAATATCCCAGGAATATTGGGAATTAAATATAAAAATGCTTAATTAAGACTGGCTGCATCATTAAATCGTTGATAAAATTAATGAATTAATAGCATCCATTATGCGTAGCACAAATCTACAATTCGCAACAAAATATAAATGCGACAACATTTGTTTAATATATTTGTGTATTAATTGTCAATGATTTGACCTATTAGGCCAGCATCGTATTCTATCGTTCTGTAATATATCTCCAAATTTTTACACAACGAGGTCACAACCAACACCTGCGATCGACTCATGACCATGTTGGCTCATAAAGGCTCCTCTGACTGTCTAAGTAGTTTACTTTGTTGAAGACCGGCAAACTCCATTATCGGGCCCCATCTTTTCACAGCTACGACGCGGCTCACTACTTGCAACAAGTCTCTCTGGATACTCATGAGCATAAAACAGAGGAACTCTCAGACAGAGGTCCAACTTAACAACTTGGGTTTAACGCCCTGAGTCCCACACATCAGCAGTCTACCTGGAGCCGCTTGGAGGCACAACCTGCTGCGTAGATTGTGCACCGCTGGGCCAATCTCTGGAAAGAATTCGTGCGCTGTCATAAAACGCCAAGGCCCCTTGGACTCATCGAAAGCTTCGACGGGCTAAATAAAAATAACACAAGCGTGCTGGGTTCTCTCGTCTTAGCGTTCCGCTCGTAAAACCTTCAAAAGCTTTCAAACAGGCGGTAAACAATAATTCACCTTTTACCTGACCAGCGATAAAACACGCCGCCTCCTTCGGAACGGGGTTGGGGGAGGAGGGGGCAGCTGCGCCAGACGATATAAAGAACCTGACAGTACCCAGGAAACTCTCTTCAACTGTGACATTCCGCGAAAGATAGGCGAGTTCCCTTTTTCCCGGTTCCCGATTCCGGTTCGTCTTCGACTCAGGGCCTTCAAAGGAGATCAATTCACGGGATAAAGTTACGGCCTTCGAACAGGCCTAAAGCTCAATGACTTGTTGCAGAAAGCATACCCTGGAATTCTCTTTAACTTCACAAGCTACGAATATTGGGTCTTATGAGTAAAATTTGAATTAAAAATCTACAAGTAACGAGAAAATTAAAGTATGAATTGACAATACTCGACATGGTAGCGAGATAGCTGGACAATATTATAACCATTTTAACCTTCACACAAATCACGTACAACTCTTGAATTCCACAATGGAACGGGATGTATTTTATAAATTAAAATAAAGATTTGATTGTTTTCAACTGTTTATGCAAGGATTATACATCGATCAATTGTAGAAGTGTATCAACACGCAAAATAGCGGATACTGACCTTTATTACGCTTCTGGGAAATAAAGGAAATATTGCCCTATTCCGAAGCCGAACACAGTTATTGTTTTTTGACAAAAATAAATAATTCTCAATAAATGAATAATGAACTTTAATCATATACAAGCTACTTGTAAAACATACATCGCGGGCGTTTTCAAGCCATCAATGTTCTGAATAAATCATTTATACATTTTATCAAAAAATATTTGTTCCATCAGTAGTCAAATTCTTTCTCCACTTAGTGAACCTTGTGCAAGAGACTTGAAAACTTACCTTCACTAACATTATTAAATGTGACAAATCGATGAGTTTGAAAGCACACAGATAAAATACCTGCCTTTTCCTGGTTCAGAGATACTATCACCATAAACACTAGCTAAACGCCCTCATGTTCCAAAGCCAAAGCACGTCAGGCAGTACTGTATACGATATCGTGCACGACTAATACAGCCAATTACGGGGGCGAGACGCGGCCACAAAAACCCGTTCGGGGCCACCTCGGGAGGAGCAGGAGGAGATGGACGTTAAGGTGAATCCCAGGGGGAAAGGGGGGGCGAGGGAGGGGGCCGGGCAGAGGAAAGTCGGCGGCCGCTGCCATACGGCGCTCTTCCTCCGTATCTCACCGCTGCGCCGCGTGCGCCGCTGACTGCCCAGCACAGCATGGTGTTGCGCGGCGCGGGGCGGAGGGCGGGAGGCGAACCCAGCGCGCAGTCCCACTGACCTGGAAGCCTCGGCGGCGCAAGCGGCGCTGGCGGCTGTGGAGGCGGCGCGCCAACAGACGGCGGGGGGGGGGGGGGCCTGGTCTCTACTGATAGGCAGTGTGACGCTGATACAATAGATGAATGGTACACTCGAGTGACATCGCCCGAGTGATGTCTTCTTTCTCAGCCAGATGGCGAAAGGAGAGTAGCGAAATTTCTGTGATCAGGCGGGAGAGCAGCCCTGATGCCATGAACCGCGCTACGTAAAATTAGGCAACACTGATTGATTGATTGATTGATTGAGGGAAAGGTTGAATTGTTTATTTCAGAATCTATTTCGTGCGCCAAAATTGAGAAAATGGTGAAATAATTTTCTAAAAGGGTGTAAGTATTTGTTTCTCCAATTAAAAATATTGAAATATATACTAGCAATAAAAAATTGCAGGTTTTCTTGTCGTCAACAAAATAGAAAATTTGGCGTTTGACTGAGTTTGAAATAAATGATTCAGCGCTAGTAAGCAATGATCAGCCGCTACTGTATAAATCATTCATAAATTATAATCTTTATCAACCACTAGATTTATTGAAATTAGTGTAAACGTTTGTGATCTTCAGTTAGAGCGGAGAACACAGCAGCATATGGCGATGGTGGTCACAGTCGTTTTTGTCCATTAGCTCCGATAGATTCAGACTGAGCACTAATAAAAAGATACAACGCGATTTTTTTGCAATTTGCTTGTTGCTTTCGAAATATATATTTTCAGGAAACAATTTCGACAAAGAAAAATCAATAAAGAAAATGTTTATATAATCTAAAAACGGTTCACGGGAGAGTTGATTAAAATATATACATTTTTGTTACCATATGGACAATGAAACATAACATTTGTCAGTGGGTTCTCGGAGTTCAAGGAATAGTCGTTTAGATTAATATTTAATTATATTCAAATAATTCTAAAACCCAGAAACCATTCATTTCCAGGACATTGATATCTGAAAGCGGTAGGAAAACAAGGGGGAATATGTGAGAGTATCATAAAAACTATTTACAGATGGTTAACTCTTCGCATGAATGAGCTCTGCACGTCCTTTACCTCATTTTCTAAAAATACGGTTTGGAATGCGACCATCCTTTTTCAACATTTGCGCCAAGTCGCCGCTAATCGCAGTACCTGAGGGGCAAGGTACACGCACGGAAACGGCAACGGCTATTTCAAGTAGCCGTTGGAGTCATCTCAATTGCTTGTATAAAACTGGCACACGAAACAATCGCTTCAAACAAGGCTTACTGATTATTCTCTAAGCACTTGGTGTGACTGCACCAGCGTGTCCACTCGTACAAACATTATTTTTATTCGCTCTCGGATTTGTGGACTAAAGTATGAAATAATACATGAGGAAATTGAATACAATGCTACTAGACTAGTTAATGTAAGTAAAAAAAGCCACGAGATAGGACTATCTAGAGAATTACTGCGTTTGTGGGGTCTAGGAGACACGGTTCTCAAAACGATAAATATTGTTTCTCCATCAGATGTTCAAAGACAGTTGGTAGCAAAAATAAATTAATCAACAAGAACCTAGACCTATTTATGAGCAATATATCCACAACCCAA
Source organism: Teleogryllus occipitalis (assembly GCA_011170035.1). Taxonomy (NCBI): domain Eukaryota; kingdom Metazoa; phylum Arthropoda; class Insecta; order Orthoptera; family Gryllidae; genus Teleogryllus; species Teleogryllus occipitalis. The sequence goes on from BLKR01000979.1 coordinate 73,459, forward strand.
TTTTTTTTTTATGTCATTGAAGACGATTTATTAAGTTGTGACGACTAATGACGAAACACTCAGAAGCACGATATTATTATTTGAAGATTCACGAACATCACACGAATAACTTGGTATAACGATGGGCAGTATACCAACTTGAAAGGGAGGGAACACGTATTAAGGTTGGCTTGCAGAAATTATTACAGGAAGAGTAGCGAGAGGAACGAAACAAAAGCTCGAACTTCCTTTCTCTACAAATTATCATTCGAAGAAACTTCGGAGATGGACAGTGAGCACACTTACGAGCGACTGATACAAAGGGTAACTGAAGATACCAAAAGACCAACACGCTCAGTGAGCGGGCACCGGAAGATCAGGATCAATGCACCCGCTGTATTTTGTTGAAGCTCCTGGCGGCGCAGGCGGCGAGAAGATCGTTGCCAATTTGTTCGGGGCCAGGAGGCCATGCGCTCCTCAGGGCTGGTGGGGCTGGTGGGTGCCGGCCCGCCAACGCAATTCAAGTCCCAGGATCTCTTCCCGAGAGCGCGGGGCTTCCTGGACGAGATCCTCGGCATTGCGCCGGGATTACCCTCGGCCCTCGTGCCAAAGAACAGGTCGGCGCCGCGTCGCCTATTACAGAGGTTTGCATTTCAAGCCCCGGCCACCACTTGTTTGCAAATTGGACACGCTGAAACTTCGCGAGCGAAAAGTGCACGTAGGTTGAGCTCATCTGATTGCTTTTACTTGTATTTATAACTGCTTTCAAATCGATCTATTGACTAGATTCATTTATGCATTAGTTTAAATTTTTCATTTTCATTTCATTTTCCGTTTACACGAGAGTTGTGATGTAAATAAAATCTATGTAGGATGGCATTTGTATTACAGTAAAAATGTTATTTTATGGTACACATCCGTCGTATGCCTGTTCATGTCCTTCTTACAAATTCCTAAAAATAAACAAACATATTTGCACAATTTCACAGTATTATATAATTCCAAAAGAGCCACAACTTTATATACCTGAGAGGCCTGATTATCGAGGTTATAGAGCAGGGAGACTAATCAATACCTGTAAACTGGAGAAAGTTCAAATTTATCCTTAAAACGTCGAGAAATCTTAAGACGGGTCACTCGCGTCATTAGTTTTGTTTATTCATGTTATCCTATATCTACACCAATACCATCACTCGCAATACCGGACAGAGTTGAATATGAATATCTCAAACAGAGGGTGTGGGCTTCGAGCCAGCTTCGCCGATGCGTATCACGAATATAATGCAATGCGTTTCGAATTTAATTTCATCGTAGATTTATAAAGCGTATCAATCACACACGATTAGCACATTCGTTTTCACAAAAGAATTCATGCGTTCAACTGATCGAGAAATTCCCAGTTTGGATTATTTAAAAATTTGCTTCATTTGATTGCAGGGGAGTATCGTTCAGATAGCCGAGTTGTTTACCCAACTTCCGTAATATTCATGTATGAGAATTTCTGGTCAAATAATTCGAACATTTTCGGGCTCATTTTAAAAGCAGTGCGCTTCTGCTCATGTATTAAAAAACCGTATGAATATCAACTGACGTGTATACTTAATTTATAACGGAGCAGCAGGACTGGACTCGTGAATATTCTGAAGCGGAGGCTAGCGAGATTCGACACGAGCATGAACCAGCGCAGTAACAGTGGCGACAAAGCAACAGTTTACGACAAAGCGCCACAACTCACAATCGCCATAAAGCGGCCTTTGTGCCGTGGATATTGGCTCCTCCCGAGATCTCCCTCTTCCCCGATAAACTGAGGGAGGCGTCCGGTACGTTTTAGGTCGCTTGAGCGTCATGCGTCAGTCGGCAAGAGGAAGGGCGAAGCGGGTGGGAGGGGGAGGAAAAGGCGGTGTGAGTAATTGAGCGAAAACCTCCCACCCAAGGAAACAATTCCATGTCCCCCACTGCTGCATAGCAATTGACCATGCTCTCCACTTCCTCGATTACCCACGCCTCGAACTATTCTATCTCGTTTCGTTGCTCAGACACAATATCCGATCTTCCTCCACCCCAGCATCTTCTACGATATGTATCTCCTGACCCCGGTTAGACCTTTTGCAAATCAAGCATTTACAACATGATCCACGCAATCCAGTCCTAATTCGCGACGGTAATGAATCTAAAAAGGATGAGCATGGACGCCATGTCCCCGCAAAAATTAATTTTTGTTGTTGTAATTTTCCTTAATTTATCCTCAACTATTATGACATAATATCGAAAAAATATGAATACAATTTTTTAATATCAATTTAACATTTGTTATAACTACAAAAATATTTATAGGGGAAGGAATTCGATCTGAAATTGCACCCGATCCCAGAAACACTTTAAGAAACGGACCCTCATTTACCTCCTCGTGCCACACCAGCCCGAACCCCTCTTTCTTACTCTTTATTTTCTCGCTACGCAAACTCCACATCGTATCCCATCGTCCTTCGCTTCCATTCCCCCAGCGGTAGCCGGAAAAGTGTTTACGCAACGAGTAGTCTCCGGTGGCGCTAACGGCGGCCGTTAAACAGGTGGCTGGTTAGACTGCCGTCGAAGGGGCAGCCAGTAAGGGAGGATAGTTGAGCGCCCTCTGAGGAGTGTCGCGCGATCGGCGGCGGCAGCTGCCAGAGGGCGAGCCCTATCGGTGCCTTTTTTTACACCGTCGCTCGCGCGCGCGCTCCACAGGTTGGGCGATAGGCGGGGGCGGGGTGGGGGTGGGGGGGGTGAGGGCGATGGAGGTCCGAAAGCCGCCTGCCAAGGCGCCGCCAGCCGGACCGCCCAAGAAGTGATTAGGGGGAAAACACTCACAAAAACGCTACCCCTTCGAATTCCGTCCCCTTCTTCCCTTCTCTCCCGTGATCCCCGCCCAACGCTCAGAAAAAAAAAAGCATTCGGCTGTCTCAAAACACGTGTTCCGTGTACCGAGAGTGAAAGCAGGCGCAATCCTCTTTGCGTGATGTTGACGTCCATCGCAGATCGCATCATTATACCTCCAATTACGAACATCAAAGTTCCGAAACTAATTAAAGGGCGATTACCTTTCAGTGTGACTCACGCTCAAAGCGGCAAGTTCTTATTAGATTCACTTCTTCTGACAGCTTCTTCCCTCAATTAACAGACCGACTCGAATACTAAAAACATCAGCCCACAAAGAAGCCTTCCGTCTGGGCGCATCCACGGTTCCCCTTCTGGGGCGAAGGGGATGAAGCATCCTTTTCCGGTAGCGCCCGCGCGGTGCGAAAGACGCTGGCGGGGAGTGGGGGCGGGGTACGCAGCGGCGCAGCGCAGTGATCGTCTAATTCCCCTGGCGCCAACGCGAGTGCGGGGCGCCCCCAGCGCGGCGGCGAACGAGCCGCACGCCGACGCCGCGGCTGATGAGAGCGGCGGTGGCGCGAATGGGGTAGGAACAACCATCGCGCCGGGGATGGAACCATCGAGAGGAAACGAGCGCGACGAAGCACGCGTGGAGCAGAGAACGAGAATGACAAAGAAGTTAAGGAGGCTGATGCATTTAGAAACAGATGCGTACAGGCGAGAAAAAGAGATAAACTGAAGAGAAAATGTGAAAACTCGCCGAAGGAAACGGAAAGATCCGATAAACATTATAGGGGAAATGTACTGCTGAGTTCCAAATGAGGGGTGCAGAAGTCGATCATAGGTAATGAAACCAAAAAACAAGCATTTAAAATTATCTTCCGGTCTTATCTGCGGGTCCTTGTCTATTGGAAAGCATATTTCCAGACTCTTGCCTGCAATTGCGGCTGGCATCTCTTGCGGGTACAGGATCATCTTGGATGGTTCGCATTTGATAAACCGCCTATAATATCACTTTAACTTTGACTCTGGCCATGGAAGGCTCGTTTGCTTTCTTAAAGTATTAAGTAGTTAGTATTAGGTAAGCAGGGTACAGCAATGATGAAACTCCAAAACCAACGTAGAAGAATAGTAGAGGCGGTCAGGGGCAGGAGCAGGCTGTGTCCTGTCGTGGCGCGGGGCCAGAAGGGGCAGAGGCTGACCCGGCGACGGGACGCGACGCCTTCCCAGCGGCCGAGTAAGTGCCAGGCGCAGTGCCTTGATCTTCGGCGGACGGCACTTCCCCCGAGTTCCCGACGGACGGGAAAACACCCGCCGTGCCGGAACACCGAATTAGTTGCGAAGAAACTGGCCGCTTTACGGCCCTCGGATGACGTTACGACAATGGGCGGTGACGGCGGCGCGGGGCGCGGGGCGAGGGGCGCGCGCCGGAGAACGCACTCGTAAACCGACCCGCGCAGTAACCTCCCCCCCCCCCGCCCGTGCGCGCGCTTCATGCAACTTTCATCCTGGGCGGAACGTGGCAACGGCGGCGGCAGACGCGATGAAGCGGGAGCTCACTGTGTGGCGGTGACGCCCCGGTGGTGCACGTGGCCCTGGTGGTGGCGGTGGCATCGGCACGATTCGCAACAGAAAATATAGCGGTAAACCATTAATTATATGCAAACGTTGTTGTTGGTCGTAAATGATTAAGTATTTCATGTTTCCGGGTGAGCAAACTGCTATGGTCATTAGTCCCGTATGTTTTATCACTGGGTGTGGCGGTGTTCTTCCCCCGCTGGATGGTGAGATCCGGTGCCGATCTACACCTTGTCTTGCGATTTTCCCCATCCAGGTACCTCCGAAGAGAGAAGAATCGCCACAGCTGGGACACGCTCTAAGCCTCCGACTGGTCTTCCGACACGTTTCGTAGTGGAGAGCATGCAATTGTACATGTAAATAAGGGATAAGAACAGGACAAGGAAGAGGAAGGAAAGACATCGTGCAGACCATAGCCCTTCAGTTAGGGAAAACTACTCTGGCATTTGCCTGGTGTTAATCGAAGAAACAGCGGAAAAACACCGACGCCAGAATTCTCCTACAAACAGCGGCTGAATTCAACCAAGCTACACACTTCAGGCGGTTGCTTGGCCATGGACTGTGGTTTACGTAGTGGTAAGGAGAGACGACGGAATGAAGTGACAAAATGTGAGAGATGTGTAGCAAAGGAAAAACATATCGAGGGTTTCGAGGTGAATCTAAAATATGGGTGGCATGTCAGGAAGTGTAGAAACGGCGTAGACTGGGAGACTAAAAATTATGAATGTTCGGCAAACAACTGAGGAAATAATACATGGGTGCAGGGAAAATGACTCACTGTGTTTCTCGGTTAGGACGAAGTGTCTGAGAACGTCTACTACGGCAGGACGAAGTATCTAGGAAGCGACAAACGGGAGGCCGTTCACAACTGGCGGACCCGATGGAGTGGCAGAGCCGACAAGAGGACAAAGAAACAACAAAACCCATGACGAGGAGCGAGAGAGGCGGCAGCGGTGGCGGTTGTGATGAACTCAGCGAAACCGCCAGAGGCAGCGCTCCGAATTAGCTCGGAGATGCCCTCCAAGTCAGCTGGCCCCGCCCACTCTCTAGCGTGTTCGCTCGCGCCAAAGCCGTCTTCTCCGTTACATCATCCTCCCGGCCGATACGGCCCTTCGCTAGCGGGGAGAAGACCGTCAGCGCCGGATGAAAAACCCGCCCGGCGACTCTTCCCGTCCTCCTCGACTCCTCGCTCACTGAAGGCAGCGCGAGCCACTCGCGATGGAGTGGGCCACTCACTCGCGGCCAGCAACAGCGCACGCAGCTACAAATACACTGTCACCTTGACACATCGATCGAATACTACACATCTACTTTCCACGGCGCAGACTTCAGAGTGTGCAGGTCGACAAGGTCAACGATGTTTGAGAGAAAGGGGATGCTGCCGTGGTGATTCTCCCTTCACTTTCATTCCCACTGCAAGGTGTACTCCAAGTAGTTATGTCCGCGTGACTAAATGTGCGAAGACGGAGAAAGTCATGCTGGGGAGGCGATATAAACCCAATGGCCGTTGCAGAACCGGCTAAACATGGACTACACACTGACCAAGAAAAAATCAGATACAAGCTTGGTAAGACGTAGAAAAAGTGAGAATATTGACGTCAACTAGTACCAGTAAGAATTGCTAAACAAAACAAGTATACAACATAAAAAATTCATAATAACCAAGTTTCTCGACTTATTCAGCTAAATATATTTGATAACCTCACGAATAATTATTTCAATGCACGAAATGCAATATTACAATGTTTAAATAATACAGTATTTCCTAACATCGAAATAACTTTTCACATGTTCTCGGACTAATTTTACTGCTCTTTTTTTTAACTGTAGGACCGAAATAAAATCTATAATGGATGTCAAACTATATGTTGTATATATCTGAACAATCATGCACTATTTCTTTTACTCATCACATTGTAATTTTCAAAACAAGCAAATCTAGATAATTCCGTTTCATTGTATTTGATGTCATCCACAAGTGATATACCAATAGTTCCATCAACATAAAAATAAATAACAAATCAAAATTTATAGTACGGGGTCATATGTTATCCTCCTATATTTCAAGAACTTGGATCATATTTAAATCGGGTTCCGACATCCTCGCCAAGAGAAGCGCCGCAGATGCTGCTCGCACGGCCCGCGGGCCCTCTGCCAAGTGCAGGAGGGTCGTTCGCGACGCCACCTTCCACAAAGAGCGCCCCCGCGCAAGGCTCGAAACACCTGACGCCGCCGAGGCCAAAGCTCCCGTGACAGAATCAGGCCATCACCCGGGGCATCATCAACCGATCGCGAGCGCCACCAAAGATAAAAGCGATCTCGCCCGCCGCGCCCGCGCCGTCGCCTCCGCCCACGCCCACGCGAATCGATGTTTAATGACGGATGGCGGCGTCCGGACTGCCCGCCGGCCCGGAACAATCCCCGAGGTCCGGCCTCGCAAAATTACCGGCAATTAGAGTCTGGTTACGCTATTCACGGTTCACTCGCGCCCCTATTTATAAAACAAGGTAATTGCAGCCCTCGCCGTGAAGTCCGCGCTCCTAATCACGGCCGGGGCGTGATCTGGCGGCTGTCCAACGCCATCTCGGCCGCGCCTCCCCCGCGCCGCCGCCTTCGCCAACGCCCATGCGCCGCCGAGGCACGACGTTGGCAGACGCGCGGTCGACTCGCGGCCGGATCGATTTACAAGCCAACTGCGAAGGAACCCCCTTGCCACGATTGAAACTAATCGGATATGCTGCTGTATGGGACTGATGGATGTAATTTCTTGCTTCAGTACTTTTGAGGACTACCGCGTTGCAATTTCAGTAGCAGGACGAAACTATGTAGGTCTCGTTATCTATTATCGCAAAACTCGTACCTTAATGAGCTTAATTTGAATTCTATCTTTTTAAATTGTTATTCTAAAGCTTCAATATGTATCATACGAAGAAGTTAAGAAAAGACACTGCATGAAAGGGATGGCTTTTGGTAATATTAAATAATACAATATATAATACAAAACGTTTAAATTATACTGAATCTGAGACAATCCGGTAAAGTGAAAGAATAAAAAATCCTTTGAAAAGGACAAATGTCTCCACTTTCATGAATATAAACGTCAGTAAACGTTATCATTTACTTCACATGATATGCACATTCCGATGAGCCAAATCACGTTGGTTAGGAGTGCATCGTGTAATATGTTGCTGGCAATTGAGAATACAATAAAACACGATGACTCGAAACACACGTACACCAACAACGTGAAGTGGAAGCAATGATACAGCATACGTGTGTAAAAGGAAAATGAATACTTACAATTTGGGTATAGTAGACGCAATACAACATAGGTTTATCTTGTACAACGACTCTTATAGACATGTAGTGGGAAAGAGAAATTGAACTGAACAAGACGTTAGTATTTCTGTTTTTCCTTTGAATTCCTCTATGCCATGCAAAACGCATTGCATGTTAAATGACTTTACATCAGCAAGGAAATACATTCTTGCTAGATCACTAGTCTTTATGGTAAAGGTCGCCAATATATTAAAGTTGATGAGTATGTAATTCTTGATAAAATGAATATGGATCCTGGATGCAGACATGAGAACACCCTCAAGCTTTCACATAAAGCGTATGTAAGAATATACGAGACAAGCAACAGGTTGTCAGCATTCACTTTGAAGCCCCAACAAAGGTCGGAGAGAGGTAGAAATGGAACATCTGCCAGTATTTTGCAAACTGTTCATACAATAACTGCATCCTCACTACTATGGAGACTGTACTGACCATTATAAAGAAAAATTATATTTGTTTGAACAATGATATATAATGCATTAGTTTTAAATTGTATAATGTAAAAGAAAGTTTTGTTTAAAAAAAAGTACATAATGTACTTCAGTTTCTGAGTCAATGGCCACTTTTTCGATCAGATTTTTGTTCAGTTTCCCTGATCCACTGAGCAAATACTGCGATGGCCCCTTGTTTCGATTTCCAGACATAAATCGTACGTTATGTTGAACACTCCTTTTGGTACTTGTGGTAGGATCAGAGCCGGGGGTATCGGTTACTACTTTGTTAGCAATACTAAAATATCAAATCTGTAGTTCGTTTACTGATGCAAATAAGTTTTCTATAACTCCGGAGAGAAAATGTCTAGTTTTCAAATGTTGCTAACCTCACTTTTTTGAAACTTTCATTCATTATTCAACTATTTTTAGTTACAAGGTTGATAAGTGATTCTAGAGCTCAAGAAATCGTACGCAGATGGCACTTCTCCCCATTTGTCACATACAGTTCTTATATTGTTCTTTGACTAAATAAATCAAATAAAAAACCGTATAATAATTTTACAGTATTAAAGAGACGTCATGTCAACAGCTAAAATATCAAACAAAGGTTTGATCAAACAGAGTTCGTCACTAAAATGTGTTTTAATAGCAATTCCAAATGAACGAAATATATGCATCTTCAACGTTCAAATTTCCGTCCACGGAATATAAAATTCAAACCAGAAGCCACCACGAAAGACACACCACCTACTCCAAGCACTCACCACTTAAGATAAAGGCAATTCCAAATCAACTAATGACGTTTACAACTTTCAAATTTCCAGCCTCTCGAAGCAAGTAATCCTTTGCCCACGCAATCGATCTAGCCTCTCCAGATGCCGCAATAAGCAGACATTAACGAGACAGCCGGCGTGTGGGCAGCGGCAGCGGCTCTCCTCCCGCTCGCAGGTGGTTGCGCAGTGGCAGCGCCGGGGCGGAAGACGCGGCCCGCCCGTCCTTCAACTTGGCGGGCGTCGGCGCCGCGGCGACGGACAAGGAGAGCCGCATTCCGCGGGGGCGGGGGCGGGGGCGCCCGCAGCGAGAGACGAACCGGTAGGCGCCGACGCCGGCTGGACGCCTCGCGGCTCCCGGCGCGGAGACGCCCCCGCGCGGCGTTAGAAAGTGATGCGAGCGCCCGCGCGCGCCCGCCACCGACGACGTGTTTACACTTCACGCGCCTGTTCGCGCGCGCGGGTGCTGAGGTTGCGCAAAAGACAACCTGCAGCACGCGCCCCCTCCGTCAAGGAGCCGCAGGCATTCGAATGCCCACATGCGCACGAATGTGCATGATCCATGAGATTCACAATAAATGCAATGCTTTTAAGGCAATACACCTTACAACCTTTCATGGATTATTGTCTTTATGAGTATACGTATGCACTCAACAGCAGGGAAGTCCGCTGTTGTCCGAGACGTTTCTTACTGGTCTGTGGGACAATGTTATTTCACAGTGGGTTCTGTGAGTTTCCTACTGAACTTCTGAACCAGTTCCAGACATTACAAGAACAAAGTGTATTATTTTCAGCGAGGAAGCTGAGATACACGCTCAATGAAGTTTCTTAAAAACAATTTATTTACACTATGTTTATTGTGTATGTATTTGTTACGGCTAAATTTCAAAATGTGGCTAATTCGCAAATGAGCCTGTTACTTCCCACATTATCCCTACCATTTGGCTAAACCTACCCCCAGCTGGACCTATGATGAAGAACGAGTCATTCCGGTCGACTTCCGATTAATGTTACTTTAGCCACATGTGTTGGCTAAAGTAAAGTGATTCTCGGAGTGTGATGAGTCTTGTGTGTTTTGACAAGTATTTGGGAATAAAACTGTGCTGGAAATTATGTGTTGCGCAGACTCCAAATTGTTTTATGTAATTCGCGAAGGACGAAGGTCGCAGTCTCGTCGACCCACCTCGGAATTACGTAGCGAAGCGTCAACTGAAGAAAAGAAAATTATTTCAGGTCAGATTATGTAAACGGAAATATGCATCTCTCGCTAGCCTTAGAAACTTCCCATCAGCATTCCGATTCCTATTTATCACAAAATATCATTTTTCTCGACAATGTACTTGTTATGGCTAAATTTCAAAATGTGGGTAATTCGCAAATGACCCGGTTACTTCCCACATTATCCAGACCATTTTGGCTAAACCTACCTCCAGCTGGACCTATGATAAAGAACGAGTCATTCCGGTTACTTCCCACATTATCCAGACCATTTTGGCTAAACCTACCCCCAGCTGGACCTATGATAAAGAACGAGTCATTCCGGTCGACCTCCGATTAATGTTACTTTAGCCACATGTGTTGGCTGTTCACCTAACTTAGCCACCTCGTGTTCGCTAACGCGTTCTTTACCCAATTAAAGTTCGAAGTATACTTCCACGTGTCTGTTTCTTCAAGAGCTGTTTCTACAGCACGCTAATACACCCATTAACGTTCACACGCTCATTCTCGAATTTGCCAGATTCGGATAATAGCGACAACATACATTTAGTACTGTCACATAATAAACGCTTTGATTATGACAGTAATAAAGCTTTAATAGGTACAGCAGTTAAGGAAAGATGTTTCATATAGATTCACCTTTTTTATACTATATATATATATATATATATATATATATATATATATATATATATATATAAATATATATATATATATATATATATATATATATATATATAAATATATATATATATATAAATATATATATATATAAATATATATATATAAATAAATAAATAAATAAATATATATATATATATATATATATCTACAGGTACATTAATAGAACTTAAAAGCACATTCGTAGAATAAATATTTTTGATTTATCTAAAATGAATAGTAAATCCATTTGCACTTGTGAATAAGTAAGTTCATTCTTTCCATTGAATAGAGAGTCCTCGTTTTCGTTTACTTCAGGAACGCGAGGCGAACAGTTCCTGGAGAGATCTACAGAGGTCGACTGAACGTACGTCTGACATCCTCGCGGAGTGCTTCGTTTGCAACAGTCCAATTTCTCTCCATTGCGTCGCTGGCATGCTAACCTAACCATATTTGGAGGTTTGGACCGCAGGCGATTCGCCGCAGGATGAGCGGACGATCGGTTTCTTATGGCTCCTGGAGAAGAAGATTCTTTCCCAAGAGTAAAGAATCCAGGTCATGCCAGAGACTGACGCACACTTTTACTCCACACTAAATCGCCACGTTCACCAGACAACGCAACACCACACATAAAATAAATACTTAGTAGTAGACAGTGAAAACGCTTCATTCGGCAATGGAATTTTCCACTGAGCCCAAAGAGATGTTTGAAATGAAGCAAAAATTCTATTTGCTTGCAAGTGCATAAACTGCATAGAATCAGTGACTGCTATTCTTAGAATATAATAACGAGTATGTTGATCTAGTTTACATCGAAGACTACAACTTACCCATTTGTTAAATCAATATTCACTCGATAAAAAAACAACATGTTTATCAAGCAACTGTACTCTGCGATGAAATGGAAAAATCTAAAACTTAACGTAATCCTAGAATGAAATAGCATGGAGCTTCTCACTCAAGAAACGGCTCCATCATAGACACCTTTGCATTATATAAAACATCTAGGAAACAATTCGTATATTAATGTGCCTATTACTTCTATTGTAAAAGTTACTTAGGTCTCATTTTGTTTTGTGTAGTTACATCTAAATCTACGACATATATATTACATCCTGTTTAAAGATAAATTCAAAAATAACTGATCGACATAAAAATCAATCTGAAATATGTCACTAGTTTTCTGAAATTCATAATATTTAAAATGTCAAATTCCCAGCACTGACATGATTCTGACACCCCAAAGGGCACGATCGTCTCAGAAGCAACAAAAAAAATTTCTACTGCCCTCGTAACTTTTAAGAACTCGGTTAACCCACCTCTCTCGGCAATCCAAAACAGAAAACAGCCGTTATTGAAAGAAGAATCGATCCCAAAGCTCTAGCAATTTCCAAGCACTTTCGCTCCATCTACAATGTAAAATACTCGGAGAACCGGTGATCTGAAAGATAAAGAAGGCGATACGCGTGTCGCCGCATGAGGGAACGGTTCGTGTCTTTTTATTTTTATTGAGGAACTTCCATTGAATCGTCGCAGGGAAAGCGGGCGGTGAGCGTGAAGACATGCGGAGTAATAACAGGTACAAGACACTCCGTCGAAAATTGGGCCCGAGAAAGGTCGCGGGTCGCTCCACGCCCACAATTAACCATCCAAATTTCGCAGTAATCCTTCAGCAAAAACCTTCTTTATTCCCAACACATCTTTTCACCTACTTATCTCCCAAACTCCCATGATCAATGGAGCCTCATAATAATATTCAAAAATTGAATAGAAGAAATAAATATAAATATAAAGAATGACCTTTACAATATTAAATTTCATTTAAAAATCTTGCTAAAATAATGGACTAGAATATCGATTAGAACTTATAACAGGTCCCTATCAGCAGGAACCTTAAGCATATGCTTAGTCTTCTTATGTATTTATTCACACCTGTCCAAACCAAAATATCAGTAATTATCGTAATCATAAACAGTAACATCATAATCATCAACAAAACTAATTAAAAACAATATCATAAAATCAATCATAAATACAAATCATAAACCATTAAAATTAATAATAATAATAATTGATTTTAATTGTTATTGTTTAATTATGATTGATTTTATATATTTTTATACTACATTTATTATACTATTAATTTAGAGAATCTGTAGTCAAATAAAACACACTCAAGAACCATGTTGATACCTCATACATATCGATGAGCCAGACGTGCTATCCGTTTGGGAATGACTCCTCCTGCTGCGGGTAGTCTCCTCATTTCTGATAAATGTCATCTGTTTTCTTATAAGTGGCAAATAGTTGAGAATAGGTGCAGTCATCGTTCCACAGAATTTCACGGTAAAGTCTATACTCACATGTTGATGTGAAATGTCCTCTCCATTTTTAACTTTTCTGTACGTCACATTCAAAACGTTGATTACAATATACCTTATCCTATCTAATTACAATGACTTTTTTAAAGGCCAGTTTATAAGCAAAAATGTTGTTGCAGTGTTCGATTCTTATGATCATTACATTGAATTCAATCACTGAGTCGCTTTTTCTGAGCCGACGCAATGATCCATCAGAAGGTTCGCGTTTCATTTGTAGTGATTATACATTGCATTTGCAAGAGCTATTTCTGCGATGACGCGTCCATTAAACTAATCTGGATATCAATAAGGTACGACTTACACATATCGGGGTTCAACATTTCCGCAATAGCCCACACAAGGACGCTTTTCCATCTACGGCGGATCAGGCACGCAACATCAAATAAGGCGATGCAATCCATTACTTTGATCATTAGTGCTGACTACCCGGCCGTATATTCATATGCTGATTATTCATAATATCTTCGTCCCTATCATTGCGAATGTAATCAATATTCAATTCAATTTGCTTGTGATTACAAAATCGCTTCTCCTCTTATTCCACGTCCATTTAATAATGGTAAATTAATACGATTAACAATATCATCATATGCAATAAATTCGACAGACTATTCCTTGGAAATGGTATACCTTTATATCTTTTACGAAAACGTTTAGGTATAAAATCTCGTAAGTGTAGCTCCCTAAACAAATGTATCACCGTAACATGTGAAACTGGAGTGATATGACGCCATCTACATCCCATTTTACAAATGCCGTATTTTGGAACTATTAACATGAGGGATGTTCCGATAAGCAATCCCCAACCTTACAAGACAATAAGCATTCTCTAAACTTTTTTTAAAAAATGCTTAGCTTGCAGACGGTCTCTTTTTCTCTCGTAAGCCACTTTTCATTGCGATTTTAATACGGTTTCAAATTCAAAACATAAACCTCTTTTCTATATTCGAACCAGTACGTTTTCCTTAAAGGTTCTGTTTCAATCCTATCCAATTATTGTTTTTAGTCTCGGAGTACTGCAAGCTTGATTGATTATTTCGTGTTTCTGGGCGCGTCAACTGCTGTGTCTTTAGTCCCATATGTTTTGATCACGGGAGGTGGCGGTGATGTTCCCCCGTCAAACGGTGAGATCCAGCGCCGACCTACCGTCGGCTAGAGGGGTTTTCCCCAACCAAGTACCTCCCACCACCGTGGCACTGCCCAAGCCGTGACATGCTCTGGTCTCCCGTCATGTATGGTAGTGTAGTGTAAGTGAGGGTAAATAAGGGGTGACGAAAGGGCAAGGAAGAGGAAGGAAAGATCTCACGCGGACCGTGGCTCATTTGGTAGAGTACTGCTCCGGCATTCTCCTGGTTCTAAACGGAGAACCCACGGCAAACTACCGATTAGAACAGCCGGTCGCTAAAATTCTCCTCCAGATCGTGGCTGAATTCGAGGTAGCTATAAAGCTATTGTCGGAAATGCTACCACCGTCGGGACACGAAACCTACGACATCCCGTTGTGAGTTGGTGCAGTGACATCAGTTGATATCCTGAGCCAGCATCAGTTGATATCCCAACCTAAGCCGGTTGCACTGGACGGGTCCGTCTGCACCTGTCCCCCCTCCCCCCGCCCCAACGTGGGCGCCGTCGTAGCCGCACAATACATCGTTCGACGGCCGGTCGTCACGTAACCCGCCCGAGCGCGAGGCGGGATGCCGGGCGGGCGGTGGCGCGGCGCTGTCCACTTTCCATTCCCGCCGCTCTCCGCAACCTTGTGACCCAGCGGGCCGCGCCGCGACCGTCTCGCTCCGACCCCACAGGCAGGCAGGGCACTTCAGAGGACCCCTCGGGTCGCACCAGGGGCAACGGACGAGGTAACACTATCAGTGGAAGCAGGTCAGTTGCATTCGGCGGAGTTACACAGACAACGGCAGACCCTTCGAAACGAACACCTGGATGGGTTCTGGCTGTCACAGACGTTTGGCGAAGAAGCAAAGCATTGATAGTTACCATTCACATAAAATAGTACAACGAAATAAATAAATTAATAGTACTATAGAATGGCACAAAATTTCTCGTATTAGTTTCTCTTTTGAGGTTAGCTTCTCGGTTTTGCCCCACCCTCTTTCCAACTGCTATCTATCGGCGTCTACCAAACCCACCAGGGCCTCTCGCAGTGCATGCCGCTCTTCTAGAGGCTTTACCTTTCAACAGCACCTTCGGGCTCCCCGAACATTGCATAGGTGTACTTCGGCTCTGTAGTTTTGCGTGGTATCATTTGCCAATGATATTCCTTGGACCTATCTCTGAGCTTGTATCATTATTATGAGTGTAGGGATTCAGTTCCTCAATTAGACACGCAGATTGTACACAGATGCCTATGAGGCCAAGATATTATCGACGGATTATGGTGTAGATGTAATACACGAAGGATTCAGAATGCCCCGCCCCCCTGCCACAAACACAACCTAAAGTGTCAATCCGTTCGCGGATTTCGATCCCACAACCTTAATGTCCACGTACATGGGCTCACCTGCCCATGTCTGTGGAAGCCCTATTTCTTGACAATACGATACTATTTGTAAATGCGGTGCCTGATAAAACTATTAAAATTACTAAAACTGACATTTTAATGCATTCGATATGAATGTGCTTCGCAGCATTGAATTCATGCATTTCTTTCCTCTGACGTTTTCTTACATTATTGAGTTTTACTGGATAACTCCACTGGCGTTCAAAAATTATGAATCGTTGCTCACAAGTTTTGTAATTTATATGGCATACAAATCACTAGTTCCATTTATCCAAAATGAATTCACTAATCACTAACATTTAACTGCGAACAATTTAAAATGATCAACGCCATAAATTGCTCTATCATTCACTGTGAAGCAGTCACAATACATATTTTTCAACCACTTAACCCATAGCTGATTCTCTTTAGGAACATTAAACGCTTACAATAGACTTTTTCAACAAAACAGGTACCCATTTCACAATTATAAAACGATTCCAACTAGTGCTCTTGAAATAGTCACCATGTAAGTATTAAACTACGCGGACAAAAATACCATACTAAATCATTCTTTCAGTATTCCACACCCGAACCACTACAATGAATCTCTGAAAATTAGGCTTCTAAGGCCGCGTATGGTCTTCACCTTCTATGTTTATATAATTCGACATCTGATCTTGTCAAAATAAACTCCTTGTTTTCCCAAACATATTTCTACTCCTTTTCAGCTGCCAATTTTCAAGCGCGCGAAGAAACGAAAATGCACATTTTCATTAATATTTACAAATGTTTGAGAAAATTTCAATTAACGCATGATTTACTTTTTTCTGCACAATCGATATTTTTACACTTTTTTATTAAAAAACATCTACATTTCTCGCACACATCTACATTTTTCGCATTTGCCTTGGGCATTTCGCTCGGAGGAAGGTCGCGGACTGACGGCCGAAACGTTGGCAATAAGTGCTTCGCACACGGCGCCCCCCGGCCGGCCAAGTAGACAATAACTCTGGCCACGGAAGCCTACGCTTTAAATTTATTTTGTTTGTTTGCAGGTGTTCTACAAATAAAAGTGTATTTCGATATTACATGTTATATCCTTTTTTACATATTTGTTACAAATTATCATTTTTATAACGTATGTGCGTACATATTATGCCGTTTCCCACTACTATTTTTCCGGCCTCTAATGAGGAGGTGCTCTGAGCGGCCAGCAAGCGGTGCCGGTAGAGGAGCGGCGACGGCGCGGCGGTTGCAACACCGCGCAAGAAGCGCCACAAGGGCCGTTTGTTTCAGAGGCGGCGCACAGGTGGACCGAGCGTGGACCGGGCGGCGGCTCTCAATTGAATTAATGGGCCATCCTCCGCGAGAAAGTGGGCCCGCGGCCCATTCCCACGCGGTAGCAGCGCGCTTCGCCCAGGAGCCGCCCGCTCGCCTGCCCGCCCCGCCCCGCCCCGCCCGCTGATGAACTGCCGCACAATGAGGAAAAAAGTAGCCCCGCGTCGCAACAGGTCATGAGGAGCCACGACGCACCAATGAGGATTTTCGTGACACAGACTACTTCTACCAGACAACCAGCTTATTTTAGTTCTAACATAGCATAGGCGCTAACTCTTTAGAGGCATGACCGGAAGGTCCTAGGGTTCGCGTCCCAATGGTGGCGGATATTCGACACCGGCTACGTAGCTAGGTCGAGTTCAGTCGCTGCCTGGTGGTGAACTCTAGAGGCGGCCGCCTGCTCTGATCGGTAGCTTTCTGTGGTTTCTCCGATCAATACTAGACGCTTGCCCCAATAATACCTAACATACGGGCTACTGACCGCGCGGAAACTTCCCTTCCTCTCTCTTGTCCTATCCTCACCTCATACTTACACGTACTTACATTTACATGCACCACACCACCACACATGCCGGGAGAACTGTCGGGAGTTTTCAGCTTGTCCCGGCTGGAGCGGTGCCACGCTGGGGGGGGGGGGGAGAATCATGGAAGGGGAAACCTCCTCCTCGGAAGGTGACGTGAAGGTTGGCGTCGGTTCCACTATCCAGTGAGGTGAGGAACACCGCCACGTCCAGAGATAAAATATTCGCTTTCATTAACGGGACTAATGACGATAGCAGTTGACGTACCCGGAAACAATCAATCAACCAATCAGAAATACGTCGCAGACACTCCACTTCATTGTTATTCCATTAAGTCCTACAGCGACACTGACAAACAAAACTCACTCTAGATTGTCTGGTAGACAACGTAAATACATACCCAAACAGAGGTTTTATTTAGTTAATAATGATATTTTCTTACTCTAAACAATTAGTGTAAGAATGATTTAAAGGGTATTACATCTCAGAGAAAAAATGTTGAGTACGTTAGTGTTTAATAGGAACCGGTCTTCACCACCGATCTTCAAATATAACACTTCTAGAAAGGATAGCTGACTTACTCAGGCCCTTCGCTCTTGTGTTATTTTTGACATGACTTACGTAAACAATCGGAATTTTCTATCGTCGGAATATGTTTTTCATACAGATAATACCGGAAATAATGATGTGTCACAAACGTGTTATTATATAACAACTCTGCAAATGATGCTTCAACAGCTGGTTTCTCCAACACCTTCATGGGTTCATGAAGAGCGGTTCTGAAATATTGCCATGTCAACCCGATCAGTAAAAGACCTTATAAGGCCTCCTCATTTGCCCCTTGGATAACTGTCTGAATCAGAAATTCCAATTTTTATACATTAAATAATCTTCCAACAGATGCATGAAACTAAACGTAGAGTACAAACTGCGCATTTCCAATAACAAATTATTTTTTGCTTGTTAATACGTAAACTTTTCATGCTTCATTTCGTCATTCATCAAAACACACACATAATACATGGTGAGCGCGGGTATCAGCTCGGCACACCGCCGTGTCAGGTGGCCCTGCCCCGGGGTCGCGGGTTTGGAATGCCGTTGACCCTGGTCGTGGGACCCCCGTCGCGGGGCGCGGACGGGTCACAGCAGCGGGCGGGGGCCGAGGCACGGGGGGCGACTCCGCACGGCGACGCCCGCCCCGCTGCCGGCCCGCGCCCGTCCCTCTCCGCGAGGTCATCGAAAGGAGGCGAACGCGGAAATATCGGCTAACGGGGAAAGTGTCCTCTCCTCATGCGGGTGTTACCCCACACGCACCGAGCCTCATCAGTCGAGAACTTCGCTCGCCTCGAGGATGCGGCCGTTCTGCACACCATCTCTTTTCTCCAAGCCTCGCGAATGCACCATTCACTTGGTAATGCCTGCGTGAAGGATACTCCGTTTCAATAAGCGCTGACACCGTAAGTAGTTTTACTCTTGGCCGGTCACAAGAGAAAATCTGGTCGTTCAATCTTGGCTGTAACATGACTGGATGAAATAATGCAGTTTCGCTCGTTACACGACGCCAGGATCTGCTTCTGCTGATCACGTTTCCCGCAATCAACCGTTCAAATGGACAAGAAAATTAAGGAGGGGCGGAATATATAAGCGCAGTTCACAATGTGCTGAGGCCAGACTTGCGACATGCGACTGCAGGTTCGAAATGTTCTCGGCAACGTTAGCCAGCAATCCAGATCGCAAGAGCCTATAGCGACATCAACGCCCAGCGCAGCCTTTGTTCTCTCCGCCCGCCGTCGCCGGACGCCTTCGCGAGTCGCTGCCAGTCTACTAAGGAAAACCGCTACGTTCTGAATTGTGTTTCATCGCACCCTTCACCCTTAGCCACCAAACAACCCGACAGTATGACATCCACTTATACGAGGCGTTCTGGGTATGAAGAATGAATTCAACAAACATAAGATTTGAGAAACACACATTATTTACATTTGCCAAACAGAGTGACTTCAACAAATCCCTTCATATTCGCAACGCATTTTTCGTTCGCTAACCCGTTCAGCCGATTTTCTCCAAAATTGATATTCCCCAATCGATCTGGCTGGTGTCATGGCCCCTTGAATTTGAATTCGATATTTTAATTTCTGGGAGTACTTTACATGAAGACCCTGAGATATTTTCAAAATTTTCAAAAAAATGGCTCCATAGTTTTTGATAATTTTTTTGTTGGATAGTGTAAAGGACGTTTAAGAGAATGGTACAGATTTCATGTTCGTTGAAAACCCTGATGTTTCGAAAATTCGAGTACTTTTCCTGTAATTTTGCGTGAAAATACGTGCTGTTGTAGCATTATTGGTTACTTTCTCCACATTACACACGTAGTATAGAGAAAGTTATGTAATGTTGCATCGAAACATGGCGATTTTTTGCCAGAAAAACTTGTTCTGTGGGTCTGTGATGCCGATAAAAGGGAATAATTCTTGAGACGAGAGCGTGAGAGGCTGAGAACTCAAGTCCAAAAAGGACCAAACATCTCAAATAGATTGCCAAATCGTGAATTCTGGCGTAAGAATGTGCATTCCATTGTATGCTGTCTCACAATCTCATATTATCTCATTCGAAGTAACAACTTAATCCGCGTGTTGTGGATATTACATTTACTCCCCCTCTCTCTCGAGGTAGATTTCGTTCTCCTATTAACCAATTACAGTACTGCCAACTTTTCCTTGTAAGACCAATTCCTTGTGTGCCATGCAGATTCCCATTCCAAATTTCACTACACGAGAAACGAGAGCTCACATTTCACAAGGAGGAAAGTAAACAGTCTCATTTAAGTACGCATTCATGCATCCGGCGGCCTCTATTGAAACACAGAGGAGTGGTGGAGGGCAGGCGGAGAGCTCCTACAGAGCGCAGCGGCCGCGCCGGTGGCGTTGCGACAGGCGCACGCGGGCGGGCGGTGGCCCCGCGGCGGGGCGCGCAGGGCGACCGTGTGATAATAGCGTGAGTGCCAGGTTATGTAAGGCGAATTTTGACGACTTTCCATAAGGACGCGCGGTCTGGGGCTGGGGCTGGAGCTGGAGCGCGGGGCACATAATGCTCTCGTAGCCGGCGGAATCGAGGTCGGGAAGCGCGCCCGTTCCCACGTGCGCACCTCGCAACGAGCTCAGGGTGCGCGCGAGGGAAGGGGCTCTCGGCAGAACTTGCACGCTGCACTTAGCGAGCGCGCGGATACCGCGCTCGAATTTACCCAAGTGGCTTTTATGGTTCCTCAACAAGCCCAGGAACAACCTGTGAAATGTCGTTATCGTGTGCGTTTCTTCTAATACTTGAACCAACTACATGCTGCACTTATGAAAACGACAACGTTAAATTTTCATTTTTTCTTTTATTTTCATTTTGCAACTGATCATTGTTTATTTTATGTGTCAATCTCTTACTAAAATGTTGTTAAATTTCCGAGAAAATGAATTCATAGCAGCAGAATGTGTTGCAGGCAATACTAAAGTAGTACTGAATTCGACAAAATCTTTCCAATATAAAATAAAAGGATATCGCCAACATCCTAAATAGACTAATAGGCTTAACGGGTAACATCCGCTAACTCGAATTTTCTAGCACACGCTTTAAGTCTGATACGAATTTAAAAGTAAAAAAGACAACAACAAAAACACAGTAAAACAACCACTAAAATAATATAAAAGCAGATATGTACAAATTTAACAGAATGAAAAATATTCAGTACGTGGCTTTCACATGGAAACTATTCCTATTCATCAGATTACATTAAAAGAGTTTAGAGCCCTAAGCAAGAATTTTCATATCTACTCCTCGACTTGATATTAATTGCAAACAAAGATAATTCTCAATATTGCATTCTCTCGTTGCGATAAATAATTTTTTTAAAATATAGTCACGAAACCAAAAAAATGCATTTTAAATCAATAAGTAATTGCGTAGTAGTGAAACCAACTAAATTATAGTTCACTATAAAACATAAATTATATTCGATTCATCAACTAGTCCGCTTGATATATATATATATATATATATATATATATATATATATATATATATATATATATATATATATATAACTTTTATGATTTCCCGACTGCTTTAATTTTTTTCATCCTCGAAAATATATAACCCGCCAGGCATACATTTCCCGACGAAATAAACTCAGTGCTCAGCTATTACCCTTTCTACAACCCTCGTACTCGTTCACATCTCTCAACAGCCACGTGGCAACATGGTCGACTGCAGATCGCTGCCACTCGCCGCGCACACGACCGCGCGCGGCTTGTAGGCGTGTAGAGCGAGCCTGTGTTCACGCGGCGCGGCAGCGGCGGCTTGCGGGGTAAGCTCCCGTGTCTGTATGGAAATGAGGTGTCACTCTCTTTTCAAGAGCACTGTCCCGTATTTGCATTACTTTCCCGCGCCGCGCCGCGCCGCGCCGCTCCGCCCCGCCCCGCCTCACCGTCCCGTACAGCGCGCGCGCCTTTTATTCGCGGGCGGATATTACACAAAAGCCTCCGGAGGGCCCACCCACGCCTCCTCACGCCCCGCGCCCGCGGAGGAGTGTTGAAATATAGCTGAACAAACACCATCATCGTGCGCAGAAATCGTTGGTCTAGAGTTCGATTTTGTACTAAACTGGCTATTCTTCTTTTTAGATGGACATGGAAGTGTGATTTGGAGGGATTCAAGAACAATTGAATGTGTGTATATGAATGGCTGTGGACTAGTATTGTAACAAGCCATGCTTCGGCAAAAGTAGATGCGTACATCGGAAGTGAGAAAAACTGATTGTGCACGACAGTGAGTGATAAAATGAAGTAGTATGTAGCACGTTGTTCGTAGTTCGTGCGAAAGCTCGATTAATATTTAAATATATTACAATTTTTTAAAAACAAGATCATTTATATCACAATGTTATGTGATTAATTTTGTTTTTGTCGCCTCAAGATTTGAATTTAATTACCCAAAATTGTTATTATTCTGTCTGATCTTTGTCATACACGTGTTAATGCTCTGAAGAATTGCAAACACTGTGATATTTCATACGGCACATATTACTTTCTAATAGACTCAATTCTTCTTTCAAATCTCATAAACATGTGACTCTCCGTACGAGAGTGTAAAAGCTGAATTTATCCTATATAATACACCGGCTCACAATGTTCTCTTTAACTAATGTTTCTGTTAGGACACAGCGTCTTCCTTAAAGAGAAGGCGAACATTTGTGTAGTGGGCGAATTTTGTGAAAATAGCTGAGTTTAGTATGATACACAGTTGAACTATGAGTAGTAATAACAGTGGAACAACACATTCAACTGAGGTAGTAAACCAGAAATTTCGTAAGAGGAACAATTAAATTGTACAGCAAACGAAGTGCTAAAACAGAAATATTTGTAATGTTAACACAAAATACTACAAGAGGTAACAATACAATAAATGTGCAATAAATGTGACCGAGTTAAAGGCTCTTTACAATAAGTACTGCATAAACACATGAATTGTGAAATACGAATAGGATTAAGGGAATGCACATTAAATTATAAATAGGTGGCAGAATAACACGCTAATAATGCATTAATGAACGGCCAATCGGTAATATTTAGTGCATAATGCTCTTTAAAACTCGAAATTCACATCTGTAACGAACACAACGCATGTAAATTCCAACATTTCTCATCTCATAAATTTTTTACACGATTTTGAAACACATTTCCTCACATGCACTACACGCTTTTTTCCCTCCTCTTTCGTTTCACCTCATTTTACATTCACCAAACGCGCATGCCATCACGCAACTCGACATAATTCATGAACAATCACTCCCGCAACATTCACTCATTAAAGTTCCCGCACGTGTGAACCGCCAGAACTTGGGAGGAAGCCCGCGGAGCGCGTCACATTTCGCAAGGCGCGATCGCCCAGGGCCCTCCGACGACGCGCGCGGCGCACAGTGGGCTGCAATGGCATGACACGCGCGTTCGCTTTCACACGCGCAGTTCTCTTCAAAGAACGCAAACAAAAAGGAGATGCGAGTCACAGGTATTTAATCTTATATCTTAGGTTATAAACATATAAAATTGCAAATTACCGATGGGGCAACTCCCGATTTAATTACAATTCATTACAAAGTTGATATCGTGCTCTTTGACGGACAGCTACGGATTTCTGGGTAAAAGTAGTTTTTAATGTTTCATTTTTATTTTCAGTTAACTTGTATGCATGCCCTTTATTTATTAACTATATTGACAAAATATCCAGCGAATCACAAGTATTTAATCTTAGATCTTAAGTTGCTATTTTTTTAATTGCAAATTACCGATGGCGCAACCCCCATTTGAATACTTTTCGTGAATAAAGGCAATTTCGTGCTGTTTGATGGGCAGCAACGAATTTCTAAGTAATAAATGCAATTTCATGTTTCCTTTTTACTTATGATAGAGCTTTCATGCATGCCCTTTATTTAAAAAGTATAACTGTAAATTTGTCCTTTTGACAATCAGAAGATATGCTTGTGTTCATAGTATAGCACTGAATTCAAATTTGGAAACGTAGAATTTTTCAAAATTGGCTGACGTAGGGTAGAATTTTTTTTTAGGTAAGGTAGGAACTGTACATGAGTGAAAGTGAATTTTCTGGCATTGTAAACACTTTTCAAAATGTTATAATTAGGGAACGGATTTTCATGTAAATACATATTTTTACAGGGACAAGATACCTGCATTCACTAAAACTTTTTAGACTTAACACGAGATCCTGAACGAATTGAAACCATTTTTATTTTACACATTTTTGCATATTTTGGTATAATTACATATTTTTACATATTCTATCTACTGTTACATATTTCGTTACATTTTAATATATCTGTAAGCGGAAAATGAAACTTGCGCGTTCGAAATATTTTACTTGGAAACTAACTTTGTTACTGAAATATTTGCAAAGCCATGCAATGCGCTTGTATTAATGCCGGACCATCCCTATTAATTCTCAAACTTACTTCTCCCCCCCCCGCGTCTTCTGCTTCTTGGAAACCGCGTACTCGGGATCAAGGAGGAGCGGATGAATGTGAAGCAGAAGGAACTTCAACCGTGTGCTTACACATGTTTCAAAGACCCCATGCGTAACTCGATAAAACAAATATTTTTCAGATCATTATTTTATCGGTTTTCTGGAGTGGGGGGGGGGAGGGGCGTATGCTCCCTTTGCCCCCTCTCCTTCTATCACAGGGTATACGGTACTATGCACTTGAGCGTCGGCTCCTCGTAAACATTGTATATACTACGAAAGTATTATACATTTTGGATGAAACTAGCAAATAATTGCTTCTGTAGATGTAGAACTTCCTTTCAGTCTCTCTGAATCCATGTTAATATTTGATAAACATCGTAGTGTGCTCGGAAAACGGTTCAAGAATGGAATTTTGAACATTGTAACGACTTTTTATTTCACACATTTTATATTTTTTCCTACATATTAAAAAAAATAAATGCATATATATGTACATATTTTGATTTTTTTATTACAATAAAGTCCGTTCCCTAATTATAATTTTCAGATCGCAAGTGGTCCCAGCTGCGTTTGAGCCTACAACTGAGCTCTTAAAATGGCATAAATATAAATGAACTAAATTCATAAAAATCGAATGGGCATTCGCAGGCAGAAATACGTTACAGCATTTTAAAATAATATTTAATTTCCCCCTGAAATTACATGATTTTTTTATGTATTTAGCGTGCTTCTTTCTTATAAAATACGTGATCAATAGACGGCGTTGAGCATTAAGTTGGGTAAAAGAACTCAATAAAAGGTATAATTATTTATTGTAAATAGAGTGTCCGGTGAGGAAATGTCGAAAATACGAATATAAGTTCATAACACAATATTAAGCATAATTTGGCTAATGAACTACTTGGATATTCTGAATGGCTGGGCCGCAATAAGTACTCAAAAGTTGAGTTTAAAAAATGCTTTCAAGGCAAAAATTTACTTTGCAGAAGCATAGACACATTCCAGAAATATGTAAATTGTTGATTATTTACAAAAGAAATTAATATATTTGTTCAGAAAACAATTAACTGAGAAAGAAAAATGCAGTCGAATTGTGTAAATTGCGTGCTTTTGTATTTGTGGTAAGTTTTTCTTTTAGTTTATTAGACAAAATAAGCTTAAATTCGTCTTATACGTGTGTGTGTGAATGTGTAAATTGAAAATGAAAAATATATTTATTTCGTCATTGCCAAAGATATTTTCCTTCACAAAGTACGTTCTTCATCTCGTTTAAGCACACTGTGTGTCGCGGTGGTGGCGAAGAGGGAGGGTCGTGAAGGGCAAGAGCGCCAACTTAGGAACGCACGCCGCCTCGATTGGGTTCGGCTCGCAACGGGGAGCGTTCCGTTGTCGCGTGTGCGGGCGGCGCGCAGACAGGGCGCGCGTGGCCCGGGGCGAAGGGGCCAGCGGCGCACGGCTTGCGTCAAAGGCCCCGTACTCGCTCGCACGCACGGCCCCGATGAACCAACTCGGAGGGAATGGGCCATCGGAGAAGCGCGTGGCGCGGCTCCGCCTGCGGTTGAGTGAGCGGCGGCGCAGGCCAATTAAAAATAGTGCAACAAGAGAGATTACTCCGCGCGCCCAGAAAAAAAGGGCTGAGGAGCTATGTTTGAAATTGGGAGATAAAGAGGACAGAGTGACGAAATTTCACGCGAGAAAATATTACACAGTAAACCGTCAAGAACTGATTTGAGTTATTAAATGAACTGAGGTTCTGAAACCTGGTGGAAAAAAGCACCCGACATAATGTTGGAGAGTTTAAGATCAGATTTCTGAAAATCAAATTGCGGATCGCATGAGATGTTCAAAGAGCAAATGAAACCAGAGCTCGGAAGGAAATGTTTTGCAGATTCGTTCAAATATTAGGCTCTAAAAGTGAGGAGAACTTTTCCTTTAGAATACGTCCTTTAGTGAACAGCGAACACTTCATGGACACTAATTCATTCAGAATTGCCCGTGTATCTTCAAAAAGGGAGAAACACCCATACATGTTGCAGAACGACAAATCATGTAGAGGAAATGTCAAGACTAGGAACATGTATAAAGATGACATTGTAGATTTTTGAAACACGATGGCCGCGATGATGGAATAATCGAGCACTCATACTGTCGAGGAGAAATTTAAAAACATAAGAATTATTCGAAAATTCAGTTAACCAACTAATTAATTTGTTATGAAATGTCAAAAATTAAAACGAGCTTACTTTAATTACTTATCTGCTTTTGATAAACTAATAGATCATTAAAAAAAGAGGCTAAGTACACCCACATTTCTAAACCATTTTAAGTCACACTTGTCAATGTCATGAAATTATCACTCACTTCACATACCTCTTTCATCAATTATTAATGATTGCAATACTTTTTACAATGATATTTTACAACGATGCTTCTCTTTCCGCATCAGTACAATGTCTTCTCAATAGTGGAACGATATTTGAAGTCACTATAGTTATCGTCTTTGAAATCTATAAAAACCTAACTTCGAATTGTCAGAATAGAACTTTTAAATGAATCAACTAAATACAAATTTTGTGTTGACTATGAATGTGAAGGCAAACAACATTTTAGAGAACTATCTAAAACACCTTTACTTTGAACTGTATAAACTTAAATTAAGCAAAATGTATTGCTCGTGCATAAAAAAAGCCCATTCCCATTGATCTAGAAAGCCCAAAAAGAAATACATAACCCTGTGGGATGAAATATGGTTCCGCTAATGTTTGTTGCCGCGAACTTGCGTACGTGAAACAAAAGACGACTCGGGGAAAATATTGATGATCGGAAAATTACGTAATAAACTTCCGTAATAATTTCAGATTAATATTCGTTCGAGATAAAGGGTTATGAATAGACATAACGGATCGAGACAGGTAAAAAGTAAAATTAAATAAACACATTTTCCTCTCACGTCAACTTCGCGCCCGCGATACACAACTTTCACATTATTGAACAGTTCAACCCTAAACCCAATCATATTAATACAGACAGAGCGCAAGAAGAAATAATTTAATGAGCAACCGCTGCCTGGGGAGCCGCGTGCGTTGCGGTGCAACTGGAACACACGTGTAAGTGACCACAAGGCCCAGCGGCCCGCCTGCCGCGACGAGCCGCCCCGCCGCCGCCGTTGCCCACGCCGCGCCGCCGCTGGCGTCTGTGAGTGCGACCGCAAAATGAGCCGGCGCGTTATTGTTAATTAACCCTATCAAACGACTTGTTAATTATTAGTTAATTAGCTCGATCGACGCGTCCCTTGTGCACGCTTCACCCGAGGTGACATACAGACGAGAGGCCGCGCAGCAGGAGGATCGAGCGCGGGAAGGGATGGCGGGGGCGGGGGAGGGGGCGGGGGCGCGAGCAAGAGAACACACAAACCAGGGCACTTCATTAGGCGAACAGCGCCGCCACTTGGGCGGGGGCGGCCGCGGGTGCAGCGCGAAGCGACGCGAGGCTAGACGACCTTCCACGCGACACGTGACGTACGTGCACGCGGCGCGGATGTGCCGACCGCTGCTCCTCTGCCCTCCAAGCTTTCCGCGTGCCTCTCGCTCCCGGGAGCAAAATATTTTCGTTGAAGGGACATTAATATATCACTTGGCCCGGTGGCTGATCCAGGGGGGAGGGAGAAGTCCTCTAAAAGGCCCAGAGGAAAACGTGTGTTATCTTTCTATTTGCCAAAATTTATTTAAATATTTATGTTAGAATTACGTAATTATTTGAAAAATAATATTGTATAGTATCATATTTAATCTACAAAAATATACAAGGTAATAACAAATATGTTTATTATTTAACAAAAATATATGCTGGCCCGCTTCAAAATGATCGCCCCTGACTTTGCCCCAAGCTTCCAAGATGTTTTGCTAGCCCCCTAGCGCACTATAAACTTTCGGAATATTGAAAATTAAAAATGATGTTTTGAAAGTCATTTAGATATTTTTCATTTTAAACAAAATATTGGAATTATCGTAACATAAATAATATTGTTAATATTATTTAAAAAAAGCATCTGAACTTAGTAACGAAAGATTGCTGTTCTCTGTTTTACATGGCATTTTCCTCTCTAAATCATTGAATAATGATTTATAAGGATTGATGTATCGTCCATCAAAACAGTACGCTTTCTCTGCATGAATTACCAAGTTATAAATGGACGTTGGAAACGTTGTTGCCTCCATATGATATTAAAGTGTATCTACGAATTTTTGTAAAATAACTCGCGGTGACTGTTCCTTGGAAGAACTAAACTTTAATCTTTACACTTGCGAAGAACTTCACTAACACAGTACAATCCATCGTCAGAACAAGGGTGCGGCACTGATGTTGCAGATCCATTGTCCCGAGCGCAATAATGTTGGAATCCGAAAATCAACATCGCAATTTCTTCCTTATTTGTGTTGCAAATGACACATTCTAACCAGATGCTTTATTTCCCTTCGAAGTTCCCTGGAACTTCACAACGCTTGAAACGTAGCATTTTATACGCTGACATCTGTCCCGATGGCGAGCAAGCAACGAGGCAAATGAAGCGGCGCCGTTCGTGAGAGTATCAACGGCGTGCGAGTGAGCTCGTGGAGTCACGAGAGAAAAGCGGAAGGTGTCACGATCAACAATCCACAAACGGATAGAGGAGGGATTGAATAGTTACTGGCCACCAACAAATGATGGAAGAGATAGGTCAGCAAAATTAGAAATAAATGGACAAGCGACGACAAGAACAAGAAACGAAAGAAATAGCACGTTCAAATAATCATCGCACGTCAATCAGAAAGCGTAAAAGGAGAAGCAGAGAGAGAGGCTGACAGACTGTGTGTGTGTGTGTGTGTGTGTGTGTGTGTGTGTGTGTGTGTGTGTGTGTGTGTGTGTGTGTGTGTGTGTGTGTGTGTGTGTGAGAGAGAGAGAGAGAGAGAGGGAGAGAAGTACACAAAAGTAGAAGAGAGAAACAAAGAGATTCACCCAAATATCAAGAAAGAAACAAGAAGGTAAATGAAGAGAGACAGAAAGAGAGGCAAACGAAAAGGGAGAGAGGCACGCGCCGACAACGACGAAGGGCGCTGACAGGCAAAGGGAGCCAGCACTGCTCCGCGCCGCGCCGCGCCGGCCACGCGAAAACGCCCCGCCGTAATGACAAATTACCCGCAGCACAATAGCGCTAATGACACAGTGAACGAGTCGGAACAGGCGCGCGGTATTTGGAATGCTAAACACGTTGTACGCGGAACTGCAGAGAAATCGTCTTATTTTGGCGAAGCCCCGCGCGTTAGAAACCGTTTGCATCCCTCCCCGTTATTTAAATGCGATATTTCTTTTTCCCTTCCCCTTACCGTGCAGGGGAGGAAATGCGACGAAGACTAGACCGTCGTCCGATGCCTCACCCATCTGCATATTGCCCTCTCTCTGGAGTCTCCGTGTACATCACGTCGTTCTCTAGGCTTCCATTCTCCAGTTACCTCCCAGGTAATTATTTCACATACTTCCTCTTGTGAAAGTACTCGCTGATGCAATTGCATAATAGTAACTTTTTTACTTTTCAGTACTACCATCAAAATATAACACTATCACCTTTTTGGTAGTCCTTGTGCACTAGGATTTTCCCAATTTTCACTCACTCTCTCCATTAACCACTCGCTGTCTTCCCTCTTACCAATTTCCTAACTTGCCTGCTGCCTACTACCAACCACCCCCAGCCATCTTTTCCGATCTGTCCACTCAACCATTCAACTGTGCGGTCTGCGTAATCCTCGCTCGCCTTGCTCACTGTCTTTCCTTCCCACACTTGCTTAACTGCTTGCCTTCTCCACGCTTCCTCCGCCATTCTCCTTTCCTATCTACCCACTCGCCCGCCCGCGGTCTATTCTGACGCGCCGACAGCCAGGTTCTGTTAATTGTGCGACAGCCTCCCGTCATTACTCTCCCGCTGGGGAGAAAAAAAAATGCGCCAAGGGTGCCTGTCTGTCTGTCCGCCCGCCCGCCCGCCAGCCGCCACCGCCGCCACTGCCGGAGGCTTCGTCCGCCGCTCGCCCGGCAATTGTTCGCATGTAGCACGTGCAGACGCGCGCCGCGAGCGTCAACAAAAGAATGGCGGCCGGCGTAATTACGGGAGGAAGCGGCCGGAAGCTGCAGACGCGCGGGCCCTACAGAGCGCGCGACCGTCGCGTCTCCACTCTGGCGGCGGGGGCTGCGGGAGCGATCTCCTCACCGCTTCCCCGCTGCTGCGCCGCATCTTCGGACTATCCGGAACCTATTTCATTTTCCTCCCACTTCCCTCAACCCCAAATTATTCTTTCTTTCTCGTTCTCCTCCTCAAGAGAAAAACTGTTCGCATTAGCCCGCGTAATAAATTATTATTGCTACTTCCCACATGAAACAATGCAACTTCACAATACATTTGGGAACAAAGAAATGCGTTGTTTTCCTGTTTCAGTTGCAAATCCCTCTTTTCGGGAAATGCAAGCACTACTGGCAAGCGATGAATGACGGGAGTGGTGAGAACTGAGGAGAAAACATCAGACATTTAATTTCCATCTATTTACACACAAATTGCGACTCCAAATAAATGTAAAGGTTGTTTCAAAAGTTCAGCGATTCCCTTTATCTTTTTAACTCTCGATATCTTGTGTTAATTTCATAATTCAATTCTTTGGAGTCCATTCTCTTTCTTTTATGCCATCTTTTAAAAAGATCACTCCAATAATACAGAGGCGCTCATAATATTCGTGTGTCGTGATATGTATAGCTGGAACAACTAGTATGGTAGTAAATCAATTAAACTATCCACTGATATAAGCACGGAAAACTATATTTTTATGAAACATTCTTGCCAATTATTAGGTATTGTGCAATATGTAACTATGTAATAATATTATCATGTACCTGCACATTTAGCATACTATTGCCCGATATTATTTACCTTCCAAATATTTAATACACTTAGTATGTTCAGGTTTAGTTGATTGCGATAAATGATCCCCTCTGTGATATGACTTAAATGCATAAGTTTCTCGTACGCATCGCAGGGAAATCACGAAAGTGTATGAAAAAAAACCTTATGTAAATGCAATGTGCCTTTGTGTACGTAATTATATTATGAGAATATATTGTGCTTTCATAACCGATCGAAAACTTAACTTATATTCGTACAACACATTTATTATATTAAACGCACACTTCGTTGATATTATCCACTATTTACTTCATTTTTATGCTAATACAGCGAATTCATCATTGTGAGCATATTACCCCGAGTTACTCGTCTTCCACGAGCAACAAACAAGAGCAACAAACTATGAAGAAAAATGCA
Organism: Teleogryllus occipitalis; assembly: GCA_011170035.1. Lineage (NCBI taxonomy): Eukaryota > Metazoa > Arthropoda > Insecta > Orthoptera > Gryllidae > Teleogryllus > Teleogryllus occipitalis. Next base: position 105,386 of record BLKR01000979.1, read on the forward strand.
ATGGAAGCATACGCCAGACATTACTTTCTTTGTGGAACATTTCTACCTTAAAAGAACTATTCGTTTCATAATTAAATGAAGCACGAGTACCTTGTATTCAGAAATAAAATTGTTTTTCTTTGCATACTGCACTTTGACAAACCAATTTGCTACATTTCCCTAAAATAAACAAGCTTTTTAATGAAAACATATAAAAGATAGAACTGAGAAAGCCTGTTATAATATTAAATCTTGAGAAAGTATTGGAAACCCTTGTTCTCCTTACTCATACTCGCTACCTCATTCTTCAAATGCACAATCTGACTAGAGCAACGCATATGAACTTTGTTTTAAGAAATTTAATGAAATTTCAGGCCAATTATTCATTTTACACTCATTTTTAAACAGAGTAGAAAAATCTGAGGCATGAATGAAAAAAAAATTAATAAAAAACTTCAATCAAATCTTACTACATCTGGAGAACTTTCATACTAAAAGCGAAGCGAGTGTATGAGTTCGATCTATATCAAAGGTTAGAAAAATCTGACACATACTCAAATTATTTGCGTCGGTGAGTACGTTAGTCCATGAGAGTCGGCAGATACACGCAAAGGAAGAAAAAAGAGCAAGCCACACTCTTCTGCCCGGAGGAGGCTTCACCATCTCCGCACCAAGTCACCCTCTCCCCATTCATTGCTGTTGCCGTTTTCGTCGCCACCGGCTCCGCCACCGCCTTCGCCGTTCTCCTCCTGCAATTTCACACCCATATCTTTGTCTAATGACTTCCAAACAATTAAGTCTCTGCCTCGTTTGTTACCGATTTACCATTTTCAGGGACAGCGCGACGCGGCTGCTTGCTACTAGCGCTCCACGCCCCGGGCGATGCGTGGGTGGGTGGGCGACGGGGGCTCGACGTGCCACCGCGCTGGACGGAGTGGCGCTGGGCGGGACGGCGCGGGGCGGCGCGGGGCAGCGCGGGGCAGCGCGGGGCGGCGCGGGGCGGCGCGGGGCGGCGCGTGGCGGCGCGCTGCGGCGCGGGGCGGCGCGGGGCGGCGCGGAGCGGCGCAAGGTTGCACGATGTGACGCGGGGAGACGCCGGGCGGGGCGGGGCGGCGGGGCGCAGGGTGGAGCGTGAGAGGGCGGGGGTCGTAGCGTGGCCGAGAGACAACTGGAGCCACGACGCCGTTCTAAAGGGAACGCAGGCACCGGCAGTACATATCGGGGAGGGACCGACGTGGTGGCAATGACAACAGGCGGCCGGGAAGAAAGACTATCGAGAGCTTCACAGAACAAGCATGGTGAAAGGAAAGTCTGGAAAACGCAAACGAAAGGGTGAAGGGATCCAAAAGTAAAGAAAAAACGCACTTCAGAATGGACCGCAGAAACTCTCGAGGTACTTAATATGAGAAGATACAAGACGCAAGATGCTAAATTAATCTTCAAAAAGAGGGAATCCGAGTTATCTTAGCAATGTTCTTTAAGAAACGGGAGGTTAAAAGTACCCAAGGAAGCCAAAACCGAGATCCAACCGCTAAAGCAAACTTTGAAGACGGAGGAAGAACGCAACCAAACAGAAAAATTAAAATAAATAAGAGCGCGTCCAGAAGAAATAATCAAGCGGGCATGAGTAAACGACAGTAATTGTTATTGCGAAGAATGCACCTGCATGAATAGCAATGCAGCTACAAAAAACATATCACAGGACAAAAACAATAACAAATTTAAAAGGACTTGAAAATGAAAGGAGGGAAGGTTGAAAATAAGAAGTCCAGGAGTAGAGAAGAAACACAAGGCAGAGAAGCAGTAGTTAAGCATGATGGGGAAAATGAAAAAAGAAAAGCGTCATTAAACAAAAGTTGGAAGTACTTCATTGAGGACATAACGGCAGTGGCGAAGAGAAAGAAAACCGAGCAGGAGACGGCGGCTAGTGAGCGGGCGTGGAGCGGGGCGGCGGCGGCTTCGAAAAGCGAGCGGAGGCATTGAGCTGGGCGATAACTACCGCGCCCGCCCGAGCTATCGGAGGCTCCGCCAAGATACCTTCCATTATTTTTCGTTACGCGCGCCGCTCATTTTTCAGCGCGATTCCTTCCGCGGAAATGGACGCGTGAGCGCGCGCCTGCCAGAGGAACGGCGACCCGGCGCACGTCCGTGCCCAGCGACGCACGGCGCCGGTCGCAGGCGGCGACGGAGGCGGAGGCGGCGGTGGGGGTGGCGTTGTCGTCGTCCGGGTGGGCGCGGACTAGATACGGCCGCCCCTACGTGTCATCAATGTTCAATACCACTCGAAGGCCGTACCTTGTGCCAAGCGACGTCACTTATCGCATTTATAGGTCAGTAAAACGCCAGCCGTGACTGGAACACCTCGCTTACCCCAACGGCGAGACAGGTCGTACCCGTCAATGTCCGTGAAGTTGGAAGTACCGCTTAAACTGTTCGTACGCAATACTGAAAACGCTCTTCTCCAATATTAACACGTTCAATGGAGTATAAGTCTTCTGAGCGAAACATAGTAAATTGACAAAATACCGTGACACTCAAAAAAAGTTCTTTCGAAATTTGATTTATTCTGCCGTGAAAAAATAAATTCGTTGATATGTTCTGTAACAGGGTGCCTGTATCGCACACGCGTCGGAAATGATATTCAATATACTGGAAAGGAGTAAGCACGACCAGAAAACTCTTCAATCCATCAATCATAATTTTTTTATTGTTAAATTTCAAAATATCTGTTTTTGTAAAATGATAATTCCGAAAAAATGCTATTTCCTGAGAATCTATATGGGAAATTACATTGGTGAAATCAAATTATTGTAGCCAAATAAAAGGGAATACTTCTGCAGCTTCGCCTTAGAAGGAAATTTGTTTTCACATGAACCATTGCGCGAAGCTAGAATGTAAAATATTGCAAATTGGTATTTCTTTCCAATTCCGACAATCCACCTAGTCTTATTTATCCATAGTCACATGCAATTTTAGACAACATAAATCAACTTCAATTTCCAAGTGGACACAAAACCTTATGTACAGAACAGTTATTTCTGCGAGCATGACAAATAAATAGCATTATTTTCAGTCCCTTATTGATTCTTAACGAAACATGATATTCTATCAACACAATTCGCATGCAGAACATCCAATTATTGCTATCATACAAGACGTAAGACAGCTTGTTTAATAGAGCAATAATAATTTCCTCACACATAATGCTATCGCACTCACAAGACCGTAACTCACACATTACCGAGGAGCGGGAAACATCAAAGCTGAAGCACCCACGCACCGCAGAATTGCTTCAGAACGCTACTCAACGAGGAGCAGTTACGAACGAACACGCCTCCTCTGCTCACATGACGCTTCCCTCAATTAGTGGGGCAAAAACCTGTAACTACCAATCATTCGAAGAACTCTGGGGGAACTAACTGCCTCGTCTCCGAAAGATACGCACTCTTACGAAAGCGGAGAAGTAACAAGCGATGCAACTCCGAGAAAAATTTCGCAGCGTGGTGAAAAAAGAATCTTGTTCGTAAAGAAAAGTTTAAAAATGGCGCACCAAATATTGACTCAAATGGATGCCTAAGAGTTATAAACACCACACGTTTTATTTACCCTACAAGGAAGTCCATGAATTCAGTGAACATGCCGACAACACGTCCAGAATTGTGTCAGTACACTCGTTTACAGAAAGGATTCAATTGCATGCGTCTCCTTATATTTTTTTTATCAATGTGAACATAACATATTACAATTCCCGAAATGTTTGGTATTTGTGAGTTCTTCAATATTCAATTCCATAAACTGCTGTACACGAGTTTCCCGTTTGAAACGATCTCTTTTGTATTTTGTTGAGTTTTATTTGCAGCTCGTAAATGTATTTTTTTAAATAATTTTTGAGAAAATGAACGAGTGGTTTTTTTAAAATATTTTCATCACCTACAAACATTTTCATCATGTCATCTATTCTGAAGTTCAGAAATGAAATTTACTAATACATGGCTTTGCCTCCGATAACTTTCAAATATATTCCATTGCCCAACCCGATTTTTTGGCTCTTCTCGAATCAAATCGCAGACTCATCTCTCCCACAGACGCACTAACAAGAGGACAACAAATACAAGTCGCATGCATCTGTTTAAAGAAAATGTCCTTCTACAATATTAGATGATCTTAGAAAAACTTCAACTAGATTAGTCATTCCGAGTTCTTTTTCTTCGGCGTACACTTGCCGCCCAAGCAACAAAGAAGGTGCAAGCGCCCTCTTATTAGAAAGTGCACGCCGGAGACCGCGATTGATTTCACGCTAAATGGTCACGCCTCGCGTATTTCTCAGCGGCGGTGTTCTCTTCGGGCCCCGAGAGGTGCCCGTGCGAGCGTGAGGGCCATTTCAATAATGAATAATTCTCGCGCACTTCCCCTCAAGCGTTCTGACTACTTTCTGCAGCGCCGCCCGCGACGGGGAATCGGCGGGGGAGAAGAGACCAAGGTTTGAGGCTGAGTGGAGCGCAAATGAGCAGGGTAAGGTCTACGACTGAGCCAGCTGGGGAAGTACGAGTATGTTGGGAAAAGATGCCATTACAGAAATTCGAACACTATGGATTATTGGAATTGTGTCACATCATTAACGAAATGCGAACTACTGCAATTAGAATCACCAATTGTAATCGCAATAGAATTTCTAATGCCAATGATTGTGAAATAAAATGTAATACAGGAGTACACAAATTAAGTAAAGCAATGCCATAGTACAAAAATAACAACTTTCGTTTTGTTCTCAAGGTAGGGGACGAAAAAATGTACCTTAATTAAATTTGTTCACAAGGAAGCCACAGTAAATCATTATCTACAGGAAAACTTGGGTTTTACAAGATTCAATAAAGAAAATATATTTCCCAGTATTGATTACGAAGACAAATATATTAAGAGTTCGATGACACCAGTGACAAATCGATTTCACAAAATCGCCCCCAGACGTCCAAGGAAGGCATGCAATGTGTTTATACATACTTGAGACGAAGCAAAAAAGAAATGAAAAACGTAATGCACCAAACAAGTATAACGACATGCATCCAGTGTAGCAGGAACGAGCCACTGAAGAGAGACGCCAGACGTATCGCCGCTGAAGAGGCATCGAGTAGCTTTTTTAGTTGTTTATTATTCCGAATAAGCCACATGGTTCGGTTTAACAAAATTACCTTTTTCACGTTTTTCATGCTTACTATCTATTTCAAAATACTAAACTATTACTTCTTTACAACTGTTTTCAATAATGAATAATTCTCGCGCACTTCCCCTCAAGCGTTCTGACTACTTTCTGCAGCGCCGCCCGCGACGGGGAATCGGCGGGGGAGAAGAGACCAAGGTTTGAGGCTGAGTGGAGCGCAAATGAGCAGGGTAAGGTCTACGACTGAGCCAGCTGGGGAAGTACGAGTATGTTGGGAAAAGATGCCATTACAGAAATTCGAACACTATGGATTATTGGAATTGTGTCACATCATTAACGAAATGCGAACTACTGCAATTAGAATCACCAATTGTAATCGCAATAGAATTTCTAATGCCAATGATTGTGAAATAAAATGTAATACAGGAGTACACAAATTAAGTAAAGCAATGCCATAGTACAAAAATAACAACTTTCGTTTTGTTCTCAAGGTAGGGGACGAAAAAATGTACCTTAATTAAATTTGTTCACAAGGAAGCCACAGTAAATCATTATCTACAGGAAAACTTGGGTTTTACAAGATTCAATAAAGAAAATATATTTCCCAGTATTGATTACGAAGACAAATATATTAAGAGTTCGATGACACCAGTGACAAATCGATTTCACAAAATCGCCCCCAGACGTCCAAGGAAGGCATGCAATGTGTTTATACATACTTGAGACGAAGCAAAAAAGAAATGAAAAACGTAATGCACCAAACAAGTATAACGACATGCATCCAGTGTAGCAGGAACGAGCCACTGAAGAGAGACGCCAGACGTATCGCCGCTGAAGAGGCATCGAGTAGCTTTTTTAGTTGTTTATTATTCCGAATAAGCCACATGGTTCGGTTTAACAAAATTACCTTTTTCACGTTTTTCATGCTTACTATCTATTTCAAAATACTAAACTATTACTTCTTTACAACTGTTTTCATTCGAGAGAGGAGACTCAGTGAGCACCTCAGAAAGAATTGTCCGTATTAGCAACTTGCATTAAAAACACGTCTTTGGAAAAATTATTTTTTAATCTGTAGTTGGTTCTGGGTGTTGTTGGTTCTGAGATAACTCAGAGATGTTAATGATTGGTTTTATTTGAATTTATTTATAGATTTGTTTATTTATGAAGAACCATGGAGCAAGTTATAGTTCGTCGGAAATTATTCTATATTATCTGCATTTTATGGATATCAGATGTTACTTTTCGAGTAGCTAGCAGACCGTCAGAGATGATAGAGATAGGCTCCCCTTTCGTGAATGGGAAGGCGTGAGCGAGCGTGGGTGGGAAGTGCGCCTGTGGGGCGAATGGAAGAGGGGAAAGGCGGGACTCGCCCAAGTGTTGTGAACTTCACGAAGGTCACGAACGTCGCCCGGCGCCGCCCGAGGCGCAAAGCGAAAGGAGCGAGAGGACGCAGGCGACGCTGAATTACGCGGCCGGTGGATGCAGTACACGGCAATGCATCAGGAGCACTTTCCCCTGCACAGAACAGAGAAAGTGATACGGTTTAATACGAAATACAGATGTGGAACGATTGCCGATAACATGACCTCAAAACAAAAGGAAGAAATGTGAATTGAAGTGAAGGAAGGGTGCATGCCATCGTATGTATGTAAGACCCCGCGCGCAAGTAAGAGACCAAGAAAATACGAGTTCCTTATTTATTGGATTGCTGCTATAATTTGATTCAAGAAACATACGACTGGCATATTCTTGAAAAAACTTATTTTCGCTGAATCCGAAATAAATGCGAGCAAAATATCCGATAAATGAAAATAAGCATTAAAAAATGTGAGGAAGATAGTAATTCAGTTGCGAATAATACACATTCATAACTGCAGTTTCTAAATAATTTGTGCAAGAATTAGAAAAGCGCGTTAGGCTGACTATTCCTAGGATCCTGATTAACTGAAGCTTGACACGTTAAAATCAATCGTTGTTACTCCCAAACTAGACATATCGATATTCTTTAAAAAATAAGAACTATGAAAATGTAGTTAATATTCGAAATATGGGATAGAGTATTTAAAACGAACTTGAATCAATCTTTATAAGCCTCACGTGGTACTAAATGGTGAATGAATGGGATACTTCTAATGTAGAGCTTGCTTGCACAGTCTCGGAATGGATCCCTTCTCAAAATTCTAGTGAAAGAAGAGACCGCGCACATGAGGTCCTTGCAGAATGCATAGATGTGGAACGGTTGAAGAAATCCGTGGACAATGCCCTAGTGTGAATACTAAAGGACGCGCGGATGTAGATAGAGTAATTGTGAATGCGCTTTGGCTACATGGGTTTTTGAAATATTAAGACGGAGTTGGTTGGTTGATTAGTGATTCCGGGCGTGTCAACAGCTTAGGCCATTAGTCCCGTAAGTGTAGTGCATGTTTTTCCTCGGAAGATGGTGGTGATCTTCCACCGCTGGATGGCGAGATCCGGCGCCGACGTACCGTCGGATAGCGGCTTTCCCACCTAACCAGGACTCTCCTACCAGCGGGGCACCGCCCCAGCCCGGACAAGTTCTAAGCTCCCGAAATATGTGGTAGGAAATATGTGCATGTTAGTGTAAGTGTGTGTAAGGGGGCTAGGATAATACAAGGAAGAGGAAGGAAAGATCGCGCGCGGTCCGTGGCCCGTTTGTTATATGCTCCGGCATTCGCCTGATGTTGATCGGAGAAACCACGAAAACTACCGATCAGAGCAGCCAGCCGCTATTCTCCTCCAGACAGCGACTGAAGTAAGACGGAGTGATTATGATAACCACATAATCAGTCGAAGAGAGAAAAATCCTGGATTAAGGAGTAAGAAAAGAGAAAAGTAATGTGGTTTTCGTGAAGGATAAAGCTGGGCGCTCACAACAATATGATGAAAGCGAAATTGCTGACTAATGGAGTTTGAGGTGGTTTTACGTCGATGGTGTATGAATGGAAGTGACTAAAGGGTAAAGTAGCGAAACACAATGTTCTTTATTGTTCATTTTATTCTTTACATTCGATAAAAATTTTCATTGACGTACTACTAACATGCAGATAATCAAACAAAATATATCCCATTTACGTACTGTAATTAAAAATGGATAGGAAAATAGTATAATTAATTAAAACATCGATGTTTTTTCGTCGATGTTTTCATTGACATCGAAAACCTTCAAGCGATGTATCAAAGTGATCTGGGCTGTCGGGGTGACGCCGCGTCGAAGGCTGGGGTGCCGACGTTTCGACCGACATATCGCGGTCCTCTTCAGGGCTGTACTGCCAAGGCAGTACGTAAATGGGATATATTTTGTTTGTTGCCAAGGCAGTACAGCCCTGAAGAGGACCGCGATATGTCGGTCGAAACGTCGGCACCCCAGCTTTCGACGCGGCGTCACCCGGACAGCCCAGATCATGACTCTGGCCGCGGAAGCCTACGATATCAACGATGTATCAAAGTTTTGGTAAAATTTGCCATCACTACAGGGCGCTTAATTTGGACTCATCTTCGCGTGGAGGAGTCAAAGGGGGAGCAGCAAGTGGAGGGACGGCGCGCCGCGACCCCCGAGCGGACACATCCACTTCCTCCGAGAAAGAAGCGGTGCTGCCCGCGCGACTCAACGAAGCCCGGCGAGGCGAGGGAGCCAGGAACAGGCGCAGACGAACATGCCGATTACACTAACTACTGCCATCGCACTTGTTTTGACGCTGTTTGGCAACGCGTGATGCTATCTACTGAGATGAAAAGATCGCGATGGTCAACGGCGATAGCTTCATTTATCTTGCCAACCCTCGGAAACAAGTTGCGCAAGAGTAAGCAAATAGGTCTGAAAATGTACATATCATTTATAGTAAATGTGTAATTTCAGAACGGCTAATTGTTCTTCCGTATCTCCCAGAGACAGGGATCTTTAAATAAAAGATTAAAAAATTTAAAAAAAGCATTTCGTTTACAAGCAAATCCCTGTCAACGAGATCGCTACCTTTTCCCAGGATCTCGTAGCTTCTTCCACAGGACAGAAAGAAAACAGCCTTGCATCAAGAATTTCAGATAGCTTAGAGTAATCGCAAGAACGGTATTTAAAATATTATTACTTTGACAAGATTAATAACCTTAAGTTCTATTTCGATAATGTGAATGCATAGAAAATTGTGAAGATAGAATTGATTTCTTATGATAATTGTATTTGTCTGCGTTTTTATCAGTGATACGAAATCGGTTAATCAATTCTGATAAGGAAATTAAATAAAATAAAAAGAGTCAATTTTCAAAGTGTTCAAATAAAGATTAAGGTATAATCTTATAAGGTATAATAATATAAGGTATATCTTATCCTTACTATACACTCATCTGAATCAATTGTACACTTATGTGAAATAAACCTGTATGTAAAAAGAATTACGAAATTTCAAGCATCAAAAAGAAAAATAGTTTAAGAGATTTGAATCCTTTCTGACAAATACTGCACTGTGCCACATTGCCGCAGAACCTGGTCACAGTGGTTAGAACACTATGTTCTTCGAGAGCGCTTTGAAAATGTTCAACACGACTTTACGGGTATATGAGCGAAACTACAAGTTTATACTTTTTGTTTCCCTCCGGCATTACAATTATACAACAATGTCGTGTGTGTTCCTTTCCTTTGGTTTACATCTTGATATACGAATTCTTTTGCAATTTTATCGAAGAGTTCACTTCATAAATGTCTACATCTGTACCTTACAGACCAACAATTTGCAATTCTAACTACTACAAATTACAAGATGAATTAAAGCGTTTTGCAACGGCAAGACAATTCTCTATAATTTAAAAGTCGCCTATTTTCTTTTGTTTCCATTGCTTAATATTTATGGATCACGCTAAAAATTACGTACTACCTTCAAGACTTCCCGCTAATCCTTAAATTATATTTTAATAAGCTCAAGATTTCTCATTTAAGTGTATCAATTACGTTGGTTCCAGAAACAAAAGCAATTCTTTCAAAGTACACGAAATTAGCAAGTTCTTTCAAATACTTTTCAGAAGAGCAAGTAACTGCTTTCTATTTTATTTAGTATTTTTTTAAAATATTTTCCTTAATTATTTCTAAATGTCACTTCTAACTGACCCAAGCACGTAACTCCCACTTTCCAGAGTCCTGCTCATCAGCAACGCGGACTTTCCGACCAAATTACACAGCAGGTCTTGCAGCTCAATCGTCCGGACACGTCCGCGTTCAACTGCACTTTCCCCGCCTCGCCGCGTCGCACTCGGACCGATTTCAGTTCTAATCCGAGTCGCACAACGCAGCCGCCCGCCTCCGCGCCGCCACTTCGCCCAATGATTACGGGTTATCTCGCCCCGTATCTGCGCCGCGCCGCGACGCTGGCGCTGCCTCACAGCAGGTTTCCAGCGGAGGCGGCGGAGCCGTTATTACAATATTCAAATCAAGTAGTGCCCGGCAGCGATCCCGGCCCGCGCGCGGTGGCCGTTGTCTCCACCGCCCGCGTCGCCTCCGCCCCCGCCCCCGCAGTGCCACCGACCAGCAAGCAATCCCACACTCCCTCCCTCCCCCAAGCAGTGGGTCGAAGTGACACAAAAAGGCGCAGAGCATTTTTCTTTTCTTTTCAATTCGCACATGGCATTCTAACGGACAAAATGTTAAAGAAAGGAATGTTGCCAGAATATTTGCCAATTTCACACCAAACTATATCATTACAAAAGATTTGATCACATTTGTCGTTCTTACAAAATTCTTGACGAAATATGATTTTACTTTTACGGATTTGTCATGTTTATTTCATAATTCAGTGCGCTAAGTCGTCCTAGATTTCTCATGCGAATTCATACATTGTGAATTGATAATTTGAGACACGTTCAAAATTCATAGATCACTGCTTTGCTTAGGAACGTATTAATTCACGTTGATACTCCGCTATCAATGTGCGGTGTTAATCCAATTAAATTTGGAGTATGGGACCCGCAACGCAGCTAATGCGATCGTAACGGGACCGGATGAGGCGGAGCGGGATGAGACGGGGTGGAGTGGAACGGTGCAAGACAGAGCGCAGGAGAAAACAAGAGTTGAAAACAAAATTATATTCACTTATATTATAAATAATATTCATTCCTTTTTTTAATTGATGATTGCGATAAACATAGAGAACAAGGGGACCGCCGGGTATTTCAGCTAGCTACTCATAATTAACAATGCATATCTAAAAACACTGATGTTTAACACGCGCTCTCTCTCTTTCTTGCTTGCACACATGCCCCCTCCCTCTTATCCCAGTTATCCAAATTAGTCATTTCAAGAAAACTTCTTTCATCTATGAACTTTTTTCTATGCGCGCCTTTTGAACTGTTACAGACTTATATTCGCCATGTCTATCTCCGTTCACTACCCTTTCCTCCCTTACGTTGGCCACCACACCCACCGTCACTCCAAGCTCTGCTGTTACCTCCAACCTCCACCGCAGACGGTCTCCGCCGCCAATAGAGGGACTGATTACAAATTGCAGTATTTATTCCTTGGTCCGTCGCTGTGCAGCCCGGTCGGTGGTGGTGGTGGTGGTGGTGGTGGTGGTGGCGGCGGGGAGGCCGCGCTCGGATCGTGACGTTCGAGAAGAGAGAGAAAAGAGCGGCGATCCGCCCCTGAGAGGCGACTGGTCTCCTAATCCCCGCGCTATTGTAGCCCGGGAATGGGCTACAACTTTCACATTAAGGACCGCGATAATATTCCGTTCTCTCGGGTCCAATGCAAAGCGGGCGGCCCAGCGGAGATAGAAACAGGTCCAATGAAGAGTCACGGCGGTAACGCAGATGGAAACCAGATGATTGCCGTTGGAAGTGGGAGAGAAAGGTGGCTCAAGCAGAATCAAAGGCTGTTGCAACTGTTACAGACAATAATAATAATAACAATAATAATAATGATAATAATAAAATAATAATAATAATAATAATAATAATAATAATAATAATAATAATAATTGCAAAACTATAAAAGCTTGTGTTTTCTAGCGCGAATTTGTACAATGTAACCAATGTAAAAGTTCAGAGAATAAAATATAATAATAAGAAGAAGAATATGATGATGATAACGATGATGCACCACATTGTTGTGGTCTTTCTATTAAAAATTGAAATGTAAAGAACCGGATACGGACAATCAAGTATTATAAAAAATCTAGACCGTAATTTGAATTGAAATATGAATCATTGAGATAAAATGTAGATTACATATTGCAAGGAAAACAATATTACTATATAACTAACTAAATGATATTTTGTATACGATTTAAAAAAAACTAATAGCAATTAACAAACAGCAGAAATATTGCAAATATCTATATCAAAAATTACAATATTTTTTACTGGAAATCATTCATAACTAGTGGTCTGCAAATGGAAATGGGCTGCTGAACAAGGCACAAGGTGGTGAAACCGAACCACACAAAATGTTTTTTTTTTTAAAGTAGCACGTAAATACTTTTGAAAAAAATTATCTTTCAAACCGCAAAATAATTTTTTTTTTTCAACAAAAACAGTCATCGCGAATACTGCAATAACATGGTGGTAAAGCATCCAGCACAACAGTTCTTTACACACCAAGAATGTAGAAAATGTCTCTGTACCATTATTAATGCGTAAGCAACACATGGATAGCAAATACTTAATGGCGGGCGGCCTCTTAGAGCGTTGCCGTCGGATGACGTCAGCTGTGTCGCAAGCAATGACGCAGTGACGTAAGCAGTATGAGAACAGGCACAGTCAAATATTTGCATTTTTCTGTCAAAATAAAACTGTTTCTGTGTTTCCAGATTTTCCTCGAGCTCCTTGGGATCCAACGAAACCACAGACACTTCTCACGTGATCGGAGACTACATAGCTTTTTTTTTCACTTTCTGATCGCATCGGAAATTAGGAATATAGATAACCCAGGGGTTTACAAACTTTTTTTCGCCCACGGCTCCCTTGACCTAAACGAAATATCCTGCGGCTACTCGGCTAACAACAAGTTTCAAATATAAGGGCTAATATTGGCCCTTTAAAGATTCAACACAAATTAGTAAGTGATGTAACAGGTTATTTTATTTCTCCATTCTAATTAGGTATTAAAATAACACATAAAACATTTTATTCAACATTTAATTTTATGATAAAATTCTTCTAAAAATTAAAGGGAAGATTGACCTTGCTTCTTCACCAACTGTTCTTCATCAGTTGTTCAAATCTGGGTTCAATATTTGAAACTGCGACTCGCAATTTCTTTTCGACGTTCTATTTTGATCTGTGTTTGGTTTTCAGACCTGCCAATGCTGAAAAACCTACATCACATGAGTAGGATGTTGCAAAGGGAATCAAATCTCCATGGGGTCATGTTACTTATTTGTAGATACTCTTTTTTCACCAAGCTCCGGAACTCAATGAGTGGTGATGAATCAAACTGATTTTAATTTGGAGTCAAAAGAAATGTCGATGAGTTACTCTATTTCTACAGTGTTTAATGTTGATGGGATTTCTGTACTGAAGAGATCTTTCATCTAATTATGGTGAACAATCTCTTCTGGAAAGTACCTCTACTGCGAAGTATCTAAAGACCATTTTTAATAAATCACCGCGCCGCCCTTACCATATGGTCGCGACGCCCCTGGGAGCCGCGACGCACAGTTTGAAAACCCCCGACATGTTCTCCGCAGAATTCCTGGGTAGCCTATTTGTTTTATTCGCTCAGAAATTGTAATGTTAGCCGTTGTACATAATCTAAGGTTCCTGTGACGCCCACCAGCGCCATTGTCAGTTCGGCCGATTTCGGAATAACTAAAGACAGAGATTTCCTGGTAAAGATCAGTCCAAACAAAAGTTTGAAAGCTGAGTTCATTTCAACAAAAGGAAGAAGCCTCCATTACATCAGCAACAATCTCACAGCTTGAATTGTTCATTGAACTAGTTTGATCAATTTTTAACGTAATTATTATTATTATTATTATTATTATTATTATTATTATTATTATTATTATTATTATTATTATATTTTTAAGGCATTTTTAAAAACATTTTAGGAGCATTTCATTGATCATTTTTTTAAGTTGTTGTACGTCATCAAAATCCGCCCCTAGTGATGACCAGGGTTCGGATTCAGATGACATGTCTTTTCATTGGTGCATTCCAGACGTAGCTAACTTGTAAATGAATGTTTATCACGACTAATAGGTGTTAGACATGTATAGTTATTGGGTCGTTTTTTGCCATTTTTCAATTTTTAGATCATTTTATGGATCTTTGCGTCATTTTTACGCATTTTCTTTCCTTTTCGTGTATTTGTTCGTGAATGTTTCCTGCATTTACAATGATTAAACAAAGATTTTTTTTGTATCATCAGTTCATGACGAAATGCACTACTCTAGTGAACTGTTTTTCAAACTCTCAAAATTAACAAATCTTCGACAATTTCCTCGACTTGCCGAAACTGATGGTTGGAAGATGCGAGCTAAGAATTACATTTCCTCAAAAAATTACGACTTTATATTAAACATAATTTTATATAAATAAATATTATTTAAAACTAAAATTTATTGAATAAATATTTTTAAACAAATTTTTGAGCATTAAAAAAAATTAAGTCACTTCCCCCTAATAGTTAAGTTATTTTCAAAGAATTTTTAGGTCATCAGAATCCGAGCTCTGAGCCCTCATTTTTAAGTTATTTTATAGGTTCTTTTTTCTTATCTTTAAGTAATTAAAGAATTTTTAGGTCATCGGAATCTGAGCTCTGGTGATGACTAACAGACACTGAAGGCCGGCGCGGGACGGGACTCTTCCACGCTGACAACGACGGTGCAGCGTGGGTGGGGTGGGGTGGGTCCTTTCACGAGGGAGGGCGACCCGGGCCGCGCACAGATTCGCGCCCGCGGAAGATGTTTGAGCAGAGTCAACACAGGGCTGCCGACTGCGCCTTCTCGCCCGAGGGTCGCAAGCAAAACTCCACTTATAATTAAAGAACAGCAGCGGCGCCGACGTCGGAGAACGCGGCGGAAGCTGCAGTGATAGCCCAACGGAGATAGAAGGAACGAGCGAGGGATTCAAGGGAAAAGTAACGACTAGCGTAGAAGAGGACAGGAAAAGAGAGACGGCAGAATAGCTAAGAAAAATCAGACAAGGTGATGGCACGAAATAATGCAAATGACTGGTTGAAAAAGGAGCATGTAATAAAAATATTGTCGTTGCGTAGTTTGATTAATAAGATTCAAAAATTAATGTAGATTTTATTAATCAAGAAGAAAAAGATGAAGAATGAGAAGAAAATACTTTTCGAGAAGCCTTTCACCCTATGACTCGATAGTTAACAACACACTTTTCTCAAGTGAAGACAACTAGTTTTTCACATTAAATGCGAAATTTAAACATTTTATTTGTAAGTTATTTTGCCCTGGACTAAGAAGTAAATTACTGTTCAATGTGACAGCATTGAAACTATTAGACTAAAACTCTCTAAAATAAAAATAGATGTTTGCGAATGGAAGCGTGTGAACTAACAGGATATACTTCACAACTCTATGATTAATTTTCATATAATTCTTTCCTTTTAACTATGCAGCCCAAACTAACTTTAAAAAGAATATTGTTTTAAACAACCATACCCACGGCCGAACTCGAGCCCGCGACCGTCCGGACCGAAGCGCTGAGTCGGTACACGCAATTAGCCACCTCGACCAGGTCAGCTCAAAATCATATCTAACGTAAATTAGTTTCTTTTCGCTCACCAACATAATTGTGTGTTAACAAAAGTAAATGAAGCTCACACTTTTACCGGGTCTTGGGAACTATATCTTCGAATGTAACAGGCATGTAAGTACTCAAACGCAATACAAACACTGAATGGTTGGTGACAAAATGGTAATTAGTCAAACATTAAAGCAATTCTTCGCCGATTATGCATGCCATTGACTTCAATTACTGCCAAAAAATTACCTTCCCCCGCCATTCCTTCCAAATCGTCTCTGTCGGGCGCTCCTGCGTGCTCTGCAAAAGAATTGCCTGGTCCCCACCGCGTCCTCCCTCTGTAATTCTTCTGTGCGTCCTCCCTCGGCATCTTCACCGGCGACCCCTCCTCGATCCGCAGTGTAATTAAGAGGTGATTTATTGCCGATGTCGAACCAACAGGTACGCAGGAGGGGCTGTGGAGAGGAGACCTCCCCATCCAGCCTTCGCCGCCTGCGAACGTTCCCTGCTTTAATAATGTTTTTGATTAAATTCTTCAATCTGCAGACAACGCTCAATTATTTCGAAAGGGCGCGTTGAATTAATTTCGCTGTATGCCACGCCTTTATATGCAATGAAATAAAAATATCATTACATGTAGGTCACATCGCAACACAGAGGCACAAGCTACAGACTATTTCAAAGGTCCGGTCATTCGTCATTCTTCTGATCATTAATAACGGCCCAACGTTTCCGTGATTTTTCGTGAAACACTTTAGATAATCAGAAGAAGCGAGTCTTTCGTGTTTCATTCCTCCTGTGCAGAGAACTTTTTCGTTAGACGTGACCGACAAAGCGACTTTTAACATGGGAAGGAAATCGAGCAAAGCGATTACAAAAAACCATTAGCGTCTACCTGCACCGCGCACGTTAAGAGACGTTTAGCAGATGCCAGTGATCACAAAGAAAGCAGTCTTCCCAAACGCTGCCAACAGGAAATAATCGCTGTTAGTGCTCCAATTAGAGTAAGACTGTTCTGTTGATAATAAAATGTTCTGATGCGCATTTTGAGGGTAGTGGACTCAAAGCTAAGGCCGAGAATTTCGTCAGTTTGGAAGAGGCATGATGTATTTGCGGGCTGATTCGAAACACTGCGTCCGTAAATTGACTGTAGCGCATGTTCTCATTCCCAGAACCCGCATGGATTTGAATCCTTTAACATCAAAATCACCTGCATTATACATAGTTCTGTTGTGATAATGTTTACATAAAGGAGTCTTAGGAATAAATGAACAGGCATTTTCACTTTCACAATATTTTCAAATATTTGTTAACTAAAACTTGAAGTTTTAATGGACTTTCAAATTACTGATTCCATTCAACAAAGTGTTTAGTGGATTTCCACATTCTATTGCATATGTTGGAATAATAAATAGGCGATAAATATGGGGAGCTATCCTTCACATATCGGTCGGACTCGAATCAGATACGTAGTTCGGCTACTACTATAAACTACCATACATCTTGTTCATTTCGCTCCAATTGCACAGCATGTAAATGTGCTCTCAAATCGTCTAATAAAAAAGTACCCTCCAGATTACAGTAATGATAAATTTACCGCAGTATTCGTACTCGGGGTATAAGAAAACATGTTGCTAGGATCATATATGTCATTGACGTTCAAACCCTGAACTCTTCCGTAACTGGATTTGCAATAAGAATGCACACGATATGTCAAGGTTAAACTTAGGTAATTTACGAATAAATATATAAATTCTTTTATTATTACGTACATATGATAATAATTTAATTCATTCTCACGAGACTTTGTAGCAAACAGCGATGAATGAACATACCTACCATATGGTAGGTATGTTGATGTGATGTGTGACGAACTAGCCTATTGGAAAATCAATATTACGAGCTAAACAGTGAAGCAATATTACGTGCAATTGAAATGTCATGCATATTTCCTGGACTTGACATTTCGCTCCCTTATATTTTATTCACTCTTCACAGACATTATGAATTCAATAAAAATGAAATATGATGTAAATAAAATAAGACGACATATTTATGATAATAATTTGCATTGCCATTAGGTTTAAAGCTGTCTAAGTAAAACCAACTCCCAAGCATGAAACCATTTTGATTTACAGCCGATCTAATCTTGTATTATAGACATAAATTCCCAATTCATACGGTGCTTTATTCAGAAAGTAGCGGTTAACGCCACGCGGCGCCGAGTTGAAACAGAAAATAAGACATTGGAAATTTTGAATAGCATCTCATAACCTTAGCGATACCCAGGAATAAATGGGCTCGTGCAATAAGATGGGGACTCCGGATCTCAAAGCTTAATTTATTAGACAATTTTGCTATATTAATTTATTGATTCATCATATCATTTAATATACTTGTTTACACGTTTAAACAAAAATATTTAATTTTCATGTTCTGCAATTGAAAAAAGCTTTCCGCAACAATATTTGTATTAACGTTAACACATTACTACATTTTTACGTCAAGAAGCTAATATATCTTCATAACTTATCAATGTATTTAACTGTAGGCTTAAAATACCACAAAATTTTCCAAATGCATTCTGAATTTTCAGCTTTCGAAAAGATCCGAATTTCTTTTATCTGCACCCAAAAATGGTGTAATCACAGGCATTGTCAGAGTTTGCTAGAATCAAATTCTCTGATGAAAAATGGCACATTATTTTGAACAAAATGCACATTATTTGGATGCAGCGTATCATCTTCCCATTTTTTGGCGGGGGGGGGGGACCTCTGCTCTGTTTTTAAGAAGAGGCAACCCTCTAATGTGTTATTGATTTCTGCATCCTTTCTACGCGTCCCAACCATCTACTCCTTCGCGCCTTAATGAATCTAACAATATCTTTTCCTTACAATATTATATGGTTTTGAAAGCATCATAATGAATGTAAATGATTTTAAGCTTTCTAAATGAACTGCAACCAATAAAAAACAATCATCGCTGTGTGTCTGAGACGCCACCCCCTGTAATGCTAGACGTATTATGTGCCTCGTTCCAATTCGCGCAGACGTGGCGGCACACACGGAGAGGTCGCCTTGAAGCGGTGAGCGCGAGCGCGATGGGAGACTCGTGGAGACGAGAAGGCTAGAAGCGGGGATGACGGGAAAGGGCGAGGGGGCGGGGCGAGCGGCGTCCGTCGTCCGCGCGGGGCCGAGCGCCGACCGCTCCAGTCGGGCCCGTCCCGCGAAATGAATAGCGGGCGGACGCGATGAGCGTTTGATTGGACTGATTGATAGGGACTGCCACAGCAAATACAATTAGAGCGGGGCGTGTTGTGCGCGGGGGCGCCGCGCCGCGCCGCGCCGCGCCGGCCGACCGGAGCCCGGGGAGGAACAGCGCGCCCCGCCGCCGCCCCCGCCGCCGCCCCCACCACCGCCCACGCCGCCGCCAGCTACCAGCGCGGGCAATGAAACGCCGGTCGAGCGCTAGCTGTCCAGACCCCTGTCCGGCGCCGCGGGGCCAGGCTTGTCCAACCGTTTTTTTTTTTTTTTTTTTTCTTTTATCTTCTCCTTCTCCATCACTCTCTCATCTCTTCACTGCAACTTTTTTTCTCTCCCTCATTTCTCTTTCGTCAGTGTCCAGAGTTCAAAGAAACGATAAAAATGTTCTCCTGCGGCCGCATTGTATTCAATGAGGAGAGGCGCAGAGCTCTCGCGAGGCCAATGAATGGTCACGTAAATTGGCCGGCTGCAGCATGGCGTCGGAGGTTTTTGGGCCGCTGCCAGACGACACCGGATGTGCGCTTCTTGTGCACCTTGAAGATTCTCTAATGGCCGTATAAGGTTTGCGATGGCCAGAAAAACTCAAGTCACCCATCAGGTCCGCAAGGGTCCACGTCAGGTACTACGGACAGAATCGAAAATAGCAAGAAAATACACGACATGACGCGGAATTCAGGGCAATGCTAACTAATCTATTATGCCTACACTGCAACTTTGATAATTTAATACAGCATTTATTACTATTACATTCGTTTTCTGTCCTCTTTGAATATGTGAAAGATGAGATTAGTAGCTCTGTCATTGCACTTCCTTTCTACTTCAGGAGTGTCACACTTCATACTTGCCAATATCTATATTTGCGACAAAAAGCAAGACGCATATTGTTAATATATTAATACAAATTACTAACGATTTTTTCAAATTTATCTAATTAAGAACTACATTAAGTGCATGCGAAACGGATATATATTTTAAGAACTGTTAAGAAATTAAGTTAAGGTAATTAACTGTAAGAAATTGTTAAGGAATTGTAATAGTTACGAAAACAAGTAGAAATGGTCGATATACTCTTTCACTGAAACAGTTAGCTTCCACCTAATTTTTCTTGCTGTAAAGATGACTTGCGAGCGCGCCAAATTCATTACAGTGAAGGTCGACAAAAATACACATCGCCGCCAGTAAGTTGCCTGCCAATACAAACACGCATAACCTGTAAAGCAAAAATTTCACGGGCTGTTCCTCTGTTCTAACACAGAGTTACGCTTGTAGTTGTGCAGATAGGCTCCCATCATTTCGGCAAACACGAAACGAAGCAAGGTGTTACAGAACGACCGCCCTTCCCCCGCCACCGCCCGGTCCACGTCATCTGACAACGGGCAGTTCCTGTGTACCTTTCCCGCGCGTGCACCCCAACCGTGAGACGGCAAAGACGCAAGGCGACGAATGAAGCCGAAAGTCTTTCGCGGCGTAACTGTCTGGGGCTCCTCCGCGAGTGAGCGCTTGCTGGAGGGAAACAAGTGCGACTTTCCATGAAAAAAGGAGGAGATAATTATCTTCGCGCCGCGTTTACTTTCATGCTCCTTTTTGTTTCCCCCCAAATATAAATCCTATTGTTTCGTCGCGACGCTTCTCAGCATACGTTTGACCCACCCACCCTGTCCGTGTCTGTGGGGCTTGGGAAATACTTTCGCTTCTCTTCTGCTTCGCTTTCGGGTGGCGTGCGGCAGCCTCCGCTGTGCGGTCGGTGGGATCGAAGTAAACTGGCCTAAGTTTCAAAATTTAACAGTAAATTTATTAATTAGTAGGCTAGGATGATTACAACAGTTATAATTACTCTTAATTACATTGGCTATTATTAAATAAACAATGTAATATATTTAATGTGTTTGTACTAAAGTGTTTGACGTTGTGGAGTGTACTTAGGAAAACACGTGTTTAATAGTTTAAAATACATGTTTTGGATAGTCATACACATTCAGTTATTGCCATTATTGTTATGACTATTGGTATTATTACTATTATTAATCTACTTCACGACTAAAGATGTTATGAGTTGGTTGAATATAAAATATACTCCAGGTTGAGATCAGCTCCCTAAGGGGACATGTAGGGACAGTCGGTGCCGCTACCATCCTTTGCGCAAAAAGCGAGCTGTTCTAAATAAAGCAATGTCTTGCATTTTCCAGTGTTTTGAATGACCTGGGAGTTTAGCCAAGTTCTTGCACAAATTTTGCAGAGCAAATCTCAGTGATCCGATAACTATCGGGACGACCTGTGGTTTTACGCCCCAAATTCGGCTCATCTCGATTTCCAAACTCTTGTATTTAAGACGTTCCTCTGCCTCCTTGGTTACGACGTTTTGATCGCACGGCACAGTCACATCTACAAGTAGACACTTTTTCCCTCCAAATCCCGGAAAACAATATCCGATTTGTTTGACGCTCTCTTGCGATCAGTTTGAATTTGTTGGTCGTTATTATTATTATTATTATTATTATTAATGGTATTATTATACTTGCCATAATTATCATTATTATTTTTCCCGTTTGCCCTTCTGACGCCAACGACAGGGGACACACAAGCACATTACGTATAGACAACACACATAATCACGAAACATACACAACCATGCTCGAGAGGGGATTTTTACTCACGATCCTTTGGTCCGAGATCGCCACGGCACTAATGCCTTATCGATCTCGATTACCCCGCTGTTATCATTATTATATTGGTGCAGTACATTTTAGATTAAAAAAGCACGTGATTAATATTTAAAAAACTACGTGGAGAAGCCATAGGCATGTATTTTTTGTAGATTATTATTATTATTATTATTATTATTATTATTATTATTTTAATATAATTTTAAGTTTAATTGTATTAATAGATAAATTTCCCTAATTGTAAAGAATATTTTTACTTTACTTTACCTTACAAATTATTTATAATTTGTAATATAACATGTTAACGTGGTTAAACACTTTCTGATTCACTACCGCATACGTTCGGCCTATTCTCACTGCAGCTCGCTTCTCGAGTCGCGCCGGTGCCAGCAACGACAGCACTTGGGAGCGAAAAGACGCGCAAGCTTGCTACCGTTCGTCGCTGCCTATAATTAATGATTTCGGTGCGAAAACTTAGCTTAAGTAGGCACTTCATCTTTTGCCGCGCACCGACAGCTTGTATTTCATACACGGCCTGCTTCCCCCTGGCGCTGCGAGGCAACAGGGGGCGACGCAGCCGGGAGCTCCCGCGCGCGGTGTGGCGCTGCCGGGGAGACAAGAGACTTAGGAGTTTGGGCTCCGAGGGGGGGGAGCACATTAATTTATGGCTTCGTTAAAAGATTTTTACGTTGATTTTTTTCGTTTTGTTTTCCATTCAATAACGAGAAGGCGAGCAACAGGAGCTTGTGGGCTCGCCTAAATCGCCTGCACCCTTTCGCTTATAATCAAGGTAAAGAATTTCAGTTGAGAATATAGACGCGCTCAGAAGCTTCGTGGACAGATTCTCTCGGAAAGTTTCCTGCCAGTTCGATCATATTACCAACAATTTATTAAGCAATGATTCTTTAATTGAAGGAGGTGCCGGGAAGTGAGTACGTGAACTATAAATGAATTTTCTTCGATTCCACGTTCTTAAAGAATAACTATTTCATTTTCAGAGATTTTAGGCAATTTTATAATAGACTAATGTGTTTTTTTATTTAACCATATCAGTGGTATTACCACTTTACAGATGAGTATTAGCTTGTATGTTTGTATTGTAATCGATAGTGGCTCGAAAATACGAGTAACTGTAAATTATCGCACCATCATATCCCTATTTCTAATTGAGGACATCCCCACTGTGATGATTATTGTTAATTTTGTGAACTCGAAAGTAAAAAGAAAGCAAGATACAGAGTGAGAGATGAGGCAAAAATGTCTCTAGATTATGGGGGACGTGACATCTTTTGGGACACAGGATTTAATTCTTGTTGGAGCAACGCTGTTTTTTTCGAGGTGAAAGTGGCCTGTGTAAGGGGCAGTTTGGAGGTTAGTAAAGAATTTGGACGGTAGTAAGAAAATGTAATTTGTAATTGGTTCTATGTCTAGTTCTCAATGATGTTGTCTATTGATTATATATTACGGGGCAATGGTAATTGTACGAATAATTGTATTCAAGAAGGTTCGCAAGGAGTTCATAACGGCACCTCCCCAGATTGGAGCTGCGTAAGTTATTGAGGGTCTTGATTTGTAAAGAAGCAGAATTTTCAATTTTTAGAGATGACTTTTTTATTAATAAGAAGATATAATTTGAGTACTACTTCATAACTTTTATTCAGTCTATGAATAAAGTGAGTTCTGTTATACAACAAAATAATAAAATAAAAACAAAGGAGGATCGGATGAGCAACAGACATTACAATCTATCCACTCCAGACGAATTAATACATTACGCATAAAATAATCACGAATAAATCTTGCATATTTTATATTGGTACAAATGAAACTACACCTGGGATGCAATGTTAACTTAAAAATAAATTCCGCGTTGGTACACAAATGAAGAGCCATTTCTATATTAATGAAGGAATATATGCAACAATAGCAATGGAATATGCATAATGCATATTGAAGTAGCAACATAATTAAATATTCTGCATTAATACTGACATTGCAAATAATTTTTGCAATTAGTAGTTCTAATTGTTATTGCATTTTAATCGTATGTAGCAAGTAATCCCCAACTCGAACATTTCGCTGAAGCTACTAGAAGTACGAATGATCTCGGCCTACGGACACAGTGGAATGAAGCAACACGAGACTTCGGTAGATCGACTTATTTGTTTCCCCGTCCCTTCAGTTCATCCAATTCTTTACGAAGTTTCAGTTCATGAGGTGATCATTTGTTCATTGACTCACTTGTGCAAACGAAGTCCAATATACTTCGGAGAGCACACTGAAAAAGTTTTAATAATACCTCTTCATGTTTAAAAAGTAACAATTTCTCCTCTCTATGATCACTTCCGATTCAGTCAAACTTAAACGGATTCGAAGATCCACAGGGGCTAATATTCTAGACCAGCCCAATTCGAAACAAGTGACAAATCACAATGAAGTGAGAGAATTCTTCTAGAGTAAGAAATACAGAGCGTGTGAGCGCGAGCAACAGAAGCCCAATGTATTCGCGCAACGCAGACTCCACCCGTTCGGAGATTTACTTTGCATCGGAACAATCAAAAAGAGCTGAAAACAGCTGTAATTGTACGTAACTCTATCTCGCGCACTGACTGCAGCTAACGAATCGCTTGGAGCCGGCCGTTCCCTTTGGGGCTGCGAAAAAGTCCCCGAAGAGCTGCTCAAAGGAACGAATTGAATATTCTTTGATCTTTTTCTGAATGAGAGTGCGGCGTGCAGACCACATAAAAATTGTACTTTTGAAGCTTTGTTTCTCTCGTGAATTTCATTACGCCTTCCGACAAATAAAAAAATACAGGAAAAAACGCCGGGTCATATTTCGCAATTGCCTCCGATAGAAGTTTTTTTTATTAAAATAGAAAGTTCATCTGGGATGTTGACAGAGTGGGAGGAGCAGCGGAAAGTAAAAGCAAGGATGGACGCGGCTGGACTGGGGATATCTCTATTATAACACGCCGCGCGCAGCAGGGAATTTCAATCTCGTAGGCGTTGACGCGCGAGCCTCTCACAACCACGTCCAATCTCCCACCGCAGCCCCTGATGCCGCCTCCATCGCCTCTTGCTTATCCTGTAGTTTTCACTAACCTTCGACATACACTCACGAGTGGAGGAACCCGGGGCTGGGGAGGGGGAACATGGGGCTGACCCCCCTGGATATCCATTATTTGGGCAGTTATTCTATTTAATCAAAACAATTACCATATATTGACCGCATCATTTTGCAAAGAGTATCCCCATGAAGCCCGAACAGACGGTATTTCAAGAAGGCATTTTATATTCTACTTTATTATTTAAAAAAATAATATTTATGGTGGGAGGGAGGCAACTAAAATTCCCTGCTCCCGAAATACTTTCTAGGTCCGCCGCTGCTCACGGTGAACGTTTGACACAAAGAAAAGTTGTGAAATTATAGGTACATCGCATGTTCATGTTCTGTACAACAGTCCTAAGGGAACCAAACTGACCCAGACTTGAGGGTTTTCAAAAAAGTATTACTTTGATATATCAATTTTGAATTATCACCACTTCCATTTTAATCGCAACCGCGACTTTCACATTCTTCGAACACATCCCTCCCTCTTTTGCAGCATATTACGGCGTTCCTGTATTACGTAAAAGAGGTGGGGTACCTCTTTTAGTAACTTTCCCGTAATGAGGCCTCTAATATGGACTAATATCGACTGCTATTTAGAGATCAACGCATACGCTATTTTTAATACTTTGCAACTCTTTGCAATAAGTGATAAATTATAACCTGACCAACTTTTGAATTTATAACCCAATAAATTACAAACCGACAGCAAGTTTTGTAGCCATCAACACAACACATTTGTTACCATTGCCTGACTTCGCGAAATCGCCGCAACCGAGAAACGTCTCCCCCTCCGCCACGAGCACAGGCAGTGCTAGCCCTCCATCTCCTCCGCGACTGTCGTCGGTTTCACTGGAAAGCGGAGTATGCCCAGCGACGCGGCGCGGCGCGTGCGTGACATTGGCACTGACCCGGAGGCAATATCTCCCGGGCGGTGGTGGCGGCGGCGGTGGTGGGGGCGGTGGCGGGGGCGGTGGCGGGGGCGGCGGCGGCGGCGATGGCGGGGGCGGGGGCAGGGGCGGGGGCGGGGTCGGCGGCGGGGGCGGCGGCGGCGCGCCCGCCTTGGCACGGCCGCCTTTGGCTCCGGGCGCAGCCGCAGGGGCTCGACCCGCGGGCGCCGCGCGGCGCCGCACGCGGAGGCGGCATACAGATCGCCCGCTGCTCCCCCCACCACCGCCCCCGCGGCCTCTCGGGCGATGTTCTAACACTAAGGACAGCAGCTGCCCAACGTGCAGACTGCATTCGAGTTCCATAGGCGTTCTTTCGTCAATATTCAAGGAGCGTACCGTCAGGGTGTATCTCGTATTTTTTGTTGTTTTACGATTAATATATTTGAATCGCTTGATGTAGAAAACCGATGATTTATTTTTTATTTTTTTTAGAATTGTACGTACGTTGGTTAAGGATTCAGATGTAAATACAGGTACTCGATACCTGCATTCAATTATTTTGTTTAGAGTTCGTACGACATTCTGGATGTTTCGTAACATTTTTATTGGTGTAGAAAACGATATATTTTGGTACAGGTATTCATTTTACCTATTATTACTAATTTCGTACATTTTTCTTGGCATCTTTAGTCATCTAGTCGCCATCAACAATATAGATAGGTCATGAAGTAACCTATGTGCATGCGTCCGTCTGTCCCTTATATCCCTTCACCGATCAAGATAAACGATGTCATTCGACGCGTCTGACTAATGGCACCTACTGAGGTGATCAATACGTCATTCGATTCTTCTCGATATGCCACATCGATTGGCACAATTCTTAGCCGGTCTCTAAGATATTCTGGCACAATTCTAGGGGGGAAAATGTAATTTTATGGTTTCAATGCATCTATGACGACCATGATGAAACGCAGTGAATTTACTGTATTCTTTCGGGCAATTACATGAATCGTTACGACTTGATTCATAAGATTCACGACAATTAAACCTAATTTTAATTGATACTTTTTCAAGTAACTATCTATACCCGAAAATGAACGAGCCGGGCAACTGCAATATGTTTAATTATTATGATCTTGCAAAGCACAAATAACACTTTTAACATGAAAATACCTACCGGAAGCGTTGTGCTAAGCTCGTTGTTTTATATTTAGAAGTCGAAATACATCTCAGATAAGAGTTCGACAATATGTTTTTGGAATAGTCTTTCCGTGAAACAAAGCAATGTAATACTGTACGTACTTCTACAATTTCCCGGCAATTGAAAATCGCGAACTCGGAATCAAGAATGATCAGATGTTTGCGAAGCAGATGTAATCGTAGGTACGCTAATGTTTCATACAACCCACGTGTAAATTGATCGAAATCTAACATATTTCTCACAGCCCTTCATCTTCGTTTCGCCTGCGCCCCGCCGAGAAAACCTCCCCCCAGTCACGGATGCATATTTGCGGAACCTATTCTTGAAATGCTGTCCACTTGGCCGTAATGGAAATGCACCTTTGCAATATGATGCGATTACCATGAGGTAATTATTTGCAATATATTGAGTTTAATTGTAAATAATTTGGATTTGGAGAGGGTCTTCTGCCCTCCCCCCCCTCAGATCCATCACTACGTACGCTGTATAACTGTGTTCAAGTGCCCACCGAGTCCTCGTAATCACCGTTGTTACGTACATATTTTATATTTTGTATAAAACGCATATTGAGTGGTAGAGACTAGTGTGCAAGTTCTTCTGAAAAGTAGCACGTTCGTTCAGCCTCAAAAATCCTTTTTAAAACTTGACAGGCGACATTTTGTGAATCAAAATTTGAAAATGCCTATACGAACTGATTTTGAACACAGTTATGTGTTTTTCTTTTCGAATTTGCTATTTTGGTTATATATTTTGAAAAATGTTTGCATATATACAATCGTAGTTTATTTTTCAATTATACTCGTACATTCCGTTTCCTATTTATACTTTAGACGCAACCATTAGTATAACTCTCCATCACATTCACCGTTAATAGTAACAATACTGACATTTTCTGGTGGATTTAAAATCTTATAATATTTTGTATAAGACATTTATAATATTCACTTATTGTTCAACAAAACAAATTTCTGGAACAAATATTTGCAATATTTTCATCTAACTTTAACATGACCCAACATCGCATTATACTACACAAAGTAGATGATCACATTTAGACAACGGACTGAAATCGAAGTCCAAAATCTACACTCCCGTGAAAGGTCGAATGTAATTGCCTTCTCCGCAAACGAGAGAAATATTCTGAGAAAATCAGGCGGATGCCTAACGACTACGCAGTACACTAGGCTAAAGAGTATTACTCCTACAACCAAGCACGACTTTCAAATCAGAAAGTGAATTTAGGCATTACGGTATTACGCGTGCGTGTTTATGTGAAAGTCTGCATATCTCCCATGCGAGGATGAACACTTCAAGAAAGGAGGAAACAGGAGGGGACATGGGTCAGTTTCGAGAAATAATTTGCAATGATGACAAACGAATGATCAGTTCCCTAATTCATTTGTACATCTTGTCAATGAAAACATAAAACCTCTCCTAGATTAGTTTAGGATGTGGCCATTAAAACATTTTAAATATCAAATACTAGATAAGGAAAGTACATCGACACATCCAACGACAGAAGTAATTAAGGAGTCTCAAAATAACATTCCATGATTTGTTCAGATCTTTCCAAATAAGTAATCGGGAAAGAAAGACTATGATGCGTTAATTTTCTCAATATATGCCACAATACAAGCACCGTTTCTCCTTTCAAGATTAATTGATGTGTTTATACCGTTAATTAGCCTACTACTTCTTATAATTATTGTTCTGAATTCGAAGTATATATAAAATTAGAGGTAACCCGTCGAAAACGATGGAACGGAATTAACCTTCCCTATTTTTAATGAATTATAATTGATTATAATGAGTAGTAGAACGCAATTTAATGTCTTGATACTTAATTTAATTGGACCACACAAATTCAAGGGAGCCGCCAATTGAAATCAATTTAGAGAAGCCTACCTGGTATTGCTATATTTTGCTAATTCCCCTAACGTCAAACACACTCCAACTACCCCTCCCCTAATCCCAAACTTACCTAACTACCGAACTGCACAGCCACGTGCGGTGCAGAAACTACGGAATTGTACCGCTAATGGCGATCAAAGCCTTAAATAAGACTGATTTCATTCTGTCTCCACAATCTGACCAACCTATTCGGATTTTAATGTTTGTATTGCTTGTGGAGACGTCATATTCGAGAAACTTCCTTTTTAGGCATATCCTTAAACCGTAAGTAATAATACGAAAAAAAGGTTTCTGTATTGAACCAGTTGCACAAACTTAATAATACAATCGCGGCTTCGCTGGAAATTGTTATGACGTTCATTTACAAATATTAAAACAGTAATTATGTCTTCATGTCTCTACGTAGGGTATACGTAATGTGTGTGTGTGTGTGTGTGTGTGTGTGTGTGTGTGTGTGTGTGATTGAATGCATGAATGTGTATCTGTGTGTTTTGGCAAACTTCAAAATTTATCCTCAATATATATCATATTCAAAAAGTGTTTTACGATTAATAATTGTAAATTTTTGAAAGACATTTCTCAAACATTTTCTCACAATGCACAACCGAAAATCCTTCTTCCATTAGGTAACTGCAAGCCATATTCGTTGGCCATAGAAGCTGAATTTCGCAAACAATACAATTATCATACCCTACTCTTTAAAGTCATATTTCTGGGAAATGGAAAGATAACTCAATTTCAATTCCCTATTAGATCGGAAAACGCCCTAGGTTCAAATTGCCCACCCGTAACTCGCGCTTGAAAGTTTAACGCGATTGAAACTCGATCCTGACGCTTAGCGAAAACAAACTCAACCAACCTCTAGGGTAGCAATGTCCCACTAAATTTACGCGTGGGGACAATTACATGCGTACTACGCCTAGTCCAAGAGACCATCATAGGGCATGCGAGAATTCGAGAGAGAGAGAGAGAGAGAGAGAGAGAAGAGAGAGAGACGCGAGGGAGGAGAAAAGAGAGAGAGGATATATATATATATATATATATATATATATATATATATATATATATATATGAGAGAGAGAGAGAGAGAGAGAGAGAGAGAGAGAGAGAGAGAGAGAGAGAGATATGTGCACTCTATCATATAAGATTTAAGTTATCAATTAATAACAAAAACTTTGAACTTACGGTACGTGATGAAGTACAAAACCGATTTTGACAGCTTAGCGAAAAACAATGCTCCTAAATACTTTTAGCAAATGAATAAATGGTGATCATACCCAAGAAACCAATATCTTGTTCACTTGTCAGGCCACGGATGTTGTTCCACATTCA
This sequence comes from Teleogryllus occipitalis, assembly GCA_011170035.1. Classification (NCBI taxonomy): domain Eukaryota; kingdom Metazoa; phylum Arthropoda; class Insecta; order Orthoptera; family Gryllidae; genus Teleogryllus; species Teleogryllus occipitalis. The sequence goes on from BLKR01000979.1 coordinate 135,605, forward strand.
GAGATCACCATCGTTTAGAAGTCCTCTTGACATTGTTTTTCAAGGGGAGAGGGAAATACTTTTCCAGAAATAAAGGCTACTTTTACATTTGTTTTCCTACCCCTTGTGAAGGCCAATTGAACATCACAAAGGTCCAGAGGTGACCTTATGACACAATTTCGACCATCTCAAAGGTCCCGATCGGGTAACCGATAGCTGACTGAACATCCATCTCAAAGGACAAGCCAACGACGTACAGGAGAGAAGGACGTGTTGGAGGAACCAACGATGTAGAGGAGTTACTCTAAGAAGGGACCACTTCGACAAATCGGGAAACAAACGAACGTTATGCAAGGCCAAAACATTGCAAGAGATAGTGATAAAGCAATTTACAAATGAGTCAACTGTACACGAACGTACACAAACTGAGTGCATGGACACATCCTGTAGTTCGATTGCCAGCAGTAGCCAAGCGGAAGTTGTCAAAGTGGTCCCTTCTTAGAGTAGTCTTTCTATACCAAGCGTCAGGGAGCACAGTGGGTAAGCTACGGCTTCGTAGAGACTCCACTGACGACGGTGGCGCATGCGCCGTTGCGCCACTCTGCTTGCAACGCCGCGGCGCCAGTCGCAGCGGCCGCCGCGCCGCCGTCTGCCGACCCTTGAATATTAATAGCCACTTTCACCCGGTCCCCAATTATTATCTTAATGAAGGGACAAGTTTGCTGCCCTGGCGTTTCTAGGACCACCTGACCAGACACACCAGTCGGCGCGTTCATTGCTTGGTCTTTCCTCCTTGCTCTTCACATCCACAAAACCAACTGAAACATCGGCACTTTCAAAGAGTAAGAGAAATTCAGAATTCTCGTTAAAGACAATATTTTCTGTTTATCAAATACATTACCACATACAATTAGATCTATTCGGAAGTGTGATTTTCATATAACACCTCAAAACCTTCTTCGGAATTCTCCCAAGAGTTATTTGGAGAATTTGGAGACCATTTGGAGATGTACGAATTCGCTATAAACCAACAACGCTATCAAAATAACTGAGGACTCCGTCAATATTTAATTGAAACAAGGTAGAAGAAGAATTCAAGGGCAATTCTGATTTATGAAGAATAAGAAATGAATACGATATTTTTAATTATAATTGTATACCACGCTGATCAACCTACAGCCAATTCCTTTTGAACTCAACCAGAGAAAGCATGTAAATATTAACTCTCTCTTTGGAATCATCTCCTTAAAGAGTGTGGGGGGGATGGGTCACACTCAGATATTGAAACATCAATCTTTCGCAAGAATTAGCAGTAATTATTTGTGCTGTAAACACTACATATTTACTCATTCCAAATGAGACCAATAGAGCCGCACATTCTTTATCGCCTTCTCGAAAGCGAAGTTATTTCTGCTTTAATTCGAATTTTTCCTGTAAAAGTGCGCTATGATATGCACAGAATCTCTGACTTGAAGACTAGACGTCCGCGCTCCTGCGCACCCGGAAGCACTGGCGCCCCGACGCGATGGATCTCTCCTCGTTAGAGCCCCGCCTTCTGATTGCGGAAACATTCGCTGCCATAAGAGTGCCCTCACGTCGTGTCCGCCCTGGGCAACGCGGATGCGAGGGTCTGGCCCACAGCGGAACCTCCTTTCACATGCATTTTTTTAAATACTGAAAATATTGCCCTACACTCCTGAAGATATGATTTCTGTATATTTACACGTAGTGATCGTCTGTAAATATAGACACAGCAGGATAGTTCATTCTATTAACATTTTTCGCACGAGAAGATACTAAATATCCTTGCCATATTAATCACTTGAAAATGAACAAACATTGAATACAAACTCGATTTGAAGTGAAGATCAAATTGAAAGGTCATTTAAACAGAAAAGGTTCCCATGAAAGTACTCTTAAGTAATCAAGATTAAAAGGCTTGGAAAACACCAACAAAACCACCCGTACAATTGATGAAAGCGATGAGATACAATTAAAGTTGCTAAATGCTAATTATCCCGTTTCCCGGATGTTTGTTTCACAAGTCTCGTTACGAAAGTGGTTTTCTTTTTATGACACATATCACTTCATGGTTCCCATAAAGTATCTTCGGGGATATGCAATCATACAACTCGATTTTAATGCTTCCCACTTAGTAGATACCAGATTATTTGATGAAGCCCTGTCTGCCAACTGTGAAAAACGTGTTTGAAATACCATCGATCTCTGTCAGCTCTATAAAATAGATCCAAATCTTGCCTCGAGTTACATGTAGTGCATTAGGTATAGAAAATTAAAGGGCTGATAATCTAAAACTAAGTGTACATAATAAGAGCAGATGAAATTTCTAAAGACGTTTTGACTGTCATTAGCTACCACAATTATTTTCAAGTTAATCTGTTTAAAGAAAATACAAGTTAAATCATTTACGAAAGAATGAGTTTCAAATTGATTTGTGAGTTATATCTCCAAAGTAAAGAATAAACATTTGTACCGTTCATTTTCAAATAGTTTTTAATGTATTCTGTTTCAGAGAATACAAACAAATATTCAAATGGCTATTCATAATGAACATAAAAATTCGTACACGCAGAGATATGTTCCACATATGTTCATATACGATACAATCATTCCGTCTAAGCGGCCGCAAAAATGTTTTCAGATGATTTTAGGGCCACACACATTTCACAAGCGTGTAACCTTGAAAATGATTTTCATCATACAAGAAATGGAAGTATATTGTACACGACATTTAATGAAATTTATTTTCATTCATGTTTTGTTTTCAATAATACTAAGCCCCAGTCAATTTCAAATATTCAAATAATACGAATGAATATTTATTCCGAATGTTTAGTCAAATTTGCAAATATGATTGAGGAATAAATGTTTATTGTTTTGAGTCTTTGACCTTATCGAATCAAATGTTTCTCCATTTTCGTTAAGTTCCAATACAAATATTTGACTTTTTTCTTTCACAGGTGATTTTATTTCTGAAAAGAAGTTTCTCTCTCCAAAGTCATTTAACTTTGTTGATACAAAAAATGTCCAACGTAAAAAAAATGCGATTTGAAGAATAATTTCATGTGATGATGATTGTAGAGGGTGCTGTTCGTGCGTTAACGTTGGCATTAACGTGCGTTTAGCAGTTGATATATCAAGTTCTTTTTTCCACTTCTTGAATATTGTCGGGTCTAGTTTAAAAATAGCTGCAGCCTGCGCCGCCGCGCCTGCGAGAACAGGATACATAAAATTCGATTCGCGACAGCCAAAGAATATCTAATTTAAGAAATACTCAAATATGAAATTTTTTGCACAATAAATAAAAAAGCTGTTTACATTTCCGATTTTCTAATATTTGGCGAAGAAGTAACTTCACGTCATGAAATGTGCTTTTTGAAAAGCAATCTCGTAAACTTCAGCTCCACAGACCAGGAAACAGTTTATGAACGTCAGAAAAAAAAAAGACTTGGTCGCGGACGTAGCGTTGCGTCCATTGCTGTGAAAAATACATTCCTGATGGATAACCAAACGACCGATTTCAAAGAAAACAGTGCAAACATGCAAAGACAGCACACTTTTCAACTATACCTTGGCTCGACGCAACGCACTTCGACGCGGAGACCGAACGGGAAAGTACCGACTTCATAAGTTTCCGACATAACAGGGGAGCCAACAAGCAGCAAAATGGGTGTAAAGCAGTTAACCTTGAAGCGTTTACTTCAGATTATGGTGCACAGACTGTAGGGGCACATCCAACCGATTATTTTTGGTGGTGACATCATAGATTTTTGTTAAATAAATATTTTTGTTATTACAGTTGTATTATTTTTGTAGTGCATATACGATACGATACAATTTAAAAAAATAATTACATAATTGCAACATAAATATTTAAATCAATTTTTCCAAATAAAGGGAGGCGCCATGGCCCCCATGATCTCTCTCCCTTGGATCTGCCACTGACAGTTCATTTATGAGTTAGGCGCGTGTGGATCACGCGGAGCAGGCCTAGGCCGGAGAGTCCAGCCATCAGCGATTCAGCGGGCCGCAGCCACGCGCGCCAGCCCATTGTCCGCGGCTGGTCGCGGGCGCGGCGCGTGTTTCCCCTGCGCGGGAGTGGGCGGCGGAAGATGCGCGCGGGGAGGCGCATTCCTGGCGGGGAGTGCTCGGCGCGACTCGGAACGCCGCCGTCGATCGTCTGCGCGAGGGCCGCTGCCACCGCCGGGAAAGTTGATTGAAACGTGCACGGCAGCCCCAAATATTTCCCGGCGTAACGCGTCCGGCGCGGGCAGGTCGGCAGAACGCACGCGCGAGCAGACGCCGCGCCGGGCCGCGTCGGGCGAATGCGGCATGCGAGGTCGCGAACAGAAGAAAGTGCAAGATGCCTAGACGCACCGATGGAAAGTTATGATGAGGAGTGCTGTCCGGACATTGTAATTGCGGTATTACGCCCCTGGCAGCTATCTGCCTCTTCTTGATAGATGCTATGCGAGATGTCATACAGTCAGCGGAAGGAAAGCGTCGGTGTAATACCGGGCGCAACGATACGCCACTTTCAACCGCTCAACTAATGGTTAAGATGGATGGGCGGTCGCTACTAACCACGGCCTTCCGTACTTTCCATATTCCGCTACAAGCTATGCAAAACAAATGAGGCGAAACAAAAGAAAGTGATCAATACACTAGTAAAAACTCAGCACACTAGATTACTGATTTTTCAATGAAAGTTTGATTGACGCTTTGACACAAAAAAATCTATTTACAATTACTGGATATGAGAGTTGCATGAAAAGTCATCTTCAAATGAAAGGAAGGAGAATAATTCACATGTTACTTCTTGCACGCCGCGTATGAAAACACGTTCCATTAAAGAAATTTTATTATCTGGATCAAATAACACCTGCACACTGTCAATTTCTATATTCACCATTGAATAAGGTAAGAAATCTTTCATTTACATTTCCTTTTTGTCACACAAAATTCGTTCTCCAAATGTTCCCTTTGTCAAACAAATCCCTCTTATTGCCAGCTTCTGCCCGTTTGTACTGTACATTGGTTGGTTGAAGGTTAGTTATCAATAATCAAACACAATTGTCCTCAAATTTCTTCAAATGTTAACGAATGATTCTGAAGACTATGACGGAGAAAAAAAAATATAAATGTGTATTTTACATTGAAATGACAATAAAAGATTTAAAAATTTACGGTTAAATCGCTGGGTTTAACTTCACAAAATTTCCCGAGTTTAATGCTAACAAGACCACGTTTGACCAAAACATTTAAAATAAAATAAAATCTTCTGGAAGAGCATTGCTCCAAGTACGTTAAACTATGTTATACTTAGTGTGCCGGTACACATCCACATTACACAAATCATATTACACTAGACACTTTGCATCATTCCAAGAATTTTCAATTAGTAGGCATGGAAGATCCCATTCTCTTTTAACCAGATATGTGAAAGTAGTGAAACCACTCCAAAACGTAGGTTACTAAACAATGTCAGCGTTTCCGTTCCATCAATTTCGGGCATCTCACTCCATGTCCAATTGTAAATGCAATCATTAACAATCTCCTCACTTGCATGTTATTTTTCCGCACTTCTAAGACAATATCTAGGTTCTTACAAGAAGGGAAGATTGTGAGGTGTTTCTGCCAAGGCGATGGCACACACTTGACAGGAAAAGAGATACGCGGCGACAACACGGAATCGTGATGCACAGACAATAGCGACGTTTGTCTGGCAACCTGCGCGACATTGTGCATGTCAAATTTACAATGGTTTGTTCGCATACTACATCACCGCATGTGTGATACGTTAGAAAGAAAACGTGGGTACAAATAGAAACAATTCCTATAAGTTATGATAGATAGGTTTTATTACCAATTTTTTTTAGGGTTTTGGTTTGACTCCATTACAATTACACATTGTGAAAATAGAAAACTCTCAGGGAAAATGAAACAGATGCTTGGCACACATGCCAACACGCTAGCCTTTTTACACTGAATGGTCGGGTTCAAATACCAGTCCTTCAAATGAAAAATGTGAACCAAATCTGGTTTCGCGTGGGAGGCAGAGGAGTTGTTGCGTTCTGCATTTCTCCTTATTCTCGTTTCATTGTCCCATCTTTATCACGATCGACCGGGTCGATGGCGGAAGCCAAATAGGCGGAGCCGAACACTGCAGGCTCGAATACCGATTACTTACAAGAATGATTTCATCTTGATTGTGTTTTTCTTTGTCTTACCATCCACGTATCCAACTGAACATCGTTCTATACATGATCACTCATTTCTCAACGTCACTCACCATTCACGACTATCTTACAATCTTTCCCAAGGCAAAGACGAACCACTACGATCACTTGTTTAGAAAGACGTACGTCTCCACCCTCGTCTACGCTTAGAAATGAGATAGGCACTATTCATTATATCATTTGATTCATCTTCTCAAACACCTTCCTAAGTTTGAAAAGATGCAAAAATACAAGCTAATCATCGTAAATATGTTTGTCATACAATTTGTATTCTTAAAAAATTTGTAATTTATTTTCAAGTGCAAGAGTGCCCTTGAGTAATGCTACCTTACTCTCAAAACTTAGTTCTTGTCATCTTCTGTTTCATGAAAGTTATTTGGAATTTTAGAACTTGCTAGTGTTCGGGTTCATTCCAAACATTATTTGTATTTGTTTCCTTTTTGACTACTTTCATTTCGGTCCGGAGAGAGGAGATCATTCTAAAGAAAAAAGGAGCAAAACACGTGATAACTTGTATTTCGCTTATATCCTTGGAATCGTACTTCCTGAGGGCCTTATTTTAATTCTGTAGTTGATCGGCTACGGCGTCTCCTTGTGTCAAACGCACGGTCCAGAAATGGTGTAAACAGACGCGGGCAGCAAGAAAGAGGAATGCAAATTCTTGTTCACCTTCCTCGTCGTGAAACATTTCAAATTGGTCAGCAGGGGATCGCTTGCAAAAACACGTACTAATTCTAATATCGCTTATATCTTTCCAATCGTACCATTCGTGAACCTCACTCTGATCTGCTTGAGTAGAGAACTAAGGCCATTGCGTGTGTCGTGTGGGGAGATGACGTCACGAATGACGAACTGCATCTTCATCCGACGCGCGAGCTTGCAAAACACTGGCGCATTAGGAATAGGGAGAAAGTACCACCGCATTGCTACACTGGACCCTCACTGGTTATAACAAATATAACATGTAATATTTGTAACATGCGAATAAATGTAAGTTTTGATTTGTTGTTAATTTCTGTACCCTATATTCTCTGCAGTTCGGAAAAGAAGTTTCACTAATGAGACTGTATTCATGATACAACATACTCGAATTTTTATTTGTGAAATACCTACATATATGATAGTAACGATCTCAAAAACCCTTCCAAATTCATCTGATTGCATGCTAATAGTTATTAGTAATAAAAGGAGAGTATTTTTGCAATAAACATGCAGATAGTATATTTCCTTTGTAATTCTTGACTTCACTTTATTATTATTTAATAACAATTACCACAATCCATTCCGATCTTCGCATTCTTTCGGAAACCATTTTTAATTTATTTGGTATTCAATATCTGTCTAAGCACTTTTTCTACGAATAAAAAGCTATATTTACATAAAATTTCGATTTCATGTAGGTTAATTACACCCAAGTAATAAATGGGTCTGAATCTTATTCCTTATTATAATGGATTTTCTTGAATCAATTCTGTACAATTTATGGTTTAATTTTCACAGAATTCATCAATAATGAATTTAAATTTTACATACCGAACTGATATTGCTAAAACTTGTACAATGATGACTAGGGCCCGGATAATTATGTAATAACATATTTCAGAACGTAACTCAAGTCAAATCGACGATATATTTACGTTTCATATCGGTTAGGGCCAAAACACGTCGACGTTTTAGTACATATTTTTATATATTTTACTCGAAAGTACATATATTTACATATTTTACCCAAAATTACATTTTTACATATTACTGAAATTTTTTACTTAATTATTCATTTTTCCTATGTTTTTGATATGGAATCTTCCAGACAAACAATTCAGCATTGTCAAATATTTTTCTGTAGCCTCCTCTCTAAAATGCCGCTAATGCATCGCGTTTTCAGTCCATAAACATCGACGGCATTATAAATAAAAGGGCAAGGTGACGACCCAATCAGCTTCTGGTGTGTTAGTTTTCAGCGTGAGTATCGCAGAGAACAGAAAGGAAGTTTGGTTTCTGAAAATACATTTTCCAGGTGATATCGTGTTGCAACCTCGCATCTTTCAAGGGTCTTCCTCGACCTTATTACTCTTCACCAGAAACTACACGCACCTGCCCAAGAGGCTCCGTTCTTGTTGTTAAGGTGATCGCTGTAAATGAAAGGACTATGAGGAGAAGAATGTTTAATATTGGTCTTTATGTTAATGAAACAGAACAATACACTAAGACAAAAGTGTTTTAATAAAATAGAATTGATATAACGATAATTGTTACATATTTCTTACTTTTTAGTACTTATTTCTGTAGATTATAATAAACATGTACATATTTTCCCTCTTTTTAGTACATAAGTATCCGGGCCTATTGATGACTCTCCTTGTCTGTGACCCCCGATAGCCAACTATCAAATATGCGTGTCTATGGCTCAAACAGTATCCAGTTTTTTTCTAAACACTTTGTGGGTTTCAAAGAAACATTATTTACTCCGGTTTAGTAAAAGTACACATTTTACACGCATTAACGTCCCCGGATCCAGTTCACTTGATTTTTCAAAAATTGTCACTCGTACCGCTTTACTTCCGATTCCCAATTTAGTAGTCACTATTGGGTGTCCACATCTTTATCATCTCTTTTGATGAAATGGAAATTGTACATAACTGGGAAATATAATTATTTTTCCAACAGTAGTATTTACGCTTTCATAATGAGAGATAGGAATAATCATCCACAACAATAAATTTAACAGCAACACGTATTTTTGTGGATGAGTATCCCTATCCCTCATTATGGATTACCACAATATTTCTGCACCACGGAATTTATTCACGCTTTCTTTACTTTCGAAATCACCTATGATTAATATCTATAGAATTACGAGTTCCACATCAAAGGGTCCGCGACGAATGTGCCAATTAAGTATTTCAAATATTTTTTAAAGTATTAACATCATTGGAAATCATCGATTCGATGAAACATGATGACGCCCATAACGAACAACTTCTAACGTTGTCCCAGAAGAATATCGAAAACCGTCAGAAAATAGTGTTGTTTTTCTAAGAAAAAAATATTCATTTTATTTCACTTATTGAATATGTTAAATTATTTATGTACATACATTCAAGAGTAGTTTAACTTTTATCTATAATGAAGTACTTTTCTTACGATTACGATCACCAAATAAACTCCGAATTACATGAGTTTTTTTTCTTACCCAAGATAGCTCCACGCCAATTTCCTTGGATAATCGCGAATCTACTACACGTACAAATATCTCAAAACATAAAAACAAATTTTAATGAACTTTTTGTTCAATATGAAAATTATATTAGCGTCCCCGTGTGAGAACTCTCGCAAGTTAAACCCCACCCTCTTCTCTATTTTTCCATTTCCATATTAAGCCTGTAGTATATATTTTTCAAGACCCTGTTATCCTCCGTCACTTGTTCTATGTGTCTCCTTGTAATTGATAACAATACAAGACACCTTTGTCAATACAAACTATTCTTATTTAACGTTATTACCAGGCAGAGAGGTACACACTTGTAACTCAATCGCGTAGAATATCAAATAATTAGTTTAATTTCACACACAACTGCAAATTCTACAGGCTCTGAACTGATGGTGTAGAATCGAGAAGCGTCCAACCAGCAAAAATGTAATAGAATGTTCAAGATGATCTCATCCACTAGACTGCGATGAGAGAAACGTTTCTTGAGGCCTTTGGCCTCAAAATGTTAGTCTTTAAAGCCCAAAAACGCTTCGACTAGTAGTTATTTAACGATATAGATTAAAAATCCAGCCGAGGGTTCCGGGTTGGAATTGACATTAATATTTAGATGCGTTTTTTAAAACAAATCCTTCATATTTTTAATGTCAAAGAGCGATTCATCACGAAATTATTTTTCTTTAGAGACCTCATTTATAAAGATTGGTTGCGTGTGAGAGCCGCAAAAGGTTTATCTATACTACTGAAATAATATGGGCGGCGATTGAAATTATTTGTTTGTTAAAACACAAAAATGATATGATAATGTGACAGGTTCTGGTTTGTTCAGAAAACAAAAGGAAGCATTTCCTGTTAGCTATGAAATAACATTCCTACCTATCTTTTATATAGTCTTCCTTATTTATTATTATATCTTATACTTAATATTAGTTACACTTATCTTTAGTATCATTTTATGCTATAGAATACTAATAAATTGTAACCCACGCTTCGTAGAGCACGGCGTAGTGAACTTGGTCATGGGAAAGCACATCCCTTAGGCACGAGGGAAAACAAGTAGAAAAAATGGTTTACTTCCGCAAGGCAACTCAAACCATGAAGTTGTCGACGCCGCTCCCGAGCCTTTAAAGTACACTCCCTCTCAAAACAAGAAATGCCGCAAGAGGAAGAGAGCCGGCAACGCCGCCCCCGCAGAGCCGCTTGTTTACGGTCGCAGTTTTAATTTCCCGCTTTACGCCGTGCGCGCCATTAGGGCCCCAGCCGGCCAGCCACGCCTCCGCGAACAGCCCGGCCCTCCGGGCGCGCAGTGCAAAGCCGTGGCGCGGCGCGTCGCTCCCCGATTATGCACACGCAGGGCTCGCAAACACACACTATCGCCGCGTTCCGGTTCTCTCGCGCCGCATTTGAATTTTCTATTCCTCCGTTATTTTACATAGATAGGAGAGGTGTGTTGACTCCCATATAGGATGCCGTTGTGGTGATGGTGGTGGTGGTGAGGGAAAACGCAAACGGCGCTCAGCATACGAGTGGCGGCACTCGCAGCCTCTTTCTGCCGAGACCACGCCTACGTTGCCCATTCGCACAACTGTTTTCTTTTTTCCCTTTCACTTTCTCGCTACGGAATAGAAAGAATCTTATGTAATGCTGCGCGAATAAAACGGCAACAGCAAGTGGATAAATCCAGTTACTAAATTTGGAAGAAAATCCTCTTAACACGTGGTGTGGCCAGAATTCATGTTTTGTGGATCCTTGATACCGAAAAATCGATTGACGGTCAAACGTCTGTCTGTCAACAACGCGAGCGACTAAACCGTTCAGCCGATTTGTTCAAACTTCATATTCCCCAATCGATCCGGTTGATGTCGCGGCCCCTTGAATCTGAAACCGATATTTTAATTTTGGGTGTATACTTTTCATGAAGCCCTTAGACATTTTCTTAATTTTCAAAAAAATGGCTACATCGTTTTTTTATTAAATGTTGTAGTTGGATAGTGTGAAGGACGTTTAAGATAATGGTGCAGATCTCATGTTCCTTGAAAACTCTGATTTTTCGAAAATTGCAAAAGTTCAAAATCTTCCGAAGTTTTCCTACAACTAAAATATTAAAGATGAGAGATTTTTTCCCTTAATAAAATCCGTTCCTTCAAGATAGATTTCGAAACAAGGTCATTCGAAACAAAGCACAATTTTTTCGAAAAATCTGAATGTTTCGCGTAATTTTGCTTGAAAATACGGGTGAGAAGATACATGGTTTTAGCACCGCTAATTTCTTCTGAAATTGTTTCTGACCTAACCTCTCGAAATATTTAGTGAAACATACTGGATTGATGTTTCCGGGCGCGTCGTCAACTGCTAAGGACATTAGTCCCGTAGGTGTAATGATTCCGGAAGCTGGCGATGTTCCCTCTCCCACTGGACTGTGAGATCCCTTGCCGACGTACAGTCGGTGGTCAAATTATTTTGATCTCTTTAATTTTTTTCTATTCAAATATGATTTTTATTATACTACAGTAGGATCGTTATGTCGATTTCCTATAACTATTTTGTCATCTGTTGCCTAGTTTGAGATATTGGTACATCTGTAAAGCAATCTGCACACCTCTTTTATATCGTGTACAAATTGTGAGTAAATTTGAATTAAGTGATTGATTTTATGTGTATTGAGGGCATTTTAAGTGTATTGAGAGTATGCCGAAAAGGGTCATGGAAGTGATCAAATTGAAAGGTGGCTGCACAAAATTACAAAAACAAAAGCTCTCTGTGATCTGTGATTTTTATCATTACCTTGCTTATTTCATAGGTTAAATAATACATAATAATTGCGTATTGGTGTATAACGTGTTGAAGTTCATAAAATGTGATCAGCAATAAATACAGTTCAAAGAAAATTGTATTATCTTCATAAATCCAAATGATCATAATAATTTGGCCGCCCACTGTACAAATCGGCTTGCGGGGTTTCCACTCCAGGTACCTCCGCCAGGGAAGTACCGACCCAGCCAAGTTCTACGTTCCCTACTAGACTCTCGGCATGAAAGAGTGTGAGAGAGGAAGAGACAGGGATGAGGAAGGAAAGATCACGCGCGTTCCATCGTCCGTTTGGTAGGGTTCTGTTCGTTCATTAGCCTGGTATTGTTAGGAGAAACCGCGGAAAACCATGGATCAGGGCAGCCATCCGCTGGTATTCTTTTTCAGATAACTGCTGAAATCGACCTAGCTGTAGAATGGTGGTAGAATCGAAAATCTGCCACCGTCGCACTCGAACTCTAGGCCCTCTCTGTCAGAGGCATTGCAGTGACATCCTGAGCTACCTCAGCCGGTTCTTGGTGAAATGAGTCAAAGAACAAAGGTGAATTGCCAACAAGACTTAACGGTAAACCCCGAGAAATCGCAAAACAATCATTCTGCTCGCCTGTGCCATCATACAAATTCGTGAAGAACCAAATTGGAAATTTGATTTTTGAACGTTTCCCGGTCCCTTAATGGCAACGGAGAGTACGTTTCTTCTTTATTAAAATTTAATTAATACTCTACAAAAAAATCTTGGTTTGTAATGCACGGCCACTTCGAAATTAATCCATTGGGCTACCAGAACACGGCAGAGGTGTGCAAGTATTAAATAGGGAAGAAACTGAAAACATAACCGAGTGTTGCCTGGCACCTCAAAGGAAAATCTTCATCATTAACTTCTCAATTCATCTCCCTAGCGTCTAATAGTGAAAGTGAATGAAGACTTCTGGGAAAATTTCGCTACTTTCAAGTGCAATTTTTCTGCAGCAGCGTGCTCGTCAACAGACTGCACACACGCACGCAGGGCGAGTGCGTGCGAGTACAGCTCCCGAGATGAGTCAACGGCCTGCTGGAAGAGAGAGGAAAGACAAGAAATGGGTGGATGTTGTGGGAGTACCGACGCAAAAGGCAGAGGGTGCGAGCATGAGTATCGTGCGAGAGGGTAGACGCGAGGAACAGACAGAAAGCGTGAGCAAGAAATCTGACAGGATGAAATATGTGGGCGTGATGGCATCAGATAGGGCAGACGATCGTCACGTAAACATGCAGAAGCCGGGAAATCGGTAGCTGGGACACTGAGAGGGTTGAGTGCGAGAGCATGTAATGCGATAGACCTCTACGAGAACAAGTATTACCTGGAGCGGTATCTCAGTGCATCAACTGATGTTACTGCAGCGCCTCTGAACGGGAGGTTCTAGGTTCGAGTCCTGACGGCGGCAGGATTTTCGACACCTGCTTTCCAGCTAGTTAAGTTAGTTAATGCCTTATTTTACGTGGCGAGACTCGGGCCATCAGGCCCGCTCTTCCGTCTAACCACGCAAATTTCGTTACGCTCCTTTCACCACCTAGCGGAGAAAGGAGGTATTATCTTGGGCGACGAAACAGGCGGATCGCTAGGTCGAATTCAGTCGCTGTCTGGAGGAGAATTCTAGCGGCCGGCTGCTCTGATCGGTAGTTTTCCGTGGTTTCTCCGATCAACACCAGGCGAATGCCGGAGCAGTACCCTAACAAACGGGCCACGGACCGCGCGCGATCTGTCCTTCCTCTTCCTTGTCCTATCCTCTCCCCTTACACACACACACTAACATGCACTACACTACCACATATTCCGGGAGACCGGTCGGGAGCTTAAGAGCTTGTCCCGGCTGGGGCGGTGCCCCGCTGGTGGGAGAGTCCTGGTTAGGGGGAAACCCCACTAGCCGACGGTAGGTCGGCGCCGGATCTCGCCATCCAGCGGGGGAAAGATCACCGCCATCTCCCGAGAGAAAAACATGCACTACACTAACGGGACTAATGATCAGAGCAGTTGACGCGCCCGGAAACACGGCAAAATCAATCAATCAAGTATTATATTGCATTACATTAAATTCATGACTACCGGTAATTAACAATACCCGAAATTTCGCTACTCACGCACGATCGAGCAGTGGCTGCATTATGTGAAAAGCATTCTTTCTCTCAATATATTAACGAACTCCAAAGCTCCTCGGGTTGCTACCCTTTCCACCGATTCTTGGAAGACATGATTTAATACTGATGAACGTGGTGAATATTTTTTTAGTACCATTTGCACATTTACGTACTGTAGGAAACACCTGATTAAGATTACTGGAGATTAGAAATTCTTTCTATAGTAGCCTTTGGACATTGTTTCCCCACTTCCAGGGCCCCCTGTAAATTAACGGGTCACAGAAGATCTTAGATGATTTTTTGGAAGTGGGAGAAGATGGCGTGGCAAACGCCATGCTTCATGTGCATATTTGTTCCAAATATTGACATTAAATATTGGTACTCATTTTAAAAGGAGGCTGAATGGATCTCAGGATCGCCCCGAATAGGACAAAGCTGGGAAAAATCCTGGTGAATATTTGTATGTACCGAGTAGACTCCAAGAGAACGTATATTTGCTGTCTGATCAGTGATACTGGCAAAAGTAGAAGTACAGCTACCTAATATTATATTCTTTACTCAAACTTTATATATTCGATTAACTGCGTCCGTCCGTGAGTTCATGCTCGCGTGCGTTCTTGCATCCGTCCGTCGCACATGGTTAGGCTCCATTCCGTCCGTCAACGAGACAAATGGTGTCATTCGAAGCGTCTCAATCTCCTGACAGTGAGCTGATGATTTGTTTTCGGATCCCCTCAGAAGATTCTAGAAATTTCTCCAAAAACGTGTTTTTACTTTTTTAGCACTGTAATCTACTGTCGTGCGAACTACGTGCCTCAGCGCTATCTCCTCCGAAGACGCCACAACCAGCTGTGATAACTGCTAAATGTGACATCAACGACGCGATGATTGACACAGGTCGCTAGAAATTGTATCGCTCAGACACCGCTGTTTACAGTATGCACTTTAGGGATTTGGTCCCTCGCAAGGGTAAGTTTCATCAGCGTTGCGACCCCATAAGGAAAATATTGTGGGATAATTTCGAAATGGGTAGCATATACGATAGTGCTAATGGGATACTCCCCTTTTGTAGGATAATTTCGACTACAAAATTATATTCATTATAAATTTATAAGACTGGAACGGTTTGTTGTAGAATAGGAGTTTGCAAATGTACAAATTTTCTTAAATAGGGCACTTGATAATGCACTGAAAGAATGTACACTTCAGAACAACTCTTCTGCGAGCGCACGGATTCTCCCACTCCATATTCAGGGATTAGTAGTGGCCGTAGCCCGAAAGAACATCCGACAAGAAAAATCGAGTCTCATATTTTTTGTATTATTTTAGTACTTAATTTTAATTCTTACAATTAACAGATTATTTTTGACCTCCTACGCCTGAGATTGAAACAACTAGATAACTAACTATGTTTAAACTTTCTTTTTATTTAGAACTTGCATAGTAGAACCCTGTAACGTATAAGAATATTTTAAAAATATTTGAAAGTGTCGGGGACGCCACATTCAGCTAGTTTGTTTTTATTATGCGTCGGTTAAATGGTAGGCCAATTCCCATCCAACATGCCACTGGAGTGCAGGCGGCCGTTGCAGGGGCGCGGGGCAATCGCGTGTGCGTGCGACCTGCGGTGGGAGAGAAACCCACCACGATCCTCCTGCGTCTGGCGCGCCGCCGCCGCCGCCGCCGCCTCCGGGCAGGGGGCACAAGACTTTCCGTGCGTACGGACGCATGTGCTGCAACGTGCATTTGGCAAGGCGAGGAGGAGGCGCCTGATGATAGGGGTGATGACGTTGCGAAGGAGCGCGTCTTCCTCCACCGCCTTCGACGACTCGTGAGCACACAACTACTCGTTACTGCGAGCAGCTCTCAACTCGTCATCGACAACTGCTCCTCCCCGTCCCGCGTGCGTAAATGGTTACAGGGTGCATGTGTAATTTACGACTTTTTACCACGTGAGAGTATGAAAAAAAATAATAAAAAAGAGTAAAAAATGTACTTTCCTCCCGTGTACATTTACGTGAAGTATTACGGGAGGGTGACTCAACGTCTTACAGTCTCCACCATGATATAAGTATTGCTGTCATCACTAACCAATCACCAAATTCGATCAATAGTTTCTAGTGCATTATTTCAAGCAGAGTCTTTCTGGGTTTCCCGAATCAATTTGACTCGGATGCCAATTGACCGTTTTGACTGCGAACCAGATTTGTAATCGATCTGTCAAATCACGATGTCCCTGACACTAAATTGTCTTTATTTCCTTTCCTGAATATGTTTTTCATGGTTGAAATCGAAAATAATTAAATAATAAAAGCTCGGCTAAATAAAAGCGTGTATACATGTGTACATTAATGAAGAATGACTAGGCCAGTCGAAAATTCGCAGCTTAATCATGTATATAAAAATGTAAGCCAATAGTAAACCCAATTAACTATTTAGACTATTTCTGATCAATTTCAATATGAACACATCAAATACAGTTCATTATTTTTACGATTTATAAATAAATGAAAAAACGGTAGGATAACTTCTGAGAATAATATTCAAAATTAAATGTTGGAATTCGTAAAATTTCTTACACACGGTCGTTACTGCCGGAAAAAGGTGACATCTCTTTCATTTTTACTTTCTCACCTCGCTTCGTAAGAATAGAAAGTATTATAATCGTACGCACGAAATTGGCGATTTTTTCGACAGAAAAATTCTAACTGGTGGGCCCCGGTAACGAAAATGGGTTTTCGTTTCTCAAAATGTCTTACATGCTTTCCAATGAACTCTCAACCACCTCTGTAGGTTATCTCAGAACCAATCCCCAGACGCTTAGTTCATTAGATATTATGATACTGGTGTCTTCGTGCCCATTCAAACTGCAAAATTGTACATAGCTTGGAGACATTTACATTAATTTACAGTCAAATGCTCCGTAGTCAAAATCACAATAAAAAGATAGAACAACGCTAGTAGTAAAGGTACGCTAGAAAAAAAAACTCTTACACGAGAGTCCTTCAAGTATGTTTCATTATTTCACGCATTCCATATTTTAGATTTTCTCTCAATCTTTAGAACAGAATTCAAGATTACACAAAATGTTCCGTTTGAAAAAATAAATTTCAAGAATAAATGATCTCCGTGAAACCGTAAAGGATCCTCATGAGATCTTGTTCCCAGCAAATGCCTGACGACTGAACCCTTACACGAGGACCGGCGCTCTCGGCCACGCCCATTGCCTGGCGTTGACATGAGGAGGCAGCGGCCGCCACCGTGGCACGGGCCCCAGCCGCCAATCGCACTGGCCGCTGCCGCCCGGCCTTCATCCTCAAAAAAATAAAAAAAAATAAAAACTTTAATAGCGTTCAGCAGTACTTCCATTACGGCAGAATTAATAGTAAACCGCTGCCAATGGGGTTGAGCAAGGGCGCGTTATTTTTCAACCGACCGATGTCTGTTTTAAAATTGACGAGCAAACTCAATTTCAGCACGAATTATGCAGCATCACAATGCATGTGACAATGTATCGGAAAGAAAAACACAAAGCGGATGATTTTTTTTAAAAAAACGTCGCATGTTGGATCCAATACACAAAGTACGTACGAATACATCTTATATGCAAACAATAGCTTCGAACCAAATGGACTGAAAATCGTGTGGTTCAAATTTCGTCTAATATGCAAACATTCAAACATGCTCATTATACTATTTATTTTGTTTTCTTTTTGCAAAGTTTCAGATAAGGTACTTCTAAGGAGCAAGAATTCTTCAGTTCCTTGTCAAGAACTCTTTAGAACGAGTTACAACAAAATCCCGTAATTTCGTCTAAATGGAGTGTGTATATATTCAATAGTTCTGAGTGAGACAGGAATGAGCACTTCGAGCTGTGCAATTCAATTTAGAAAACCCGAGAGGTTCCTCATCGTAGTACATATATTTCGCAGATTCAGGTACAAGTTTAGAACAGATTGCTGGGTTCAATGGGCATTTTTTTGACTATTTATAACCCTCTCGTTTGGCGTCAATCAACCAGTGAACTCTACCTGAAGTGTTCTTAACTATAATTAAGGAAGGGGGAAGAGCTAGTTTTGAATTCTATTGTAACTCAAAACTATTACTGACGCAGAAAATTTGTATTTGTGAAATATTATGTCACAATAACATTACTACATTGTACCCAAAATGATTATCAACTGTGAATGTGTTTTTACAAAGTTCCCTAGCCGTTTTAGGTTTTTTGTTAAAATAAAATTGCGATCGCCTTGACTTTATGGCAAGTATCATTCACTATTCCCACATCCCTCAACACAATTTCTTTACGGCAATCTGTCATTTCTAAATGTCAGTCATGGTGATATGCATTTGCCCTCCATGTTCCCCACGGCCTGCGACAATTCAGCGCCACTCAAGTCATCAAACCCATTACCTAACATTCCACCCTACCCTACCACCTAACCTAAATACATATATTCAAAGCACCCACTGGTCAACTGCGTTTCCCTGTGAAATGACAGTTTTCTCTACATTAATTTTATCGAATCATCCTACTTCAATACGTATATCAATGAGTGATTTTGAACAAAACAAATGTTCCCATTAAAACAATTTTTCCTTTATTTGTCACAAAAAAAATCAAGCTTAACCCGCACAATTTCAATACAAATTTAATTAGATGAGACTTTAAATGGAACGCTAATTTATTTTTTCAATTTAAATTTATTTGACGTCAAAAACAGTTAAAAACTTAAAATATTTAATTATCACTACGAATTAGTCATCAATTAATAATTCAACAATTCATTTTTCTGCTCAGCTCAAGTAATCTCATGTGCAAAGTATTTATTTTGATGCGACAAGCCGATTTCAATTATTAACTTTCTTCTTCTTCAAGGAAATCGGAAGCCTTGATAACGCCAACAGCTCCGTTCCATCACAACCTCTACCCTTGCCGGGCGGAGGGGTCTCGCGGGTCCCCGGGGGCGTATGCAGGGGCGCTCGGGTCACGCGTCTCGGACAGCGGCGCCGCGGGCCCTGCGTCTTGGCGCAATCTCTCCCCGTCTCCACCATCGCCACTGAGCGACGCCCTCTTCGCCCGGCGCCACCCCTCCCCTATCCCACAATCCGCGTCTAGGGGAAGCAGACGCGATGCGTCGCGGCCGGGTCGGCGATAACCATTCAATTTGACCTTTGCAGTAACAACTACTTAATGAAGGCGCTGCAGCCGAATGCACCTGCAACCGGCTTGCACAACTGGTCAGTTTGAAGGAAGTTCCAACATTAATTGGCGTTTACGACTCCAGGAAGAAACAGGTGGGAATGACCCTCCTTAAAAGTTTGAATGCACTGTCGCGTGAAACGTAATGAACTTGCATGGAATGGTCCCCCGAGACGGGTAGGAAGGATTGAAGTAAATTGACGAAAATACGAGTCGAAATTGAAACAGTTCGCTATCGTGCAATATATTCTCACATGAGTGCATTATTCAGAATTTCACAGAAGTACACACCATTTCTGATACTGCAAGGTACAGAGCTGTGTGTTTGTAGAAATGTATTAGAACGGCTGGGCTCTTACTAAAAATTTGCCGAGAAATTGGATTGATTTATTTTAAAAAAGTATAAATACGTGTAATATCTTCGGGTGAAGTTGAGTTCTAATACTCATAATATACTTGCTTTCCGTGTTTTTCTATTGGTTTATGTAGCTTTAAAATCTTTGACTTAATTCTTCAATCTTCTATAAATAAGAACAATTTCTAAAAGAAATTTCCAAAACTTCGTTGCAAATGAACCACGAACATAAAGGTGGGAGAAAATGCACTGAGCAATTCTCTCAATTTCATTCCTTCTTTTATTACAGCATGTAATAAAAGTGCATTCAGTTTCATACAATAAATCTGAATCATCAATTTTAAAATTGATTTTATTCTTTTCTATCACTTTCCTAAGTTTTAATACGAAATATTCATCTATAAGTCGTTCAAACTTGTAATGTGATCAGATATTCATTACATGAAAGAAAGTGTAATAATTGCCAATGTACTATTTTTTTTACAGAAAGTATAAATCGTTATGATTTTAGTATCGATGTGACAAGAGTTAAAACGTTTTAATTGGTAGTACTAAAATCAATAAATTTTTCACTTTACCTCAGAAATGCCTATTATCTTACCTTTGTTAACAACTCGACACTGAAGCATATTAATATTAAGTTCTCGTTTATGGAAAAATTAATTGTCTGCTGTTGATCGTTTCTCTGTAATAGGAGTGCACATTTGCATAAACGGTAAAGTCTGACATCCAGAAATCCATAAAAAATGTTTTTTTCTTCGGGGTAAGCCAACTCCCATCGAAGAAAAACAACTCTCTATTTCCCAAGGAGCAAGGTGTCTATCCCTTCTTTTTCCTCCAAAAGTCGATAATGAAAAGACGTTGCCCTCGTGGTGAATGCAACAACGTCGATAAAGAAACCAGGTTATCCGGCAGGCATCTACACGGGGCACTTTTCGCTAGCGTGCAAGAAGCGAATTAACCAAAAGACCAACGAACCTCCCAGAGTCAAAAAGTTCGGGAACGAGCGGCAGCAGCAGGGAGACGGGAGCCGCGGGGAGTACCGGCAGCAGAGCAGCACTTTCGTAACAGCGTCGCCGGCGGTTCGCATGCAAGCGAGCGACGAGCGTACGGGTTGCGCCTCTGCCGCCGCCGCCGCCGCCGCCGCCGCCGCCAGGCACACGTCCCGGGCCCAGCCCGGCTCGGGCCCGACCCCACCCGGCGTCGGCGCGCGCCATGCGGCTCGGGGCGGGACGGGGCGCGGGGCGGGTCGAAAGTTATGGCTTGCGCAAAGACTACAAACTACGCCATTACACACGTAATTAGAGGACAAAAATGGGCCTGTCCAGACGCGATCCCGGCCGCCTGCGAGTTTCGGAGAACATCGCACGACGCGGGGCGGCGGGAGCGGGGGCGGGGCGCCGGGGAGGAGCGGGGGCCGGAGGAAAGAGAAGGCGCGCACGCGAAGGGAATTAGTGGGCCCTTGCATGCATTGTACACGTAAGCGGCCGGGATGGACGGACCGGGAATCAATTAGCCCGTAATGTCGCTGAAAATTGCGAAACGCGCGCATCGGGACCGGTGCGGGGGCGGGGGGGAGGGCGGTCAGAGAGGAATGCTCGAGTCTTTTGCAAGTTGCGCGCTCCCCGGAGGTGGCTTGCATTGTGGATGTGAAATCGCTTGGAACCATCTGGATACTTGGGGATACACTAATGCAAAACGTAAACAGTCAAGAGATGGTCAATTACAGCCTTGTATTGACAAGGAGAGGGAAGAACAGACAGTCAGGATCAAAGCTATCTCAATTAGCAGAGATGGAGGGAGCGACATACTGACACTTTTTCCTTCATCTTAGGAAAATTCGATTTGCGATATTTGTTTACACATTTACATTCATGCATAGAAATCACAATGACATGATGACACATTACCTACCTAAATAGAATTTTGAATAACTCAATTCAATCTAACATACGTGTAACATTTATAATTAGGGCTATGATTTGTATGTAATTTCATATTTGTTTGTTCATTAGTTACGATCAAATAATTGTCATATGTTTATGAATCAAGCTTTTGGAAGTTGTTTGGCACCCATTTGATTATCCACATTTTTTTCACACTTCCAAATAGTACATTGTTTCACATACTTTAGGGGGGAACGTACCTTTAAATTTTTCCAACATTTATCAGCAATTTGTTCCATATTTAGTCATCTAAAATTTTTCTTTGAAGTTAAAATTAAACTTTTAGTGCAATTTACAGAAGTGAATCGCATTTAGGAATAGATCTGGATTTAACTGCACATTATATTGCAAGGCTCAAGGGGGAAACCATTTCGGGCGGCTGTTTTCACATTCTTCATTTCATGGATCCTGCCCGAGTCCGTTTTGTATTCACATGTTTTCCTTCCATTGTTTTTTGGATATGCCTTTGTCTCTTCTTTCATGTCGTAGTTAAAGTTGGGTTAATTTAGGTAGCCTTGAATTCTCCTATCCGTGTGTGCACCCGTTGTTTCCGTATTTATTTTTCTTCCAGTTCCTTCGGCACGCAGTTCTCTTATTTTCTTGTTTCGAATAGGACCTTCTTTTCTGTAGCCTAGATTTATACTCAGAAATTTCATTTCAGCGACACGAATTCCATTTATTTTTATAGACAGTACAAAGAAATAAGAAGAGAAGTTTCACTTTTGGAAATTTACACTACTTTGTAATCAGAAAAAAATTAAGAAACACAATGTTCATCAACACAATAGTGTTCAGTCTGTTTTAATAAATTATAAACTTTTGTACTACAACTAAAATTAAAACTTAAGTTCTTTGTCTCTACTATTTATTTACGTATCTTACACCTTCTTTTAATACATTATTTTCACTATTTGAATTTTCTGTTCCACTGTATCCTTTACTGTAGATTTTGAAAACTTTTGTCCATATTACATAGGTATATATTTAGATACACGTTATTCCATATAAATCCTAGCCCAGTTTATTATATTTACATTTCTTCATCGCTGTACATGTACCTATTCTAAGTTTCCATGTCCGATGTGTGACCATAGTACAATTAATTGGAAGAATAATAGTATCTTAGATATATCATATCAACCAGAAGAATATTCAAATTACAAATGAACAGCGTCCGTACCTGTCATTTCCGTCAACTGAAACCAAAACATGACGCACATTCGTAGCAGAGTATTAAAACCCGTATCACGTGGCAGCAGGTACAACGGCAAGAGCGGCCCCTCCACAGACGTAGCAGCAACAACACAGAGTCGCGGACGGCAACAGAAGAACGGGACGTTCTAGAAGGGAAAGGCAGGGGGAGGCGAGCAGGCAGACATGCATACATGCACACTCCGCATGCATGCATGGGCGTGCGGGCCGCCTTCAAAGAAGCTCGGAACGGGCGGCGTGGGGTGGGTGGTGCGCGCATAGGCGCCGCTTCCCGGTGGCTCCTTGGCTCCGCCACCCCTTCGCCCGCCCGACCCACTTTATTTCTTCTATTCAAAAAGTACCGCCGCCGCCGCCGCCGGCTCCGCCGATGGCGCGCGCGAGAAACATCCCCGGCCGAGCTACGTGGCAGGAATTGAATACGCTCCTCGGCGTCGAAAGTGAGGCCACGCTCAAAAACACAGTTTCCGACCCGGGGCTGTGTTCAAACGAGAGGATTCGAAGCGAAACGACGGCGGAATACTCAAGGAGAACGATGGTTGCTCGTAAAATTCGGGCCCGTCTTGCTGCCGCTGCCGCCGCTCTTGCTGCGTCTGCGAGGAGGGAGACGCCGCGCCGCAAGAAAACTTCAGACAAGAATGGCTGTTTTGAAGGGAAAGACGCGTCCAAAGTGTATGCAGTTTCTGAAGGAGCCCAGCTCCGGTCGTAACGGTAGCACTCCTGCCAGCCGAGGAGACGCACCTGTTACCCCGACCACACCTTGCCACAGCGCTTCGCGGCGCTCCATCGCGGTCACGGATCGCGAAAAAGAGACGGAAAGAAAAGAAAAACAAAACAAAAAAACTGCCTAGCAAATTCTGCGATTTAAAAATACGATTGGTCACAAAAAACACAACACATCAAAAGCAAACACGAAATGGGCCTCTATTCCTGTTCGCGGATTCCCCAACACCTACGACTCGACAGTTAACCAGGCGATGACGCTTACTGGCAAAGACGCAAATCGACAAGATGATCTAGCCCAGCGAACCCAACCTCACTCGTCGGCTACTTTCCCTCGTAAAGAGACGGCGTGGGCGCGCGCCCAGGCGGCGGGCGGACGCCAGATCGAGTCCTAGTTCCGGCACAGTTTCTACGCGTGATTCAAGAGTGGCGGAAAACAATTACTTTAAAAGGACTTCACGTAAGTGCTGTTTGGGTCGTATTGATTCACGGTAGGTGAGGGGAAGAACTTAATAAACAATTTACCAGCCATCATCAGCGAATTCAGTGCTAAAGAGGGATCAATACTGAAGATATTCTCCAAATCGAAAGTACATTCTAATTTCTATGGGGAAAAGTATAGAAAACTCATCTTTCACTTCAGCTTATGTATGAATGGAAATGTGTACCAAAACATTTCAGATACTCCTCTTAAAATAAAAGTAGCTCCGACTATCCAATACATGGAGTAGCAGCAGAAAAGTGAACTAGAATCGGCAATAAGTTTATCAGGCACAGATTAGAGAAAATCACATCAGTGAATTGATTTCCTGGTTTGGGAGAGAGGAAATCGATCAGAGTGTAAATTACAATGAGGCAAAGTGAATCAAACAAATTTATACCACATCCACTTGGTTTAACTGATATGAAATTTATAGCACGATATTCAACGAACATTAACAGTTCTCAAATCAAACAAATTATTTCATAACTTTTGGAAAACTTTATCATACCCTCTATTTCAACTTCAGGTGTCGGAAAAATTCCGTTATTCTTCCTCCAAGGATCTCTTTCCAGGGCATGGTATTAATAATCGGAAACAGATCAAAACTCATGTTTTCAAAGCCTTAAAAAAGTGAAACTACAGTTCTCTTCAGGAATAATATAACTTAATAATAATAATAATAATAATAATAATAATAATAATAATAATAATAATAATAATAGCTCCCAAAATAATAATTTTGTAGGCTTTAAAAAACGTCCTTTAAACCACGGCACTGTCCGTTTGTCGAAGGACCAACTTTGAAAAAGGTCTCTTTTTCGCTTCAAAGGCAAGAATGCACGAATGCACGTACACACACATGTTCGCCACGTGCGAAAACGATCCTCGCAGCGACTGGCCAGGTGCCGCCTCCATCACCGCTCCGCGACCTCTCCCCAAAATACACGCGGCCTCCGCGACCAGTGCCGCCAGCGGAGCGCCCGCCGCTGCCAAAGGCACCGACGTGTGGGAGAGTGCAATGGGACTTGGCAATGGCGCGCCCAAAGCGCCGGGGAGAGAGCTGGCAGAAAGACACGAGCAACGACTGAGGCGACGAGGATCGCGAGGGCGGCAGGGGCGCAGCGGGGACTCCCTGCATGAAGCCCTAAGAAAGCGCGTACACGTCATGGATTTGTCGTTGTGCCTGCGCGGTAGGTTTCGCTCTTGAATATTCAGCATCTAGCTACTGCACCCTGCGGCCCAACCCAATGGACGCGAAACTTACAGGCACTCGAAAAGAGAAACGCCTGCGACCTGCTATTACTACCAACAAGGAGTCTCACGCTAATTGTATTAAAAGTACTAAGTACATCTGTGTCTGTAAGAATTAACTAGCCAGAAATAAGCCATATGTTACAATTACCTCAAGGAAAAATTGCAACCTAAGGCTACAAAGAACATCGGAAGATGAGTCCAAGAAGACTGGAGAGCGTCAAAGAGATGGTAAAGGGCAAACAACTAAAAAGATGGAAAAGACCTACGAGAGAACACAGTGACGAGGCGAAGAGGCAACGACGGTAGCAACAGCTTGATTACAAGGGCCACAGAGTGGAGGCAGGAGGCTGTGGTAGAGGGCGCGGCGCGCGTGTGTCACAGAGATGAGTGTGTGGTCTGTCCGCCCACTGCATGCGTCGTGTCTCACTGACACGCCCTCACCGCGTTCCGCCGCCCTTCACCGCCCCGCCCCGCTTCGCTTCGCGAGCCCATGCGGGCAACAAATGGGCGGCCTTGGAGGCTGGCGCTTGTTCTCGCAACATTTGCCTCGTTGCCCAGCATGTTCCCCCAGGGTGCAATCGGTCCTGAGTCAACATCCGAAAGTATACATATTACCTTTTCTAGGATAAAATAATATTATACACAAATCTACACATATTTCAAGGAATGACCATCAATTTTACCACTGCAATAAAATCTACACTTTGTAGTGAATAAGAATCGCATATCATTTTCTATTAAAGTCACATTTCTTTCCTTTGTACTCAACAAATCTTTACAAACTACATGTCATTAGAAACATAATATCTAGGGGGTTTTGACAAAGGTTTTCGTTTTTATTTGAAGCGATTAAGAAAGTTATCCCACGCGATCCTCTCACGTGTAATCGAGATTCGTATGCCTAAGTACTTGTTCTTCAATCCAAATGGGTCCTTCTGGACCTTCCATTACACGGGCTTTCATGATGAAATCTGACTTCAAGTATTACTTAGTTTCCATTGGTACTATACAACTTATTGTTTCTCAAGGCAACATTCGTAAATCATAAGCTATTTGTTTTTATTCACCATTTCTTTTTTAATTACACCATTAGTGTGCGTTTGTGCACTGTTTGTACCTAGCTGGAAGTTTCGTGATACATTTTTGCCACGTATTTATTTTGAGTTGTGTGTCGACATATAACACAGCGTTACGCTGCGTTACATACAGGTTGAGGGGACATAGTTTTAATTAAAATCTTGAAACACTCGAATAATTTTTAGCGTATGTTCAATGTGAACGAGGGTCTTGTGCTTCAGACAGACAAAGGAATTGATTATCTCCTAGAGATTCCATCTTTGTCATCATGACACGTGCTAATAATATTTTGCAACTAAAATATTCGTTCATTGCAATATTGTTTTTAATCATTACTTTTGGGCGCAATGTTCGAACTAATGCTTTCGCCAGTTCAATTTTGTGAAGCCACAGGTCAATTAATACATTGGGGAATCTTTGCATTAGGTGCGAGCTACGTCAACCAAGTGACGTAGCTCCGAATTGCTTTTAGTTGTCATGATATTAAGAATAGTCTGCAGATTACTTTCAATTGTCGTATTAGACTCTCGAAAACATAAAATATTAGTTAATTACTCTGAAGATATGCTTAACATAATACTTTCGTCATTTCAGGGGTTTTGTTAAAAAAGGCTCTAATCGTGATCAGCGTTAAGCGTTACATACCGACACGTCGCAGCATACCGTGGTTATAATTTATAACCAAATGGGCAATTTAAGTAGATTTAATGGATTGAATGAAAATTAAACACTAGACAGTATTGAAGTTATTTATTGTGTAGTACTCCAAATTCTGAAATCGATGTTTTCCTTCCTTAATTTCACCGACACGAAGAGAAATGACG
Source organism: Teleogryllus occipitalis (assembly GCA_011170035.1). Taxonomy (NCBI): domain Eukaryota; kingdom Metazoa; phylum Arthropoda; class Insecta; order Orthoptera; family Gryllidae; genus Teleogryllus; species Teleogryllus occipitalis. Next base: position 163,047 of record BLKR01000979.1, read on the forward strand.
CAACGCCCAGCCCCGTTGCAGACGCGGGTATCTGCTGTGGCTCGGAAGTAGGTTTGAATTTCGCGCCCTATAGTAACATTTAAACTAAAGTTTTTCAAATAAGTTTTGTTCTAAAAAACTAGGTGTGCTGTTCATGAAATTCAATATAGAATCTGTGTACTGATCTGAAACGGGAGCTTCCCGAAAATCTGAATAATAATCGAGTAATATGCGTGCGTCACTCGCTGATTTGATCCCTTCCCGTCCCCTATTCGGGACAAATGAGGTGTCATTCGACCCGTCTTTGGCTCCTGGTGAGGAACTTACTTTTTTTTGGATCCGTCTACAAGTTTATAAAAAAATTGTTTCTAAAAACATGTTTTTTGTTTTTTCTAAGGAACTAAAGTGCGTTTGGGTGACTTACGGTACCTACATAGTTAATCAGAAGCTCATTCGATTCGTCTCGACAAGCCAAATAGATTGCCACAAATCTTAGCAGGTTCTCTAGAGATTCTAGGATATTCTGGATAAATTCTAACTTTTTGATTATTTTAATGCACCTACGAGTACATTGGTAAAACGCTACTACACTCTTTCCGGCATGAATCGTTGTACATGATTAATAATATTGTCGATAATTAAACGTAGTTTTGTAGCGAAACAAAAATTTATTCCTGCATTTTAATCGACATTTTCATACAACTTTCTCGATCGAAAACTGATGAGTCGTGTAATACTTTTAAATAAAATCTATTTTCAGTATGAACTTGCAAAGCACACATAGAACTTCTTAACATGAAAATACAAGCCGGAGGCGCCAAGCTAACCTAGTAGAATAATAGTCTATATTACCAATAGTCTTAATAGATTTGTTTAAATTCGCAATTTTGTTCTTACTGAATGGGTATTCAATTTTTGCCTTAATTGATGATCATCTAGATAAGTGAATTGAAATATAAGTGTGTTTATTATTAATGGAATTCAGTCAACGTAAGTCGTAATTCTAGCCTAATTCGACAATTCCTCCCCCCCCCCTTTTCAAATTATTTCGCATTTAAATCAACAATTTACATTGTACGAAATGTTCATACGGGTTCAGCTAGTAAATTCATTAGGAAAAACTAGTTAACCACAGGATATGTCATTCATAAAAACAATTATAGCAAATTATAGCAAATAAGGAGGGAAAATAAGGAAAATTATTATTACTATTATTACTATTATTATTATTATTATTATTATTATTAAGAATACCGATAAAAAAACAACTCGCAACAAAAAAGTAAGGTTGCTCAAAAATTACTTGAGAGGTATTGCAAACAGATAAAATTTTTACTTTGCGTTTGGCAGGGTAAAAAGAGAGGCAATATATGGAGACAATGTCGAATGATGACAATATTGTACTTACAGTGCGTATTAAGAAATAAAATACAGAGGTTTGCTAGACATTACGAGACGAAGATACGGTGGACCTATCATCTTCATATTAACCCAATATCCGCCCCATATATTCCTCGTTCGTCTAGGGGAAGTTCCGTTCCTGATTTTCACTTTCACGTCAAAGAATCGTGCTCTACGTAGAGCAGGGTTGCTCAAGTAAGCGGTCCATTTGGTGTGCCTCTGCCGCGGATGAGCGCTGATGCTGATCTGTGGGCAAACGGCGTGGCCCGCTCCTTGTCGAGAGGGGAGGATCGGCGCAGCTCCCGTTGCTGATAGTGGGGATGCGACGGGTAAAGGAGTCCAGTCAACTGAAAGGGGGAGTGGCACGCACGCCATTGCGGCAGGCAGTGTGGCCCGAAATCTTGCATTCGAGCAGCCCTGCACTACATGGGCTCCCTTATCACTTCATTCACTACTGCAAAATGATTCGATGAACACTTATATGTAGAACCTGGAAATTTGAGAAAATCTTCTTGTTTCTATTGTTTGACTCTTAACAATAGGAATATCTTAATTGCACTTCTGGACTTATTTTAGAAGATTTTCATTATGCTTTTTTTTGCATATTTTAGCTTCTGATGCCTATTTTTGTCATTTTGTCTTATTTTTACCTTTTCCTGCCTCTTTCAATAGTTCTTTTTTTCTCCTGGTACAGATCCCGATCAAGCTGGATATATAACTGCAAGCCTGGGCAACAAGAAGAAACGATAGCATTTTGTTTGGAAACAGAGGCCGTATCTGGGAATGAAAAAGGAAGAACAAACCAGTCAAGATTTTTTCATTGATGCGAACAAGCTTTGTTCGTTCACGAGGAATTTCATCCAACTTTTGAAAATGGCCACCGATATGTTTTGAGGACAGCTCTCTGTACATGATATATCCTTCTTAGTGCTGACGATTACATAAGTGCGAAGAACGGAAAATACAATTACAGCTGCCATTTCAAGATTCTATTTCACTGCCACTGATGCCATTCAAGATTCAAAACTGTGTCTACACTAGGACTTCGATGGGACAGCGTCGCGAGTAAACAAATTCGTAGCTATCATACTAAATGGTCAAGCGGATTAAGATTAAAGAAAAGATCATTTCCTAACACTTTAAGTGATAATGCGGATGTTATAGTTAGTGTAAAAATGTGAATCATTTTAACTTATTTTTTTATGCCAATTTCTTTTAAAAAGTGATTTTTCAAGGTTTGTATGCTTTTTTGCACTCCTACTTTAGCTATATTGATTACTTAGTGATTCCGGGCGTCAACGGCTTTCATTCCCGTAAGTGTAGTGCATGATTTTATTGCTGGATGTAGCGGTAATCTTCCCCCGCTGGATGGTGAGATCCGGCGCCGACCTTCCTGTCGGCTAGCGGAGTTTTTCCAACCAGGTATCTCCCACCAGCGGAGCATCGCCCTAGCCGGGACAAGATCTAAGCACCCGACAGGTCTGCCGGCATGTGTGGTAATGTAGTGCATATGTGTATATGTACGAGTAATGTATATGTACGAGGCGAGGATAGTTCAGGGAAGGGGAAGGAAAGATTGTGGGCGGTCCGTGGCCTGTTTGTTAGGGTACTGCTCCGGCATTCCCTTGGTACTGATCGGTGAAACCACGGAAAACTACCGACCAGAGCAGTCGGCTGCTAAAATTCTCCTCCAGACAGCGGCTGAACTCGACTGGCTATCTAGCCAGTGTCGAAAATCCTGCTACCATCGGAACTCTAAAATAGGCCCTGCCGGTCAGAAGCACTGTACTGACATCAGTTAATGCCCTGAGTCACCTCTCCCGGTTTTTAGCCAGAATAAATGCCTTTTTGCACGTCTGTTTCAGTAAAAATGAATGCCTTTTAGCCTGCCTATTTTAGGTGAAATAAATACATGGACTTTTGGCTCTAACTATATGCCGAAGAAAATCAGCAGGTGTCGACACACTGGAGGAAACGTGCCTGAGAATAGAATATAAAAAGCTGTCAAGTTTGCCATCCAGATAATTACCTTTTTCTCGTTATCATTTCAGTTCCGCTGAACATGGATTACAGTTAAGTAAATCACGTTTAAAAAAGAATATTCTAGAATCTCAACGGAACAGGCATTCCTTCAGACCCAACGTACCAGTTGGACAAGCGAAACTTCAACTTTCCCTTCGTAAACAGGAAAAGTAGTTCTTTATTGTGTCGCGAGATCTTATAAATCACGTTAGTAACCTTCCTAAAGGGTGCTAACCGCAACATAAATAATCCGCCTTAGGACTTTCTGCTGACCTCTGGTTCTCTTGAGCGTGCAGTGTGAAGAAAGTAAACATGCAGAAGGACGGCAGACACCACAAGAAACATGGCTGCTCTACACCCTCAAAAAAGAAATGCTACGTTGATAACCACACACTCGCACACAAAAGGATGCTTGTCCTTTGCACCCGCAACACGCCTTCGTGGCACAGACGAAGCCCGTGGGCGGGTTGACGGTGCACCAGTTCAGGGCGAGCACGAGAAAGGCAGTGGGAAGAGGACGTGGTACGAGGAGGGGGGGGGCGATGGAAGAGAACTTGCGAGCAACTTGGACCGCCAGTCGCAGTCCTCGCGCCTCCTACTCGTGCACCGTCCTCCCCTTCCTCCTCCTCCGCTGCACCGCCGGGCAGCCGCCATCAAGCGGTGGCTCCCGAAAAAAATATTTCATTAAATATTGTTTGCTCGCATCTGTCGCCACTCGGTGACAAGCTCCTATTTATCGCGCACCAGCGCGCTCTACACAGTGAACTCAACCGAGGGCTAACTTTGTTTCACTCCAAACCGGTTTAATCTCCCTTCTCTGGCCCCCCTCTTTATTTCCCTCTCCCTCAGCATCGATCTCTCTCCCTCTCGTCAGTACATCTTCGCTCCTCGTTCTTCCCTTTGGGTGGGAGAGGCGGGGGCAGAAGGGAGCGGGTACGTATTTTTTTCGTTTGGAAATTTATTTCTGGGCGGGCTGTTGACACCGGCCCGCATAATTCTTAGAGAGCGGCGTCTCCACCATGTCGCCGCCACCAGTCGTGCCGCGCTGCGGTTATCAGAGGGGCCGCGGTTGCCGGCGACCGGAGGTAAGAGGGGATAGGGAACGAGAGCGAGGTCTACAGGGACAGTGGAGAGTGGGTGGGCCGCAAGGGACGAGTGCTGGCCGCTGGCGAGAGCAGCCGGACGCGGCAGCTGTGGCGAGTACTCCGCCGCCCGCGAGGCTCCCCCGGCGCCTCTCCCCGCCCCCGCCGTGACCACCCCCACTCAACAGTCCGTACAAGCGTTGCCGCGGTCGCGCACTTATTAATTCTCGCCGAAGAATTCCTGTGTGGGGCTCGACTAATGAAAGGAATGAATACGTCACTTGCAGCCGATTGCGCGCAAAGCGTTTCGCTTCGACGACAGAGAGAGACGACTTCGTCGGCGAACTAAAGATTGAACTGCTAATTTATGAGAGTATGATTTTTATTTTCAAAGGCACACTTTACAAGCTTACTCTAATTTTGTCTTCTTTTTCTACTGATATAAAATTCTAAATTAAAGTAAACACATTATTTAGTGAAAAACTACTTTTGTGAATGATCTTGGCTGTCCGGGTGACGCCGCGTCGAAGGCTGTGTTGCCGACGTTTCGACCATCTTTTCGTGGTCTTCCTCAGGGATGGTCTGGAGGAAGACCATGAAAAGATGGTCGAAACGTCGGCATCACAGCCTTCGACGTGGCGAAACGCGGACCGCCAAGATCATTCACATGACTCCGGCCGCGGAAGCCTACGACTTCAACAATTAATTTTATCCTTTCTGAGGAATAGATAACAATATCGGGAAGGAGAAAGAACGACAAAGGATATATACATTAAAAATCTGATTCGTTAAATGTCAATTATAGAAACTGACCACACGCAGAATGGGCAAATTGTTATAATAGATGTTACAAGTGTTAACCCGATGTTACAAATATTATTATATATTAAAACCCAACGAAATTTCTCATCATAGGAGGATGTTTTATGCACTGAAACTAGATGTTTGAGAAGACACACTGTGCAGTATACATAGATTCATATTTCTTGTGTGAATTTAAACGCACCTGCGAATAGCAAAGGCTCTTCAATTCAAAATGCCATTTAATTTAATACTTTCTCTGTACGTTCCCCAGATAACATTTCAAAAAATGCAAGTTCAACTATTTTAGAGACAAATCAAAATTGTTCGTAATCAATTTTTGCTAGTGCCTAGTAGCCTAAGAAACTAGTGAAATCATGGATAAAGTTTAGACATGTCTGACATAAAAAGTCGTTCTCTTAAAGTTTATTATTTTTCAAAAATTTATTATAACAAAAACAAGTTAAAAAAACTTTTCTGACATTATATGAATCTAAAAACGCTTTGAAATTGGTGTGTGCTCTAAAACTTGAAGAAATTCTTCTCACTGAAACCTTTATAATAAATCGTAAATTATAGTCTACAACAAAATGTGAAATGACTAAAAAATTCAGATTCCTGGCATTATTTCTTCTTTAATTAACACAGACAAACAGTTAGTTTATTAAAAGTCACTTACCGTAGATAAACAAATACTGCTTCAACTCCTCTGGAAGGGAAGTTCACTGAAGACAATTAGATAAAATATCACAAGTTGAAATATTCTCCGAATTTGCGATTGGTTTTTTGTAGTACATAAAACCACAAACAGCTGGTCATTTCATATATATAATTAACGCATCTCTGACACAAAAGAAATCGTCCCCTCAAGTCGGATATGTCTTACCTATGTTTTGGAAAGTGACATACTAAGTCCAAGAATTAAAAATATTTGCCAGTATTCTAATTCAATAGTCTGTTTTGTGTTCATTGCTCGATTAATGTGTTCTTCTACGCAGTAGTAAAACTATCTAAAATGACCATTATCAAATACTGTACAATTATTTGGAGACGTTTGAGAATTGCAGCAGGATGTATTTTCTTCAAGTTTGCATAATTTAAAACAGTTATAATTTTGGAGACGTATTATCATTCACAAAGTAATAAACTGTAATATTCAAGATAAACATTCAACCTTGGTAGAGGCGATTGATATGTTTAGTATTTCATTGCACTCTTGAGTATTAAATAAGCTGATTGTTTAGAAATATTATTTTTTGTCAGTCCAAATATTTAGCTAACAATGCATATCGTGGCCTGAATATGGCAAGGTTCTGACTGCAAGCTAACTTCACAGGATAGCATTTTGAAAAGCTTGAGGGCGTGTAATAATGATACGCAGAATGCTTTGTCATTTCGTTCATAGAGGGCTTTCTCAAGTATGATAAGAAAACTGATTTAATATGCGTATGTCTACATGTTAAATCATAATTTTTACCAAAAAATATTAGAACCCTGTCGTTCTCAAGCCGCGATATATAGTTTTATGACTTTAGTGCAGTCTTTCACCTGTTAGTTCAGCACATTTCACACAGAACTTTGACATTCTACAAACGTTCATACAATGCACTAAAGTTTGCATAACAAAAGTACATAAGAAAACTTTTGGAAACAATGAAATAAGACAATGACACAAAAAGGGATATTCCTTGATCCGCATTTCATTTCATGACAATTATAAGAAGTGTTTCTACAATTTAAATCACAGGAGGTCCTGTTACTTCCGTGTAACATTACCCATTAGAAATACAACTGCTCAGAAATTAACTCAATTCAATCGAAAGTTCCATTTTGTAATTTATATTGCATATACACATCGGTTTGCGGTAAGAAAATCCCTACCCAATTGAAAAATAAAAATGAGGGTCTTAAAAAAATTGCGCATTAACAAATGACGCATGCTATATACAATTCATAAATGTGTATAGGACTTGCTGTGTGATGAAGTAATAGTTTTAATATTTGTGACATTACTATCAAATAGCTCAAAGTTTAGATCAATCAGCCACTTTTGGGAAAGGAATTCTTTAGGACCAATTCTCTCAAACAATATTCAAAAGAAAAAGAAAATTTGGATGCATTCATAGAAAATATTTTGTCGACATATTATTATCTATCAACCTTGAAGGCGCTAACAAATACCTAAGAATGCGCACATGGAATATAGACAATGTAATGTTCCTCTAAAACATTATATTAAACTAGCGTACCCGTGCGAGAACTCTCGCATGGTAAACCCCACCATCTTCCCTATTTTTCCATTTCCTTATTAAGCCTGTAAAATATCTTTTTCTATTTCCATTGTATAATGTTGACATTTGATACTTGCAACCCGTTGCATAATGATACTCATTACGATACAGATTTCATTATGATACAGGTTCTTGACCAATCTCAGAGAAGCTTACAAACTAAGTATTGATACTTCATTAATCGCTGAGAATCGTTCTAGTAAATGTTTTGTTCGATTGCGTACATTAAAATTTCATTTAATATTATATGATGTTGATCAGTTTTCATTTCTGTTATTAGTAATATTTATGAGGAATACTATTTAAAATAAATTGGATCGTAATTTCACTTTGATCCTATTTCACTAGCGCAGTGGTAGTGGTAGAGGGAACATTTGACTGACAAGGCCAGAACGCAAGGTATTTTGTGTTATATGTTGCTGCCGTGTGTTTGTCCTTAAAAACCAGCCAATTCTTTAGTATGAAATGTCTAGTAAATCAGATGGGGTGTTGACAACTCCAGAAATAAGAGAAAAAGCGAAAATGGTGACCTCAATCATTCCGCAACTTTTACTACTCTCTCGCAGGCGGACTGGTAAACCAAAGCCACCTGCGGCAGGTAGGGTAGCTGTCTGTTAGGTGGCCTTCGGTGAATCCTGCATGTCAACTGCCACGAAACGATTCAGTGTAAAAGTTTAACTTATAAAAGTTACTACAAGGCGTAGAAAAAGTACTGTATGAAACTCGATGTAATGAGTATTACTACACTCGTGTGAAGTTTACGATACTTGTTCGTACCCCGCTCGTATCGTAATATCACACTCGTGTATAAATTACCAGTCATTACATCATTTCATAGTGTACTATTTCCTTCAAGACCTTCTTATCCTCGGTCATTATATTCCTTGTAATGGATAACAATACAATATCACCTTGACAATTCAAACTCTTCTCATTTAATTTTATTACCGAACATCTGTTCGATAAACGCCTAGAATATCAAGTTATTAGTTTAATTTCACATACAGTTGCGAGTTCTGCACGGCTCTCAACAGGCGGGGTAGAATCGAGAAGCGTCGAACCAGCAAAAATGTATTAGAATGTTCAAGAATATCTCATCCAGTTGATTTCCGTATGAGGAACGTTCCAGTGAGGTCTTCGGCTTCAAAATTTTACGTTTTAAGGCCTTAGAACGCTTTATTTACGAGTTATTTTACAAGATAGATTTCAAAATGCCGAAAGTGTTGCGGGTTGCATTTAAAGTCAAAGTGTAATTCGTCACGTCTCTCGAAATTCTTTCTTCAGAGACCTCATTTGTAAACACTGCTTGCATGTGAGAGCCGCAAAAGGTATGTATACTACTGACATAATATAGGAGACGATACCCAGCAGATACCTTAAGAAGAATAACTCAATTACATTTCTTTTGAAGGGTTGCATGAAGACAACAGATCTTAGAATTTTCAGTATTCTAGCAGTCGTGCATTTGCTTTTCTAAGAATACCCCAGACCAGAGGTGCACAATTTTAAGGCACTATGAACCCAGCATCGCCGCGTAGGTGCTCCGTCATGGAAGGCTCAGGTATGTTGACACCACGATCTCGCAAGGCACATACTGGTTTGGCAAGATTTGCTTTGCGAATTCGTACGTTCATCATTTTATTTCAAATTTTCGAATGTAATTTTCGAATGTAAAGTACAATCTAAAAGTTCTCGAGTGCAGAAAACTTGAATTCTGATGCGATGAGATTCAACGGATGTTTTAAAGAATTAATATTGTTTGTATAAGAACTTATAACTCGAAACCAATGTGCGGCGCACCAGAAAGAAAAGTGAAGCGCAGTGACTAGCTTGGGCTCCGAGAGCGCTGAATCTGCGACTTATATAGAACTGGCAATTCACACGTCCAAATCTCTAATGAAAGATCCTTCTTATCCATTTCGCCATATTTCCAAGATTGTGTATAAAAATAAAACATTTCCATAATATAAAAAGAATGTTCCACAGAGATAAAAAATGAAACTGTGAGAACACAATCGTTTAAACATTTAATTTTGTTTCCCCCGCGGTTCCATTTTAGAAAGGCAAAAGTGTTCACAAACGCATCATATATTCAGCGAGAATAAACTACAATAGGCTTAATACCTACCGACACTTTACAATACAAAGTGAACTTTCACAAAATAAATAAATTGAAACAAATAAAAATATAAATTAAATTTGCTTCTGATAGGCTGACAAATTTTCCCTGTCCGCCGATATTTCTGACGTACTTTTCAGCAATAAATAAAGAGTCTTGTCGTTTATCTTTTACATACAGTATCTACGTATGTCCGTATTTTGACGTTTTATACGTGGCATGTCTCTTTCGATTCTTGCCATGCAGTTTCCTCCAAATGACGAAATCACGACTGACAAGCTATAAATTGTTAGAATACTTTCAGATACACTTCAAAATGTGGAAAACATTATTTCATATATGAAGATATGTATCAACCCTCACATCGTAGATAGTAGTCTTCTGAAAATACAATTGATCTTCAAAGTTAACGTGTTCCCGTTCTCTCGGATCATATTTCAATAAGCAATATAATCAAAATGCTTCCTGTCGAGAGCTGTTTGCAGCTATTAGAACCTAGCAACAAACAAGGAGAAATTCCTTGCAAGAATGAGTTTAAGAGGTGTCGAAAATTGTTAGACCGCGCCGTGTGAATTAAAGAGAAGTGAAAGTTTTTCGGCTACGGTAGTCTCCTAAACACCGCATGTATAGGGAGCCACTACATTCGTTTCGGGGCCAGTATATTCTTTTTTTTTCCCCACTTCAAGTGATCATATTGGGGATGGATGCTACAATTAGATTGCGAGTGTGTAAGCAACCCAGTTACCAGAATTTAAACAAAGCTCAAAATAAAATGTGGAGAGAGAAAATTGTTCACGTAACACTGCTCAGTGGAGGTAACTAACTTATGTAATGACCTCGGAAAAACCGTAATCAAATTTGTAACAATTTAATTTCAAGTGACAGCAAAAACTACACAATTTCCAAAAAAAAAATAGGTTTTTCACTTTTTCTATTACCGTTTTCTAATGAACACACTGTACTTCAGCACACACATGTGCTTAGTCCCCATATTTATAGGATGAACCTACCGACCAGTAATGACTATTTTCAAATATGCCATTAATTACTGATCTAATCGCATCGACATACCGCCAGTTATTGCATACCAAAAATGTACTTCGTTTTATTGCGTCATAACAGATAATACAGAAACAAAATTGCGTTAACAGGACAGTAGGACCGTGACTAAAACCAACGAGAACGTGTAATATAGTAAATCACATTTCACAATTTTCCCTAATAAAATTAAAATGTGATCATTAAAATCTCTCTCTAATTCTGAATATGAACTTTTTTATAGCCAACACAATTCGGGCGTAGTAAGCCAATAACAATACAATAAATTGAACGCATCTTCACCAATATAATTGCATTGTATAAAACCACTCATCTACACCAGTTACACATACTAAATTCACTTTAGTAATTCAAAAAATCTCAAGAGAAATTGGAGAATATTCCATTATTTCTATATCTATACAGAGCGCCGAACACTAAAGGCAATTAATGTTACCAGACTCGTCATGAACTCAGATATTGAATTTATATTTTTCAATTTTATAACAATATTGTGTTTAATGTATATGATAATTTATCGCTTTGAATTTTGAGATATTAAGCTTCATGCACTTCACTGAAACACCACAAATAAACGTCTTTAAGACATTGTCAAATAATTTCCAAACCCAGTCAACATCGGAAAATTTCAATCTTTTACATTCGAAACAGTTGCAGAACAGCTTAAGAAAAAGCAAGCTATAATCAGCTCATCCTTCAGCGTTGAAATTTTAATTGATGTAAAGTGAAGGGGCAGGATTAAGATGTTTCCAAGGCCTTGGAACTTTCACTATAGGTGATCAATCAAACGCAGAGGTTAGAACAACCAACATTACTATCGCGGAAGAAATTTTAGCAAAACGGCCTTAAGAAGTTCATCACTTTGAAAGACGCCCCTGTCGACACTTCTTCATCTTTGATGTGAGCGTCACAGAAGAGAGTCTCTTAATGCCTTGGATTAATTAAAGCCAGAACAAGTATCTTCCTTTACTAAGGAGTTTTATGAGAACTCCTTAGTCGCCCACAAAAGAAGAGACGTGACAACGAAGATACAAACAATCAAATATCGTCCGACGACAAGCACCCTGCATGATGATGGAGAAACATTTAGATGTATTTCCAGATATTAAAATAACATGAAAGCGTTATTGAGAACCGTGATATCACCAATGAAAATCGGGTATCACGTTCAATGAAAATAGCCATTTAGGACGAGGTTTTACTCTCCTTTGATATTCTTAAATTAATATTTTGGTTCTGCTATTAGGAAACCGAAAAATTGAGAAAATATTTAAAAAAAGAAGTACTTTGGGCGGCGATAGATGGCAGCTGGCAAGAGTATGTGGCAACGAATAGCTATCCCTGACCAAAGAAATTAGAAAACTAAAACGAGAAAGTCTGTGCTATTCTGTAACACTACTTAGTTTTAAATATAGCAAAACAAATCACTAGTTTGTGTATATATCTGTTTCTCATTAAATTTCTCCAGATTCCCGATCCCGCTCGGATTTGGAATATCATCTGCAATGGTTTAACTTACGTTAAAAAAAAAATTAAAAAAACACGAAAGGAAACAAAAGAGGAACACAAGGTCTGCCAAGAAACTTGGAAACGGGTAAACAATATTGCTGAGAGGAAAGACAGCGCACACCTCCATTTACAAACTTTCAAAGCAGAGATCCTTCATTCTCCGAAACAACGGTGCGCGACGCAACCTCTCCTCGAAGACTGTATCAATTTGTTTTCTTCATTTACACAGCAGTATTGTTGACGATTCTTTTAAACGGGTTCGCAAAAAAGGGGGCAAAGAGGGGTAGGTCTAAGTTCGAGCGCGGCCGTAAACCCCGAATAGCTTAAGAGGAACCCTGCAGCAGCAGCAAAGCTATTCCGTAAAAAGCACGCAGAGGCGGCGAGCGGCGGCAACGGCGGCGGCGGCAACAGCAGCAGCAGCAGCAACATCGTTCGACCTGTTTATGGCACACAATTCCGGAAGAGGCCCCTCTCGGCTGGTCCGCTCCTGAAGAGTAAAACGAGAATAGCATTGCTGCGCGGAGGGAGCCACCGGGCCGCAATTAAAGGGAAGCCCTGCCCGGCCACCGCCCCCGCCCCCGCGAGACGCATTCGCGACCTCAGCTCTCAGGCACTCAGCTGCCGCTGGTGCCTGCGGCTTCGTACTTTGACACGGGGGAGGGGGGAGGAAATGAGACAGGGTTCACCGAAGATTTCAAACCGAGGAGCTGTGTAGATATCCATTGTATGTCTACCGTATCAACAATTTGCTAAGTCCCGGATTTTTTGCTAATATAATGTCTGCAAGTTTGTACATTACTGAGAGGTGGCGGCAGCATAAAAAAATAATAATTAGGTAATCAACATCGTCGCTAATGTCAGATAATATCCCAAGAATTACTTAGCGTCAATTTTGAGCATAAAGTGTTTTTTTTATTGCAAGAGGGGAAAACCCGGTTGAAGCTAATAGCTTCATAGTGAAAACGACTATCCCATTACGAATGTAATGGAGTAAATTTAATTTTACAGACATTCAATATTCTGTTCATTTCTGATCACCCATGCTTCGGATTGGAGGTATACCGAAACGAGCTGAATCTCAAAGAATGTAAAAGAAAAGTGTTCAAAAAGTATCTGCAAAAATAGTACCGCGGTCTAATAAACGTCTGAATGGTATGTGAAATAAGTAATATAGGAATATTACTTTAATAACAGTTGTATTTTTCGATTGTTTTACTGCCTATCAGCCTATTGTTAGTTTATTTCTGAATGAACTACTATGCGCGCACGTTTTCTTGATCCTCCAGCACTCTAGTCCTCGCTTAACCCCACATAGCATGGCCCGTTTTAGAAAATATGAGCTCCACTAGCAACGTCACGACTCAGTATGCAGTGACGCCCACCTTCTTCCTTTTCAATATGAACTTCCGGTTTTCGCCCTCTCTATCGATCTGTATCATGTTCCTTCTTGTAACTCAACTATTTTTACAACTATTAATTATCTGTACAGAATTTTAAAAAAACTTGCGTTGTTTCTCATTGCTACGTAGTCCAAGACGCGCTATTACGCAGTTTTCTGTCGATATAGTTGGCAGGACTGCACTGCCGTGACGTAGACAGAACCCGCCTCTCCCCGTATACTCCGATATGCAGGATCAAGAAAATAGGCGCGATTACTGTTTTTTTTCTTCTTCTGGTTAACCAAGCCTCATGACTGCTTGGTTAGCCTACGTCATCAGAGATTTAGTGACATGTGAAGGCGTAATTTTAATGAATATTAGGAATCACTTTGAGATATTAAGCTCTAAAATTAAAAAGTTATAAAATTAGCGGTGCTAAAACAGCACGTACGTACTTCCACGACCGTATTTTCTCGCAAAAAATACGCGATAAGTGCTCAAATATTCGAAAAATTGTACATACTGAAATATATTTCATTGAGGAACAAATTTCATTAAGGGAAAAAAATCTGTATCATTAATATTTTACTTATGGAAATACTCCGAAAATTTTCGAAGTTTTACAATTTCTGAAAAATCAGGTTATTTAACGAAAGTGAAACTTGCATCATTTTCTTAAACTTCCTTCACACTATCCAACAACAAAATTTAATAAAAAACGATGGAGCCATTTTTTTGTAAATTTTAAAAATGTCCCATGGGCTTCATGTAAAGTACCCCCCAAAAAAATAAAATATCGGTTTCAAATTCAAGGAGCCGCAACATCAGCCAGATCGACCAGGGAATAACAATTTTGGAGATAATCGGCTGAACGGTTAACCCGCTAACGTTCACGGACAGACGTTTCGCCGTCATTTGATTTTTCGGCATCAAGGACCCACAAAACATGGATTCTGGCTACGCCACGTCTTAAGAGGTTTTTGTTTCTAAAGGAGGTGGCGGAATAACATATGTAAATCTGCCCTCGGGGATAAAAAGGTTTTACGTTGAAAATCGTAATTGAAGTGTAAAAAAAAAGTTTTTAGCTTCATTTACATCAATTCACCCTGAGTACTTCGTACAAATGAAAAAACACGTTTTTAACGTCTTATATGTTTAAATTTTTAACCACATTACGCCTATGAATATTGATTTAATTTATCCTTGCGAATTTCTAAACATGATAAAGATGTTTTCAGAATTTTTTCAGGCATTTATATCAGATTTTACCTTTACAATCAACAAAAAAGGGAAAAAACAGAAAAAAATTCCTTCGTTTTTTAAGAATATATCATGTTCCAAAATTTCAACCTTTTTATCTTAAAATTTGCACCCGACAGCTCAATATAAATAAAACTGTAATTTAATAGTTTCTCATTTTTTTAAAATTAGGTTTTGTTTTATTAATTTTCGTAGTTTTTGTGTTTTATGTTTATTAGAAAAGATAAATAATGAAAAACAAAATTATAAGAATAATATTAAACTCTCCAGTCTCATCATGAAAATGTATTTCTTGCCTTATGATGTAAATTACTATTGATGTCCATTCAGTTTTCCTCGTCTTTTTAATGTTATCCGGAACGTATCTGCAGATCAGTGAAATGTTCGTGATGTGCGCTTGAAATGATTGGCAACAAATCAGCATATCATGTTTCGAACATAAATCTCAGGGGAAAAAAAAGCCTCCCATCACGAGACACGTGGAACACAACTTAGCAGCACTAGAAGTTGTACCATTATCAAAATAAATAGATTGCCATGCCCTATGTCGGCCAGAGAAAGTACTAGGAGTTTTACCACTTTTAGAATAAATGTAAACCACTTACAAGGAGTTAATTCAATTTCTCAACACAGTGCAGTATCACTATTAAAATAAAACCTCCATGTATTCATCCGTACAGCAAAATAAAAGTTGCCATTGAAGGAATCAACAGATCAATGTCAGCAGGTAAATTCTACATCAGACATGCTAATTTATTCAATTTTCAAGCCTTACCACACACATAGTTCGAATATGACTTCTCTCCGTATCTTTCAGGCAACGCGCGTTATTGTGTCCACAGCGTAACTAAAACGTGCGTTGCAGTATGCCGGAGAAGAGTTGGACTGCAATAGGATTAGCTAGATGAGCTCGACGGGTGGAGTCGCATCGTAGGACCTCGTAAGGCTGGACGATCATTCCGGCACACTGCCTGTACAGATGTCACCATAGCAGATGAAGCAATGATTGAAGAAGGCACGCACACACAAGGTGTCATGGGAAAACCTCTTCGAACCACAGAGGAAGAACCGATGGATAGTTCGCCATGAACGTGTCCCAACTGCCTCACTGGTTGCTAACATTAAACGAAATGTTATGACTTTCTTGCAGCACCTATTTTCCATTGGAAGCCTCCACTCTCATTTCCATTAGAAGACAGCTGTGTAGCAAAAACTCAATGCACGACGATTGTTGTTGGTAGGAAACTTTTCAAGCAACAAGGGATGGAATGGCACAGATCATTGACGATTGTCCTTAACATACAGCAACGTCTCCAAACTAAAAACGTTGGACGGACGTTACCTTTTTTATTATAGCCTTTACCTCGAAGTGACGCAGTCGGGATATGAGGCAATGTGGTCAGTGACAGACAAGGAGTTTGGTGTCACATGCCCCAACAATTCTGATCGCGTTTAATGTATGGACATAGTTAAGTCTGTTTCGAAGACAGACCCGAGGAACCTTCACGAGGCGTACCAGCGGCTCTGCCTTTGTGAGAGCCCTTACCAGAGCCCTCCAAGAGGCCAAGCGTGCTATTCAGCGCCCATTCGTATCACAAAACGTAGAGGAACAACAGGTAGCTTTTCAAGAAACAAGGGATGGGATAGCACAGAACACGATTAAGCCTCGACGTCTGACATAATGCGATCGCAAAAATGGTGACACACCCTCGTAATGAATGATACAAAATGTGCATTAAATAGTGCCTTACCATCGTCAAATTGTAATTATTGTCACCAATATTTTTCTTCTCATTATAAGAACGTAATACATTACAAATAATCACTGAATATTTTCGTTTTGTAAAGGGACACATGTGTCAGGCGTTTACTGGTCATTGCTTCGCGCACTAATCTTTGAATTCAAAAGCAATCTTCGAACATAAAATTTACATGCTTGCTAGCGCCAAAGAAGAGACGTCGGCTGCTTTAGTTAGCTCGATTGCAATTCGCCAAACAAATCAACCGAGACAAACTGTAACTGTATTGTAGCTCGTCTCGAAAACGGCGCAATGAACAAATGATGGCAGATAAGGGTCAAACAAACGTTTTTAAATTTAATGTTTTTACTATAAAAGCAGTTAATAAGAGCAAGTGATAATACGTTTTTGGGTCCCCTTCCTTTCATTTCAAGAAAACATCATGAAAATTAAGCCGAGGAGAAAGCTGAAATTTCTTTCTAAACAAAACCCGTAGTGTTTTAAATATTCAGATTATTGTCTATCTGATGAATCAAGTCGTAACGCTTCATGTTACATACCAGAAAGATAATAGTAATTCACGGCGTTTCACCGATGTACTCGTAGGTGCATTGAAACCATCAAAACCCGCCCGCGAGGAAAGCCAACGCCCGCAAGAGTGGGCCACCTGTCGTCACGTACCGCAGCTGCGCCTTTGACAAGCAGGCTCAATGACAGTCATACGCTTCGAACACTTGCCTTCCTCCAAGGTCGCTTTTATTCTTCGATTAAAACAAGAAGTCCTTTCAAGGCCACGAGTTGAAAAGAAAGGGGGACACTGACATCCAATCACGAGTTCCAATACCAAAAATGTAAGCCGCAACGAAGCACGCGATTTGATGACAGTGTCCCCTCTCCCTCCACCTCGTGGCCTTGAAAGGACTTCCTGTTTTAATCGGAGTATTGAGATGATGAATTCCGATCGCTTCCTTCAAGTTTCACTAGCAATTTTTTCGACATTCCTAACAAGAAACTTTGGGAGACAGTGAAATTCATACATCATGAAAAGCAATTACACTAATATATTGATTTTTTTTAAATGACTGACGTCTGTTCAAAAAACATTTCCAACATTCAATACCTGACCGTTCGAATGCAAAGGATAATATGGTTGGCTGTGGATCCTGTATGGTTTGTTTCCATTTTCACACAACAGTTAAAATAACTACCATTAATGATCGGATGAACTCAGAATTACTCCACATTACCCTGAGAAGAGTGATCATATAACCTAGGTTAGTTAATTCAATGTGCAATTACGAAAGTAATTTTAATTTAGAAAAGTTCCGTACCCTGTTGTGGATTGCCTATCAAAAGTTGCAATTTTCTTTTCGACTCCATTTGCTTGACCGGTCTACCATATCACCGGTGAACTCTTAGAACCAAATTCGAACGCCTTGCGTACTTAATTTCACAACCCAAAATAATTACATCCAACATTAATAATATGTACTATAAGAATACATAAAGGTTCCGTTTTAAAATATTATAAAGGTAAGTAAATTCTAAAAGATTAAAACGTTCAATTCAAAATTTCAAATAATATTAATACAATTTTGAATGCGACGTACCTGGTCAGAATCACAATCGACTAATTTAAATTATTTGTGCTTAACTACACATTAGGACTTAAGCGGTCATCAACGGTTCCGGAAAGAAAGTGGCCACTAGTTGAGATTTTAGGTCACAGGAACCATAAATCAAATCTAAGTACTAATTGCTATGGAATGAAGCGTGTTCTCTTTAACATCGGTGTTTACCATTCGTGACAAAATGCAATGTTGGATATTGAGAATGCTACAGAATTTTCTGTATTTTAGTAATACTTCAGGATGAAACTGCATAAAATGCAAAACGGATGAAAGACGCCACGAAGTAAGGAAGTCCATAAAAAACTTAATGATACGTTACCTATTTCACTCTCAATCAAGCAACGTGTTTTGAACATTTGAATACGAATCCCGAATGAGGAAAATCAATTCTATAGTGAGCCTTGTGTTACTACGGTACTTCGCGACAAGAGCTATTAAAACATTAATTTCTTCCGAATGTTAATTCAGACATTAAGCAAAATAATATATTGTATATTTTCTTCTATAATTTTAACTCAGTAGTATTTACTGCTTTGGAATCATCTACTTTGTTACTTTCTCTCTACTGCTTACACAGTACAGAGAAAAGTATTGTTAATGCTGCGAAAAACCGGCGTGGTGTCGACATTAAACTCTCATTACCGGGCCCTGGGAACGAAAAAAATGGATAAATCTAGTCCATATACACAGCAAATTACTCCCTCTAATACGTTGTGTAGTCAGGATCCATGTTTTGTGGGACCTTGATATCGAAAAATTGATTGATGGCAAAACGACTGCCATCCGTCTGTGGTCCGCCTAAACCGTGCAGCCTATTTTCTCCAAAACTGACATTACTCAATCGACCTGGTTGATGTCGCAACCCCTTGAATTTTAACTGGTATTTTAGCGTTTTTTTTTGTTTTTTTTTTTTTGTTTTTCTTTGTGTGTGTGGGGGGGGTACTTTACATGAAGACCCTGGAACATTTCAAAATATTTTTTTAAAAAAAGGCACGACATTTTTTGATTAAATGTTGATCTCGGATAGCGTAAAGGTCACTCAAGAGTAGATTTTTGATGAAAACCCTCATTTTTCGAATATTGCAAAAAAATCAAAATTTTTTCGGCGTGTTCCTATAATTACAATTTTGATTTTTCTTTAAAATGAAAGTGAGCATCCGAAAAAGACCTTCAAATGAGGTCATGTTCAGTTTTCGAAAATGAGTATCTTTTGCGTTAAATATAAGCTATCTTTAAATTTTAAACTATTTTATCAATAACGGCTGCAATGTTTTCTTTAAAATATTTCCTCGTATGTAGCAAAGAACTCAAAAGATAATGGTTCTAGTCCCATTTTCGACGCACCTTTTTCTGTTTTCGAAATTTGCAAGAATTTCGGAATTATAAATTCGAATTTCGCGCGCTTCGTTTGATGCGTTGTCTTTTCGCAAAATGCAAACACATTGGTTTCAAAACTTTTCGAATTCATCCCAGTGTTGTCTGTTGTGGCGATTGTATGATGCAGATAACATTCTTATGAAAAGGAAATAGACTGAAGGACGGTAATAAATTTAACTTAGAACTAACAAGTACACTTCTTTACTTTAAGAAGTTTTGATTGCTGAATACACAGGTCTGCAACCAAAAAGCTGATTTCATAATTTTATCTGATTCTTTTGTTTTTGGGGAGCCCGAATTCGAAAATGTGTCGTCACCGTGTCTTTTTGGGATGTCAGGTTTTTTCACAATCGAAATGTAACTTGGTCAAATAGGTAGCTGAAAATTGCAATCTCAATCACACTTTGGGGAAAAAACTAACGACGGAAAAAATTGTTTTCAATGCGTGCTCCCAAAAACATGAAAATACATGTCTGTAGGTCCTCATACAAACCACTACATCGTTAAGTGTTTTTTAGGACCTACCGGGACATGTTTGCTTTGACTTGTTCCATGATTACTTCACAATCTTGTATTGTATTTCCGTCGTCATCCAGCAATGCGGTTAAAAATTAATGCAATTCCACAAAGCAAGCGAGAAAATTTGTCCGACATTTCTGTTTCATGGATGGAGAAGTCATGGTGAAAAGTAGTAGTTGAACTTTATGGATTTTGTTATAGTATATTTCATTTACTATAAATTAAAACTTTGTGACCAAGATAAAGATTGGGCTCCTCATAGGATACGTAAGCGGTGGGTGGAAGATCTTCGAAATTGGTCAAAAGGCAAAATTAAAGTTTTTTTTGATTTGGAATTCATATGATGTGGCGCGAGCAAAACAATCATAGTAATGATTATTTCTGTTCCTATAATGTGAAGTGGTACAATTTAAAGTGGAAGTGCACCATCATGTTATCCCAATCTTGCTTCCACTATTCATATAATTCGACGTTCCTGTGTCTGACCTACCTACAAAATCTGGTTGAAGTTAATATTCCTGACGACAATGGAACTATACCTCAGCCTGAAGATGAATCAAGTTGTTCAGATATCGAAGTTGACGAAGCACATCCTTTCTCGCAAGAGGAACTCAATGAATTGGTGAGAGACCTAGATCTACCGAAGCAACTTTTCTCATGAGAGCAATTTGGTGTTTTGCTGATTTAAAGGGATTGATACCTCAGTTCCACATTCAGTATTATTCTTCTCAATGAAGATTTTTCACTGACTCTCCCAAAAGAAACTTGAAAACAGTTTTCCTACACAACTCTGGCCGTTAAATCTCCATTCCTTTGATCAATCTGTGTACTTCAAGGAGAGCTATGGAAACTTGGAGTTGGCACTCAAGAAAGTGGGTGACCAAAAAGAAAATTAGTTGGTACACGAGGATTTAAAATTATTCTGCATGGTGCTCAGACAACAGGCTGAGTATACCAAAATATCCTTGTTATCTATGTTCACAGGACAGTAGAAACCGACAAAATCACTGGAAGCAAATCTAATTGACCACCAAGAAGTCTAGTTGGTGAAAAGAATGTCCTCAGGGAAACATTAGTACCCACTGAGAAGGTTTAATTTCACATCTACATATAAAATTAGGATTAATGAATTGGATAGGGCACTTCCCAAAGATAGCGAATACTCCAAGTACTTGGGATCCAATTTTACTGGTTTATTGGAAGCAGAAGTGAAAGAGGGTTTTTTTGTTGCCGCGGATCTTAGAAAACTAATATCCGTCAAAGACTATCAGTTCAAAGTTTCCAACTCAAAAAGAAGCGTTGGTTGCCTTTACCGTGTTCATAAAAACATGGAGGGACCAACAGGACGCAAATTACAAGGAAATCGTGGAAACAAAATTGAAAGCGTTCCAAAGGCTTGGTTTCTCCTCGAGTTCAAAAGTCCATTTTCTCAACTTACTTCTTGACTATTTTCCTGAAAATTTGGGATTAGTGAGCAAGGGAAATAGAGAACGTTTCTATCAAGACAAAATAGAAATGGAAAGATTGTGTCAAGGGAAATTGAGTGTTACGGGGATGGCTGACTGCTGGTTGTTTTACAGGGATCTTTGGGAAGCCTCATACAAAAGCAAAAACCCATTTATGAATTTAAAAAAATACTATTTCACAAGCAATCGGGTTGTGTGTGGTGTTAATTTGTTGTCATCTGTGCAAATGAAATATTTCATGTAAATAAAATATTTGCGTTAAGAGGTTTTTTAACGATGGCCACCAGTTTGTTCGAAAACCTGAAGTTCCAGGACAAAAGGTTCGTCATTTCTGGATTCAGAGCGCCGCAAAACGTAGTAATCAGTCAACTAAACCTTCTTCTTGCTTTTCTGTATTACGTGCAAGTACTGTAACAGATAAATTTATTCATATTTGTTTCATTCGTAAAAGTAAGAAATGACAACTGTTCCTGACAATCGAAATAAATGCAGAAAAGCACCACATGCGCTTTGTTTGAATTTGATAAATTGGACGGTAAATTGATAAACTATTCTCCGGCAATGACAAAATGAACTAAAGAATTATTTTAACAAAACGAGAAATTTGAAAGTAGCCCAGCCCCTTATAGAAGACTCTATATTACCTGAATCACAGCAGTGAACTGAATTATTTAAAGAAGCTAACCCACAAATTGTTTTAATTAATCTTCCAAAATATGACCCTTTATGCCAATGAAATGCAAGACTTGCACTTCTTGACAATGACAACGAAAAATTCCACACTTGACCAAGCTTCCTTCCCAACTTCAACTCTCCGGTTTGGAACTTTCGAAAAAGAAGAGGAAAGGCGCAGTATGATAATACGAGTGCTTTTGCGTCTTAATTCTGTTTGCGACCACAAGATTTAAGGAAGGAAATGTTCTCGACTTTTTTATTTCGCGAGAATTCTTGGCTCTTCTTAGACAACGCTCGCGTACCATTTTAACTCCGTTACAGCGCATTAATGTGCACAGAAGCGCTGCGTAAGATATAATGTACACATTTGCAATTCCACTGCTTTAATTCGACTATACATAAAAGATATACAGAGAACTTCGTTTGGAATATTACAAGTAAATATCTTCATATTCCTCTGCCATGCGTAATGGACTATAACGATAATAATTTTTAGAATCTGGACTAATCTTATTAGATCAAGGAAACAGAAACGACATCGACACATCCGGAAGATAAAATATTAATGCACCAGTACGTTTTGTTTCTGAATTTTATGACCACTGAAGTTTCTCTGAAGTACCCAAAATTCATAATCTGTCATTTTAACTACAAAATGTATCGTCGACACATCCGGAACCAAATTGGAGCGCATTAAGAATGACCACCTATTAAATAAATATGGCGAAAATAAGCGAGTAAACAGTACCTCTTTCACTGTAGAAAGTTGAGAAAAATAAAACAGACGGAAACTGCTTGAATTTTTTTTTTAAAGCACAACAAAACGGAATAAACTTGAGGGAATTCGCATGGCGAGACCGTACATTCCGAACTGAAGGGGTGCCAACTGGCGAGGCTCCATGCTCCATCAAGAGCACAGCCACGATTAATCCTGACTCAATAGGGGCCGATAGCAAGCGATTCCAAGTTCAAACATTAGTGTCAAAAGCATCGAGCCTGGAGCACCGCGGGGGAGAATTAATGGGCATCGTCCGCAGCCTCCCAGGGGGTTGCGTGGAGACGCGGGCTGCGCGGGGAGTGTCAGGCGGCGGCGTCGGGCGGAGAACGGGGACCACGCGACGCCACCCCACGCGGGGGAGCGAGAAGACACGACAACTCCCCATGCGAATCACCATAGCACGTTCGCGCCCTTTCGAGAAGGCGCTGTGGCGTCGTCGGCCAGCTTCGGCAGCACGCGCGCACTGAGACCGAGCCCGCTTCTCCGGTTGTGCCTGAAACTTGCCAAGATTCACAGGGCGCAGCAAGACAGTTGTAATGTAGACGGGAACTGAAAGAAAGTAAAGTATTCTGACTGCTGGTACTACTGAAGCTCTGGCCGGTGAACGTTAGAATAATAAAAAAGAAGTAAATCACAAAACGAACAGAGAACAAGAATTAAGCAAGCATTAATGGAAACCTATCAAAACGTGACGGTAGCCATCAATTCCAAAACTCATTATCAATCGTAGCGCATTACGCGCGGAAATTCAATTCATTCCACCACATTCATACACTCGCAAACAACCCTAACAAGAAGAAATTAAACTGAGAATTAAAACTCTTTGAACATATTTCATCGAGGGAAAAATCGCTATCTTCAATATTGTAGTTGTAGAAAGACGCCGAAAATTTTTTGAACCTTTGCAATCTTCGAAAATTCAGGGATTCCAATGAAAATTAGATCTGCGCCATTATTTTAACCATTTTCAACGTTATCGAACAACAGAGTTTAATAAAAAAAATTGAGATTTCAATTAAACTTTAAAAAAATCCCCCCAAATTAAAATATGTTTAACCCTGGCAGGGGGCTTGAGTTCGTGCGGACCGATCGAGGAATATCTGTTTTGGAGACAATCGTCTAATTCACGTAGGTCATTCAATAAGTAGACAAATTGGACTGGAGAAAAATAGTTGGTAATTTTAGAATTTTAAGTTGACATCACAGGGCGAGCCCTGACCATCTTGAGGATAAGTATTGTTGTGTTCATAACCTCAAAACTAAGTTGAACAATGGCGAGTCCACTTGAAAATTCCACATTGGTTGAACAATTTTCTGTGATTCGTTTTGTACTTGCTAAATGTAAAAAAAACAGCTAATATATACTGTAGAACGACTAAAGTGAATGACGAAAGTTGTAGAAAACGCGGGAATTTTTTCAATTGACTAAAATAGTTCAAAAGTAGTGACAAACACCGTTCTGGTCGTATCAATAGGAAAAGTCATGTTGACGGTGTTTTGGGTAGCTGTAGGTGCATTTTTTGTGATTATCTCGAAGAACAGCGTTCAATAAACAGCCAATACTACTCAGATACGCTTTTGAACAAGGTGAAACCAGTCATGAGAGAGAAACGTCCGGATCTCAGATAAGAGATCTGATTCTCTAGCACAACGCACGTCCTCAAACTGCTCAACAAACCCGTTAACCATCAACACAACGGGTTGGGAGGTCTCATCCCCCTAACAGCCCCAAATTAGCACTATCTGATTTCCATTTCTTTGGTTCACTAAAGGAGGCATTACGTGGGAAGATGTTATTTATTTAGTCAAAAACTGTATGAGACGTATGGGGGAGAAAAATCATCTGCGCACACTTTCTTGAGTTTCAGAATCCCTTCCCAACAATTTAACTTAATAGTTGAAAGATGAAAAATAATAGTAATAATAATAGTAAATTTAAAAAAGCGAGAGATTAACATGTCAAAAACTAGTCTAAATGTGTCTAAAACATATTTTCGTTGCCGAATTATAGAAAACTTATGTTTAACGGTAAAGGAACGAACGGATTTGATTTTTCTGTATTGTTAACAAAATAGAAACTCACCCTAAGCTCTACTACCACTACAAGCAAAAGGAAAGTTCAACAAAACGTGCGCATAGTGAAGCTACATTTCTAGGATGAGGATACCAACAAATGTGGGAAATTATTGCAAACACCACGATAAAGGGTTCTTTGCAGTGGGCATAAAAAAGCTGCTAACCCGCTGGGCCAAGTGCATAAGTGTTGGTAGGGATTATATTGAAAAGCAGGAAAAGTCCTGTTTCGCGAAAATAAACGTCAATTTTTCCAGACCAATTTGTCTCTAATTATTGAATGCCCCTCGTATTTTAGCGCTAGCGTTGACCACAGGCGTTTTGCCGTTAATTGCTTTTTCGTTATCAAGGACCTACAAAACATATTCTGATTACACAACGTTTTATAGCAAGTAATTTCCTTACATACAGAAACAAGATTTATCCACTTTTTTTGTTATCAGGGTCCGGGGTCCGGCAATAAACAGTATTTTGACGAAAAATCGGATTACAATATTTTATACTGCGGAAACACTATGCGAGACTAACTAGTAGGAGCTACAACATAATACTTTTCTTGCATTATTTCCAGCACATCATGCAGGTAAGCAAGGATAATTTCACATATAAATTGAACATCCAGAACTAAGGGCCATCCAATATATCGCATTATCAATACATTCGAAACGACTATACCGTTACCTTATGCATATCTATATACACATTCGAAACGACAAAGTTAATATACCATTTTATTGAACGCAGAGAACATTGTAACACTAACATTATATAAATTAACGAAACGAGTGAATAAAGAGGGGTATAATTGCACGAGTTCAAGAAAACGAAATGCGATAGGACCGAGTTTTCTTATGTCCCACGAGTGCAATTATACCACTTTATCCACATGTTACGTTCAATATTTTTTTGTTTCTATTTAAGAGTAATTTAAATTTTAAAAATTTCAAGCACATCTTTAGTTCAAGGCATGTGTTCGATGGCGTCATAACGCTTCTGAAAATACATATATTTTAGTTGGTGTAGCATTGTGTTTAAAAGAAATATTTGCATATGAAAGGTACAGAACATATTCAAAATATGAGCTGACAAAGTCACGAAAACATTACTTCCCACGAAAAGTAGACTTGTATCAAATAGAATACAACGTGTATACATTGGGAAATAAACAAAAGTAGTAACTTCTGACACAGTTTTTCTATAACTTCCTTTTTAGAACAGGTAACCACAACGTTTTCATTTTTTTACATCTGCGATCCTAAGATCAAATGTTTTACATGTTTCATTCGTCAGCTAGCTTAATGTTCACTTCGCCAATTTAGTTTTATTCATTCGTTGTTTATAGGTAGTACGTATTCTGTGATGTACATTTTTGTTCAAGTTTCATGGCCGACTGGAAATACATTGGTTAAGTCTGAGTTATAGTTTTTTAATTAAACTATTTGCCTCGTTTTCTGAATTCGGATTGGTATGTGTGGAGTTTTAATTACACGCGTACAATGAACATAGAGATAATCAACACTTTTTCAAGGAATTAATGAACGAATTTAGTTAACTAAACGAAAAAGTAAATAAAAGTCTTATCTTTTCTTTCCCATCATGTCGCCGTTCAACAATGAACTTCTCAAATATCCAATTACTGTGGTAATATAAAATCAATGTAATAAAAGTCCGCACAAAATTATGGTACTTAACTTTTTCTTTCACGTTACATTTAAATCGTACTTGTAAAAGAAAACCTAATTGGACTAATTTCAATTAAGGTTTGTGTATTGCTTGAAAGAAAATACATCAATATATTGAGAATACAAGCTGCAGAATAGATTAAAGTCGAATATGGGCATTTTCAATTGTAAATTGAAATTAAATTATTTTTCATATCCTTTTGATCCATTCCTGTCTCCAACGATTTTTGTCGTGGCCCGTAGCTGCTGGGACACTTGTATGTACTATTTCATTAATTTCAAGCAGTAATTTCGCGAAACCACATTCAAACAAACATGACCTTTTAATGAGCCGATTTTTAGAAGATATTTTGTTTCATATTAAAAAAAATCAGCCTCTCAGCTTTCTGGACATCCAGTACTAGAACAAGAAATGTCGAAGTTGCAGGTAAAACACGCATGGGGTTGTGAACCTTCCAAGATTCCGGTTCCTACGCTTCAAGCATCACAATACAAACTAGCGAGCACGAAGCACTTTTAATGGTACTATTTCCACTTACATTACACACAATTAACAGTGACCAATTAATTTATGAACTCTCAAGTACCGGCAGAAGTCAGCGGCTGATAACAGACAAAATTATTACAATCGTATACAAGCTATAACAAAAATATAGTGGGCACCTAAACAATTCAACTTTCGACATGTGTAAAACAGTGCGCTTTGGTCAATTTTTGTGATAATTCAACTGAAATCAAATACACAAATTTGAAAATGGCATAAACTGTAAATAGGCAACACCAATTCAGTCTACTCCGGTTATAGAGAACTTAAGTCAATGCTTCCGTTTCACTAACATTCAAAATAAACATAAGATTCGGTTGTAGTGAATACTAAACCTCGGCTATAGTGAACGTGGGAAATTCGTTCTGGGAATTAATTCCCTTAACGAATATATATATCGCCTCAATGCCACAAATTCCAACCTTAGGCAGCTTAGAAAAAATATCGTCGGCCAAGGTCGTAATTCAAGAAGTCTCCCCTGTGGTGTGGAGATAGCGGACCCGGAATGTTTCATTCAGTTATCAGTTTCATAAGCCACTTGCGCCATGCCGCTGTTGAAAAGATCTCGTATGTTAATAGACGAGTAAAAGGGCCTTCGGAGAGTGGGACGTTGTTCCAAGAGTGCAAGAGGCATTTGAAGGATGTCAAGACTGCATTACGATACTTAAGACAGTGGACAATACAGAATCAAGTATGGCGAAAGCACAAACTAGAGAAAGTTCTAGAGAAATTACTTATGAAAAATGTACGAAGCAAACAAATGTAAATAATTTATAATTTAAGGAGAAATAAACATACTTAAAGTTTCCGTCGGTGCTCTTCATGTATTTTGCTGCATCTCTATATTAATAAAATTAATCATTGTGGAGAAGTTCTATTTAATGTTGACATCTGATATAGTGAACCAAAAATGTTAGACCCCAGAAGTTCACTACAATCACAGTCGAATGTATTCATCTCTAATTCGTTCTTTTGCGTGATACAAAATCGTATCAAATTGTTATAGCCACTTTATTCTGTAATAGGCTACAACTGCCAATTCAATGCAACCTATTACAGAATAAAGTTGAATCGTCTAAAGTGTGCAAACAGCACGATGTATTGTTAACATTTTTTAAAATTTCAATAGGCTTTTTACGCCACCTATTTGGACGAGCTGTCAATTTCATCTAGTAATTCTATGGAGGCACTATTTTTTTATTTTATTTTTTTACGAAGCCTTCAAAAAAGCCTTCTTGGTGAAGTCTTAAATACTAATTTTCACAATTGTATAATTGTAGTCGGTGTATCGCCTTTCCACAACGCTGTCACGCACATTTTCAAAAAATTGTCGAAAGCAAATAGCCATTTTACGGAGTTTGTAAATGATGGCTTTAAAAACTCGCGAAAACAATGTTTTGTAATTAAAAAATAAAAAACTCAAAAAGCACAATTTTATCAGACACGTTTGTTCACATGCCTCTATGTATGTTTACATACATCAATTTTCGATACCTAGCATTCACGGCTATTCTTTGGAATTTTCATGCCTAAGAAATATTCAAAACAAGCACAATAACGATTTACCATTCCCGCGTTATCTTTGTCGCTATTTCAATTTCTGTACCTTTAAGTACGTTCATAACTATGTCGTTCACGGCAGGTACCATCAATTGCATTGCAAAGCATAAATCTACCTTCGAAAGGAAAGCTAAACTTGTCTCACGTCTTGTACACTTTTATTTTACTTTTATACCAGAACGACAAAAGGTTCCCAACGGAAAAATAATTTTCCTTAGCAAGACTTCTCTGGATTTGAAACTGCACAAGGCAGACGACTTAAGTAACAAGCATGACTTAAGTTACTGTTTACTGCGGCGTAACAATCGAACTAAAAATGAAATTCATCCGTTTTATTATTCACAATTACAACCCGCTTCTCTTGCAATATCAATATCTCTTGCAATTTCAATACTAAATACACTTAATAAAACGATGCTGTTACTTCTTCCATATATGTATGCTGAAATTCACAAACAGGGTAACTAGTAATAAAATCAACGACTGAATTGCACAAATACACAGTCGCTCATAAGAAGCTCATTTCTGATGTCCTGAAGCACAAAAGCTTATCCTTACTGTTACAGATTTGAGATGTGACAAATCATCCACTAAGGCCCTCTGAAGCAAATAAATGTATGGCTGGCTATATCGATTAAATATCGAAGAAATATTTTCACTTACAAAGCAAGTTCGTATTTTTCAGTAAATTAATTAGAGAATACCTTGAAAGAACAAAATGGCAGCGGAAACATACCTCTTAATTGCCTAAACAATTCGGAACAAAAGTTGAGTTAAATGTGAAGCACTTGCCCCACAAAAAAAAAAAGTACATCTTCAAAGTCGGGCATGTCATCCTCTCGGATACACCGATTTTCTAGTTCGATGGCCACATAGATTAAGATCTTCATGAAATTATAAGTTCAATGGATCTACAGCGGTTTATTTGCTCTCCTACGTTTTTAAATCATATTCTGAATTCAGAAAATGTGTACAAAATCTCAACCTGAGCAAATATTAAGTATATGTAAAAACGGAAGGGGGATCTTTAGGTATTCTAAAAAAATATACTACAGCAACCACTTTGGTCCCTATAATCATATCCCTCTCAAGTTGAGAGCATATGGTTTGTTAGTTCTCATGAACTCTAGCAATGACAATCATTCGGAAAGCATAAACACCGTAAACTGGAGTTTCGAAGAACAGAGGCATCGTTTCAACACTGCGACACGCAATTGGGACCCAACAATCACTTCTTTGGGAACTACCGAAACTGTGCATGGAAATCGTAGGATATAAGATGCATATGCACCACACCATAAACCACTATACTACTTACATTTATCAAAAATGCTAATACAACATACACGTTAGATATTACTTTCGCACACACATTAATAGTCAAACACGTACAAAGTATTACCATACTGCCATAATTTGATACATACACCCATGTGCACACATGCATGATCAAATCAACTTCAACGGCTGTTCCATAAAACATCTTCCACCACGCATACCGAAACCCCTGCGACATTTCCAGTCGAAGTACGTGTATCGGTAAAAGATAAATGAAAAATGAGACTTACCTACCAGTGATGCCTGCTACAATTAGGGAAATAAGGAAATACGGATAGGAAGTGACATGTTTATTATTTTTTTTTCTGTTGAGAGCTTCTATTAAACAAACGGACAAGGGATGTGCAAATAATTCATACCGTCCCGCTGAACTATGTTTAACATATTCTGCTAGGCGTATCTGTCTGCTCTACACGACATTCCCCTGCGGTGAGCGGGCAGCAAGTTCTTGTCGGTGTATAAGGACGTGAATAGTAATATGAATATTGTGTGACTTGCGCGATTGTTAGCTAGCATTCCCACAGCTGAAAAAAAGCTTAAGCGTAATTGAAAAGAAAGTGGGGCACGCACGAACGATTAAACGGATCGGGTGCATGAAAACGCTAACAGCAGATAAATCCGTAGTTTTATACACTTCATAAAAAACACTATTGCGCCTTACATTCTCTAATAACCAAGATTATATAAAAGGTTGGGTCCTTTATTTAAACCCCAAAAAGGATGCATGTGGATGAAAATGTAATTAATAATAAAATTGTCTTTCCTTCAATGTTCATAGAATTTTGTGCATTTGCGTACTGTGAATGTATGAGCGAAAATGTTTAAAGGAACAAAAATGTCACATGAAAATCTGTAAACACGGAAAATTTCTCTTGTTTAGTTTACTTACTGCTAAACATTAGAAAATTGTGTCTTTAAGTGAATATTTTTTTACACTTTACTTAAGGCTTTGTCATTCAAATTTGAGATGGGTCTTCCATGAAATATTAGGAAATCTCAACATTAGGACATTGGATAACACAAATCAAGGTGGTAATGTCCATGTATCTCTTTATTATTAAAATCCAGCACAGAACCACAATAGTATCATGTAATTCTAGGACTGTAGAATTCCTAGAGGTTATGTCACAAGAAACCAAATGTTGGTTCCTATGCTATTAATATGTACGAGCAAAACTTAGATAAGTCAACAAGTCATGAAGTCTGTGGTAGCAATTCAATTAATGAACTCTCCAAAATAATTGCTCTAATAATGAAATTTGACATTTAATCCTTTCCAGCAGCAAGTCAAATGCAGTTAATTGTGAGAGAACATTGATTAAATTCTTACACAAGATGTTATCATGCTTGTTGACTACACATAATGTGAAAATAATAAAATCTCGGATGAAATTAATAAATTGAAAATAAATTTTAAAATGTTGAACTTGCTACCACTAGCATCTACTTTAGCATAAAAAAAAAAAAAAGAAAACCAACATTATTTAATTTAAGTACTAAAAATAAGGGAAAAAATGTATATCACCAATTATCTGCATTCTCTTCACGCCATTCATAGCTACTTCATTAACATTACAAACCAATTCACAAATATTCAATTCTACCTGTCACACAGTTTTATCACATTCATTCAGCACCTACCACAGAAATGTTTATGTACCTTTAAGTGCAACAATTCTTTATGTGCAATTATAGTAACACTTCTAGAACAGTAAATAAAGCAACAAACTAACATTAATATTATTTTTTTAAATTCATTTTCAGCATTCACATTCTTTAAAAGAATTTACTCAAAACTATTTTCAAAATAATGAATAGTATTTTATTTTTTTTATTTCATCCACATTAAATATTGTTTAAAATATTAATTATAATTTTTTTTAATAAACTCAAAATTAGAAAATATTTACGTTCAATTCTGAAACATGCACCACTGTTTTAGAGAACAGTTCTTGATGGTAGAGGAAACCCATCTCATTGGAATGTTCCCAGATATTTCATTTTAAGAAAATTACACATTCTCTATTGCAAAATATTTTTTCTTATATTTTAGAGCCTTATGTTTTGTTTTCCTCATAAACTTGTAGAGAATTAACTTCTTTCTTCATAAATATCGAATATAAAGATCTTTTTTGTTTGGAAACATTCTTCATTTCACAATCTTCAATGTGAAACAGTGTCTATTAACCCAAGAACCACAAACCTCCAGGAAGAACATAAAATGTAACTACTTAACTTTCACAGAAATTAAAAATTATATTATAAAATATTTTTTGAATTAAGAGAAAGAATATATCAAAATTATTCATGCATTTATAATCGTGCAAAAAAGCATTACTTTTTTTATTTATTTTATTTTCTTTCTACATCAATCTTCATTCAAATAGAACCACATGGATGATTTCCTTGTCAAAAATTTGACTAATGCAATTGGAAGTCTATTGGTTTTCTTAATTTGTAATTTCAGTTTTTTAGAATATCTTGTAAAGGATTATTACTGAAAATAAGTTTGGTCTGCTTCTACATTGGAACTTGATAATTAATTACTACAAAGTTTGTACAGCCATTACACCATCCAATAAAAATCAATTTCTCTTCTATAAAAACATGAACTGAAGGATTTACTGGATTGAGAGGCACTGTCTCACAGTACTTTATTTACACCATGTTTGTGCATTATTTAGTCTAAACAAAAAAGCCATCACACACTGTACAACTCCAAAATAACCCAAATCCCATCACCATTATGAAATTCTGCAACAAAATGAAGACTAAATGATAGTTTGGATCTACGGAATGGACAAGGAGGGAAGGAAGATTGGAAAAAATTATTAAAGCAGAGCCAACTTAATGATTGCAAAAAAAAATATGTACTTAAATCCCATCAGTCTTTACTAGTGACTGTGTTTAAAGAATTATAATATTTCCTTACAACAAGCTTAAGAATGTATTCTTCAAAACTTGTTCAGAATTTAACCGACTAATCTTATTGGTACTATTAAAAGCTTTGCATGGAAATAATATTACACATGATAAAATACTACTTTTGATAGAAAAAAGTTACCCTAATATTTTAAAAGATTGTATATTTTATAAAGGTAAATAAAATTTCTTCAACATTTATAATTGTCAACAATTGACTACAATATTATGAGAGAATTTGATTACTTGTCACATTTACGGTGTAAAATAAAAATGAAAAACTATACTCATTTTGAAATCACCAAGCTTAAAATGCCTATCAGATGGCCCATCATCATGATCTCAAGAATATATCTATTCATTACATCCCAAAATAGAACCCCATCATTAGCACTACACTGCTTAGGAATCATGCAAAACATTACAAATTTTGATAATTTAGCTGATAAATGTAAATAAAAATATAAATGTAAAATAGTTTCTTTCATTTAGAAAAATACCTTGATTTGTTTTTATATTATCTTTCTTTCCATAACAATAAAGGGCTGACAACAAATTCTTTAAATGTCATTGTAAGCAGCCAAATATAACGGAATTTAAAAGTTCATTTTACAAGAAACAATCTGTAACAATTAAAACTAAAACCAGGAATGAAATTCTAATGAAATGGAACCAATAATAAAAATTATATTAATGATCTGTCACATCAAGTGATATGACACTGATACAGAATGTTAAGTTATAATGTCCGAGATACCCAGAAATACCTAGGTATAACGAAAGCAATTATCTATTGAACATGCTGACACATGCTTTTTCATCAAAGGATGATACTGAAAGGAACAAGGTTTTGATAAATACATAAGAGTTCCAGGTTAAACCCAAGTAACCAATTCCATTGTAAGCTATGAAATAAAAGAGTGTGCAGGTGATTCAGACAACACATGATTGAAGGAATAATTTCAGGTTAGAATTCTCCCTTTTCTTTATTGAGGAAAGGAAATATTCTTTTATTGATAAAGCTAAAAAAGGGAAGGTCAGAGACTGGACGTTAACAGCGGTAAAACATCACAAAAGATTATGAAACATGCAGATACCTTACGGCTCTCTACTCAAAGCACGTTCCGTTATGATCATCAAGATTCACAAGTCAAGAATGAGCACAACAGTACAAGGAGCCTATCTCCTTCAATGATCAGCAACAATCCCTGCAAACCATTACAGGTGTTAACCTTCTACAGCAGAGGATGAGAACACATATGTCACCATCAAATGCAATCAAAACGGAATAAACACATCTTGGAACCAACAACAGCACAATAGATGTCAACGATAGTAATTGTATGAAAATCACCCTGCAGTGGATTTTATTTTACAAATAACAAAAACTTAAATTGCAATAAATGAAGGAACTAAATAAAATACCTGCTTCTCACCAGGATTTCCAACACAATGACCATAAATTTAAATAACATAAAATAAAAAAAGTAATAAAATAAATATCATACATAATAACATAAGGTCGTTCTACAAATAAGAAAGAAATATTTACTTATCTCAACATATGTCATGTTTTGTTGCAGCGTGAATCCCTTGGGGTGGGTCTAAACCAGCTACCTCTCATGAAAATAAATATATAAATTCCACACGACCTCTACTGAAGCAATATATGGAATATATGGCCATACCTACCAATGTGAGTGAAACAATGGAGTTCATTATGATGATGAAAATCAAACACCTTTCGTAATGGACTGCAAGAGGTTAAAATAAAGAAACCACCAGCCTTACCATAGATGAGAACAGCCGTCCTCATATGGCCAGGAAACACAAAGAATGAAAGCTTTATTTAATAGTGCATACTGCTACTACAGAAGCACACACGAGCACATCTTAGCTAAGAAAATGGGTAGAACATGTTTTTAACATTAAATGTTACAAGTTAAAAAGAGTATCAAAGGTATATTCGAAAACAAGGAGAAAAATTAATCGCATGTCTACCGATTTTCTTAGGATACAAGCACACAGCTATGTACACTTTTCTCCTTGTTCAAACAAAATTATCTCGCCACATAAATGAAGCTAAATGTAATGATTCTTTTGATTATCATCTCTTTATAAATGACAAACATGTACTGCTAACAGATATTAGGTAAGGAAATGTTTTCTTACCGCATTACAGGCATGTTAAGATATTTTTTCATCTCTGTTCACCTAAAGCAAAATCTAATCATCAATAATAAAATTAAAGAAAAGATTATACCACCATGATGTAAGCCTTCCAGAACACCGTTTTAAGTACATCTTCTGGTTATGTATAAGAAACAAATAATAAAAAGGGGATACCTTTTACTTTATTAAGGCAACACTCCTCAGCCCAACAGGAGCACCAGGTTGGATCGAATCTGTTGGCAAAGCAACACTGAGAGTTCAACGTAAGTACATCTAGCTGTATTGTGTGAGTCTACAAATTTCATAATAATGATCCACCTCAACACAAGCTGAACTCTCAGATGACATGTGCTGGTTGTAGAAGGTTCAGTGTTCTTGTGTTTAGGGCTCTATTTTCACAAATAGTGACACAGACACGAGGGGAGAAAATTGTAAAATGGTACCTTTCTTCCCAATGTGTTATGTTTTTCAAATTTTTCCTCGGAAGGCGAGAATTTTCTTTGTTGGCTGCACTTGGAATTTACATGCAGAGAAAGAGCAAGGAGAGAAGTGTACAAACCTGCTTGTTTCATACAGGCCACAAGACTCCAACACCTCCAGAGCGACAACAGATTATGGAGGCTGCAGAAAGAGAAGATAAAACGATCAGTGTCACCATACAACTAATTTATCAACTCTAGAATCTATCTCAGTACTACCCAATATGATACTAACAAGCAAACAAAAACTGACTCCTACAACAAGCAACTGTATAACACACAAAAATCATAATGGAGTCGAAAAAGTTTGTTTTTTTTCTAACACTCATCAAAAATATAAATATGATGATACTATTATGAACTTAGCTGAATCCAAACTATATGCAGTGATCATGTGTTTTAACTTCAAACTGCATTTTAAAAAAAACAAATGAGAGTACATACAGTACTGGCATGCATAAGATATTTAAAAAATCATATTTAAAGTTGCATCTTCAATAATTACTCATTAGTGCTTCTTTAAAACAAATTCTGTGCAGTTTATGTGATACATCATAAATTTTAATGAAATAAAGAAACGCAAGAAATTATTCTACGTCATGTACTTGCAAACCTTAATCGAAATAACCAGCCATACGCTTCCAGCCAGCCGTCATGTAAAATCAGAACATCCAGGTCACATGACTACTATGTAACCATCAACAAAATATATCATTGACTAGAACACAAATTAACAAGTAAATCACGAAAAAGTACAAACGAGTTCTTTGAAAAGAAATTATGAGTTGCTCTTCCTACCAGAAAGGAGATTTTGCTTAATATTCAAATTTACATTACAAATTACACTTGAAGGTTTGCAATTATTCCCTTTTAACAGAAATTTCCAAAGATTAAAACACATTTCTGCAGAGCTAAAATCTGAGTTCAAGTATTGTAATTCATTTTATTACTGATGTTCAAATTATTATATAATTCCTTTCCTTAACAAAGTAATATCCATTATAGGCCACATTTCAACATTATAATTTAAATAAATATGAATAATTCATTTAAAATTAATATATTACTTTGTCATGCTTATTAATCATTTTCTTTTACTAACCAAGGAAAGATGCACACTCATAGAAAGGTCGAATAAAATTTCTGTAGCAACAAATTATTTGACTTATCTAGTTCACTTAAAAATGTGACGAAAAGAGTACAAATTGGTGAGATTTGCAGAAAAAGTCATAATACTTTCAACACTAAAAACACCTTGTTATAAATAATATACTATTTAACTATGTTAGTTATAAGCACAGCTATCAAAAAAATTGAATGAGAGAAAAGAGAAACAATTTTCGTTCTGCACATACTACCTAATAAAATGGAAATTCCATTTGTCATGATCTGAGCACAATAATTGTCATCCCCTAGGAAACAATATAATGACATATTCAAGGTTATGTCCTGGTAATTCCACAATAAAACATTCAAAGGTTCGACCAGGAAATGCAATATACAAAGCGCTTCTTAATATTACTTTTTGCATTGCTGTGTTCGGTGTCTTACCTCGCGAATAATCTTACAGCCTTTGACAGGTCCAATCTGGGAAAATAAGGCACACACAAGATCTTCTGAGACAGAAGCATCCAAGTTGCCTACGTACCTGAAAAGCATTAATTCATCACTTTAAAACAAAATGACTTTTCCTCAAAATGGTAGAAAAAGTACAAAAATCTCTGACAATACTCGTGACAGAAGGGTAAGATTTATCATATCAATTAATATTGAATGAACTTACAGAGTTCTGGGATGACTTTCCTCACTCATGATCTGCAAACCAAATGATATACAATTAAAAAACAACGATCAAGCAAGCATTTTCCGATCAACATACATAAAAATATGCTTTCACTTACCTGCCTTGACATGTTACGCCTTCACACTACGGAACTAAATGCGACCGAAACGCTGGCAAAGCGCTTGCGCACAGTAAGGTATCATGGGAGTGAACTTTGGCGCCATTTGATCAATAACAAATGAAATTCACGAATATTTTGGATTTAAGGGTTTAAATTGGTCTATATCTCTTGTTTTTTCCGTGAAATAATTGTTTTCCTTAAAGCTAAGTGATTACTGTGTACCCAAAAAATCCACAACTACCAAACCCGCAAATTATAGCGCAATAAATACGCATTGCGCAAAATCGTCCCAGGCATGGTCCCAGGGATCACCCTCCACCACCCCCGAGAATCCCGGGCAAGACAATTAATGACTGCAACTTCTAAAGTTCACTTAAATTATGTCATTTCGTCTGACGGTTTCAAACGAGATAAACTTGCATAGCATCTCATCGAGTTTGCAATGCCTTTCAACCGGCATTGCTAAAAACAATGAAAGTGTTAGCTTCGTAAGTTTTTATGGGTCTAAGAGTTATATTAAATAAATACTATATTTTTGCTTTTCTTAGTTTCCGTACGCTCGTAGACAAATGTCACTTTTTGACGTGTTTCATTATTTTGTCTAATATGTTAGTACTACATTAAACTTCAGATTCATCTAAAATCGAAATCAATTACATAAATCATCGTACCTCAGTATCTCCGTAATCGAAAGATGTGGGAGTTTCGTCATCAGCAAACTCTGACATGTACACAGTAGCCATTGTTTAAACACTTTTCACGTTCACAATTAAAACGAGTCTAGTTTCGATTGTACTGTTTAGTCAAACACACAACACAGATAATATAATCACTTGGTTAACAGCAGTGACGAACTGGCGATAATATCTTTCACTTTAACAATGCGCAAATAACAGATACAAATCGTAGTCATTTGTTCTGTAATATTTTTTAAATCAATTGAATTATGAATTTTAAAGATCTTTTTACAAACTCTAAAAATTATATTGTTTAATTATGTTATTAATTTTTGCATTTCCTTTCCTTACTAACATGCAGCATTGCTAAATGTCTGTAAATGCCAACCCTACTTATGCAGTATGTTTGTTGAGCACAGGGTAAATTCAACAACTTTTAAAAAGAAACTATGGGTAAAAAAACTCATATGTACAAATTTATTGGTTACAATAAATAATATGAAATTATACAATTTTGCAGCTTATACACTTAGTTGTGTGTTTATAAACATATTTGCAGTTTTCTTCCTAACTAAAATGACAAAATAGGTTTCAAATTACTCTAAACATAACTATCAACATTCTCTTATGTTACCATTCAGAGAATCATTCAAATCCATACTTACAAAGCATATTTTATATGTATTAAATTAATACCAGAATACGAAAAGTAATTATTTCTGATACAAATAGATATTAAATGTAAGTAAAATACTGACATCCATGTAAACAGTATTGCACCAGATGACACAGGTTTATTTATTTATTTTGGTTATCATTTGTCTTTTAGCATGTATGAATATCCTATGTCAATCAAATTTTCTGCAAATTCATCATGGCTGTTTGGGTGACGCCACGACAAGGCACATTTTGACCATCTTTTTATGGTCTTCTTAAGAGCTGAAGTGTCTGGCACCCTTTCATTTCAGGAGAAAAGTTATTGATCCTCCAATAACAGCGATATCATTTCAAATATTGACAGTAATATTGTAAAATGCCTTTTCTAAATAATAATCATTATCTATTATTTTTAATATGTATGTATTTGGTGTTTTGGGTCGGTAGTTCAACTTCGCTGGTTAGCTACTCGTGTCCCCCTAGCCTGGGCCTGGTTACATTCCCATGCTTGGCAGTAAGAGCAACATGAGGCAAACATAACATATTTTCTTCACTGTAATTAGCACAATCTGCCTGCTTGAGTTTTTCTTTGTCGCACAGCTACAGAAACGGACAATTTTAAAGGAAAGCTACAACTATATTTTTGCCTCGAACAGGAATCGAAACCTGGACCACAGCATGGGAAGCTAGTTCACTGCCCGTGAACTATCCCAGAGGGCATATTTAATATAATATATAAAAATTAACTTCTGGTCTCCTATCATGTATTTTTTGATATTCTTCAGAGGTAGGCTCACATAAATTGGTGTTTGAATTCCAATATCTTGTCTCCTCATTGATGTATGATTGATATAAATCTTGAATTTCATTTTAGATGTGACACTTTTATGTTACAGTTCATTTATCTCATCAACTCAAAATTTTAACTTAAAAGGTGCCCTAATTGATAAGTGGCACAGTCATTTCATGGCTGTTTACAAAATGTATGATATTCAGATTTCTTTATAAATTATGTAATAGCATTGACGTCAATCCATTTCAGGTACTCAGAAACTCTGGTGTACAGATCAGGAAATGCTGGAATAACTGCACAACCAGTCACTCCAAAACTAACTAGTCCTACAAGAACATCAGTACCATCTGGTTCTGTTATAGTCATTGGTCCTCCACTATCTCCCTGAAAAAAGATGTAAACCTTTACAGATGAATTT
This sequence comes from Teleogryllus occipitalis, assembly GCA_011170035.1. NCBI lineage: Eukaryota > Metazoa > Arthropoda > Insecta > Orthoptera > Gryllidae > Teleogryllus > Teleogryllus occipitalis. The sequence continues at coordinate 203,353 of BLKR01000979.1, forward strand.
TTCATCATAATTAAATTAACATCATTATTTTCAAAGAGAAATTCATTGCAAATGTTTATTAAAATTGACTTTGTGCTTACAAAACATGTTCCTTGAAATGACGAAGGTGCTGCACATATCATGCCAAGACCTACAGGTTCCTCAATGATTCTAGCACACTGGAAATTAGAAAGGGTTTCCACTGCCAGTTTTTGAAGAATTGGACTAGGTTCTCCCATTGGAAATGATGTTATGCCCCAGCCAACCACAGTCCCTTGTCGACCAGTATAAGAATCGGCTGAAAAAAACATTGAAGTACTAATTTCTACTGTTCTTCAACTGTAAATATCCATTTTTAGAACAGAAAAAAATACTAACCTGGATTGGGTAAGCAAACTGGTCTCACTCGATAAGACAGAGCTACAGGTTTATCCAAACGTAACATAGCTATATCATTAGCCAGTAGGAATGGATGAAAATGAGAATGAAATAAAACTGAACGAACACGTCGAGTAACATGAGTTGTTTCATTTATAGTGGTAAGATCATGATCACCAAGCTGTAGAACAATGGATTCTACAGGAGTATCTCGGCTGAAAGAAACATGAAATTGATGGGAATGAATATGTATTTAGAATTGAATACACACATAAAACAAGGATAGGAATGTTCCTAAGTTACTCACGTCATGAGACAATGTGCTGCAGTAAGAACAAACTGATCATTTATTAAAGCTCCTCCACAAAAAAACAAGTCTTCTAGAAAGATAGCCACTTGCCATGGAAATTCATATAGTTCTGAATCAGAGCCTCCTACTATGCGTTCCTCTGCTTCCCTGGCTAGGTGTACAGAATGGGAACTCTGTTGCTGCAAATGTTTCTTCATTGTGCCTAAAGAAGAAGAACAAGGAAAACAAACAACCGAATGAGGATTAAAGCTCCAAACTTGATCAAACTTGTCTTTACATCCACCCTTATCTTGGCTGGCATAACTGAAGCAGTTATTAGAGAGAAATAATGTAATAGTCCTTGACATTTTCTCTTCAGAATTCCACATCTAAAATTAGCTATGGATCATAAGAACTAAAGGAAAAAGTAGATTCCATAAAATGTTTTAATGAAAGAATAATGATAAGGTCAGGAATATTTTTAAAAGTCTGAACAGAAAAATATTTTGTGTAAAGAAATGAGCTTGTAACAATATCCTTTCATGAACTTTGAGTTTCAGTTGCTTTGGATGCTGATTTATATATACTTTACAATAGAGCAAATTTGTCAACTGAAAAATTTGCTGCCTCTTATTCTAGGTCTTAAAGTCTAACTAGATCATAAAATTTCTAGAACAAATGTTCTAGATCCAGTAACATTTTTTGTAATTTTAATATTTAAAAATATTTATAAATATTCATTACATATTCTGCTCACTGAGAAAACAATCATTTACTTTTAAAATTTCTTTTACTTAAACTCATTTTCAGTTGAATTAAATATTATTTTATTGGCCAAACTGAAAACTTTTCTTAACTTAAAAGATTATTAGGGGTTTCTGAATAAAGTTTGGAAACTTTACATTAAAATATTTAAATTAAGAATCTTGCATTTTAAAATCAAATTATTCTATAGCACTCATCAAATATCTAATTTATTTTTAAGGTTTTTATTTCCTGGAATAGAGAAAAAATTTTAAATATATGGAATTCTAAACAAGTGCCATTATTATTACTTATGACTTTTTACATTCCCTTTTTGACACAGTTTTAATCAATAAGAATCTTGTGCTGTCAACATATATAGAATTAAAATTATTTTATTTTATGTAAATAATAAGTATTGGAGTGGGTGACACCCTAAATCTGCATTTGTGTGTGGTCTGGGGTGGCGGAGAGACTAAATCTGCTTATCACTGAAAACTCATCTCAATGTTTTTGTTTTGTTCAGTTCCATTCAATACACATAGCAAATTCTAAAAAGGTTCCTTGCTTTGCTGACGAGCAATAAATTTAGATTTTCTCTCCCACCAAATATCACTCTTATTTATTAATTATTTCTCATGCCAAAAAATAAGAATGTAAATAAAACAAATGTTTTACATGCTCTTTATTGTATTCTTCCTGAATATTAATAATTATTTCAAAAGTAAACAATCTTTATTATTGCTTTTGTATGCTGAATATAGCAATAACAGGAATTGCAAGAAGAGTTGATATAAAATTGTTTTAAAAATAGGTATATTTTTTTTTTGTGATTCATTTGAGATTATATTACACTTTCAATGCAAAATATCTTGCAAGTATATATATGTAAAGCACAATGGCTTTAATAGGACCATGAGCTGAGTGGATCATGAGCCCATATCGGTACATAGAGTGGGTAGCTTGTGAGCACTTTCTGCTAGGGGAGCCAGAATACAACTAAAAGACAGTGACACTGGACCTGAAAATCTTTACAACACACACCTGGTCTTATCCTTCTCACACAATTTATTAGGGAAGGGGAAGGAATTAGGATAGGATTTGAGGTTCAGGGGTGATAGAAATGCACACAATGCCACAACTCAAAATCATTTCATGGAATTTGAATCCACAGGCAAAATCTAACACGTACTAGGGGGTTAACACCTGAAGCCCCACACCACCCAGGCCAGTCTGTATAAGGCTATAAATTACAGTTTAATGTGAGAAGAAACAGCATTAAAAGAATAGTACAATATATTGTCTAATAGATTTAATTAATAACATTGAGTTACTTTCAGAGATGGATCCAGAAAGTATTTCAAGGTTGGATCAATTTCAGTTTGGACCTCCTTCTGGCTCCTTTAGTCCCCTTCTTGGATCCACCACTAATTACTTTGATACAAATCTTAAGTTTCTTTGCTTTTTGACATTTTGATTAAAAATTATAATTAATTTTCAAACATGAACCAATTAAATTTTTCTCCTTGTATTAATAGAATTGCTAACACTTTAAAATCATTATATACCATGATTAAAAACCACTTTTGCTTCCTTAATTCTTAAAAAGGCAATGTTTCTCAGACAAATTTGAATCAATCATCTGGAATAGGCTTATAATTAACACTGCAGTAAATTTAATACACATTAATAAATAAAAAGTTTAATACACATACACATAATTAATACACATACAATATGTTTGTGATTGCAATATTCATTCACTAAAATTAAGTATTATTTTGAATTTTAAGGTAATTTAAAAAAATTTAATTTCAATGTCATTGAGCATACAAATGCCTTTACGACACAATCATTTGAAGGAGTTGTCTCTCTTGTTGGTAAATAAGTGAATTACAACTGAAGTTTTCTCATGATTTTATTTAGCTTTTTGTTTTGCAAATATTGTTCTGATTCATAAAATAAAATGATCAAGTAAATCTTCCAATGAAATAAACAAACCAGAAAACTGAAATAAAGAAGAATTGGAAGAAGCTTGCAAAGGTAAGTGCAATTCATATCATGTATCGTTCCAAAATGCAACAAATGAAAGCAGAGACCCTGGCCATGCAAACTGAAGTGCTAGAACACCTAATGGACGAAGTGTAAATTGTTTATTAATATTTACTGGAATTAAGGAATTTTATTATCTAAGATACAGTGAATCAGGGTGTAAATTGACAATTTTCTCAAGGGTAAAGATATTAAAAATTCTAGAGAAGAGTGCATTGCCAAGTGAAATGACTAGTTTTCCCTTGAAGTATGAAAAAATCCTAAGAATGTTCTTGGGAAAATTTTCTTTTTCAATTTCCTTGACTTAGATTCTTTGATTTGCCTGATTTGAATGTTTCAGTGTGGAAATCATAAAAAAGGAACCCTGGTTTCTACTAATTGTGTTTCGAAGGGTCAAATTACTATTTTTCTGGCAGAGTACATAAAGCTCCCTAGGATGGCATCCCCAATGTTAGTTCATAGGTGAGGGACAAACGTCAATTCACACCCGGTAGGGAATAGTTCTGAAAATCATACCATAATAGAAAGTATTGAATACTGGCTCTGGGAAACTCCACCACACCCCTCCAGGAGTGCGTGAAGTATGGGCTCTTCGCCATTTCACATCTTGCAAGATGTGAAATAAACTAGGTAATGTTTCCATAAATTCTTCTGTTGCAGCTGCAGACACATCTTGATCCTTCCTCCCACAGGTGCCAGGAGCTATAAACCAAGGAAAATTTGTAAGTGAACATTGAATTTTTTTTCTTCTTAATTTATTTTAATGTATGTAGTTATTTATCATAAAATTTACCATGAAAATTTCGAAGTTGAGAGCAACGGATTTGCATCACTTTTATTCTCCAATGATAATATGCTTCATTCTGAACCAAAACAGCCAATTTCACTGGTTTTGTTTGTCCTGGATTGACTGCAACAGTTGCTGCAAAATCCAAGCCATCAAAATCTGACAATAATAATTCCTAGTAATGAGGGAAATTTAGCACCATAGTTCTTGACTTCAAAATCAATAACCTCAGAAGTTATAAATAACTTTGAATTGAATTGTATAACCTAATTTTTATGATTTTGTTGGTAATTTCAATTGTATTTTAAAATTAAAGTCAAACAATACAATTCAATAACCTTATAATCCATGCCAATTATCAATTAATTTCTTTGACATATGGAATGTTATGAACATCATAAGAATGATAAGTTCTAAAAAAAATACAAATTACTACTCAAAGGGCATCATTTTATAATACATTTGTTGTAATTCACAAATAAAGAAAAATTATGAACTTATGAGTAGTGCAGAGAATAAGACAACAAAAATGGGTCCAATTTTTAACAAAACTGAGCTGGCTGTGAATTTGTATAGTTTAACCCCAAAATAATATTTTAAATTAGAGAAAAAGTCCAAATGGGCTCAATATCTAATGCTGTAAAGCATGAAAGTAAGTAATATTAGCCAAGAAAGTTGAGAGGGCGTATGAGCAACAAGCACGAGGGTCCATTTAATTGGTCAGCTGACAGCAGTAGCGAAGGGGTCTGCTTTCAGTTCACCCAACTATTGATTGTTTACTCTTACAACATATTGTTGCCTTATTATTTTTGAACCTTGTTTAGTTTATAGCATATTAATTGAAAGATATTATAATGAAGAAGAACCTTTGAAAAGTGTTCAAAGAAAATATTCTTTAGCCAATGAAAAAAATCCCTTGAAAGAATGAAAACATGATCATCTACTTCCATCTTCAATGATTATACATTGAGAAATCTACAATGGCATACACAAAGAATGTCTTGTCATCAAACCCAAGAAGAAACAAATGTGTCTTCTAGAAGGTTGCTTGCATCTTCTTTAACTAACATACGTTGAACATACACCTCTCTTAAAAGCTAAGATAGTAGTAAGTGGTGAGATTTTTATAATGATCTTATTAATAAAAAGCTCAGATATAGTATCATCATAATTGTTGAATGTTTGATAGGGCTGGTGCATTTTCAGAGCCATAACAAATAAGAATATTAAAATATATTAACATTAAATTATACAATACAGAACTTCTATTAACTAAGCTTTCCATAAAAATTTGATGATATTCATCATTCGAAAAAAGTTTGTTCTGTAGAAGCCCAAAAATTGAATCACTCTTTCATTTGTAATACTTTCTGTGTATTTCTATTAGCTTATAATATTATTTTCTTATCAAAAATCTTGTTAATAGGCCAATGTATGCAAGAGATGTTCATAATAGTTTTGAGTAAAGCCTATTTATTTTAAACGTTTCACCATAAGTGAAATCATGATCCTCTTTGCTCTGTTTTTTGACATTAACTAATGTATTTTTTATTCACTACATTTAAGTTTAATAACCAACAACATTATGAACATGAACCAAATAGTATGTTTCTAGTTCAAGGAACATTAAAATAAATGCTTTTGATTAGTCATAATGAAGTTATTTTGATTTAAAATTTAAAATGCTGTTTTCTCAGAAGATACATTTATGAACCCTTATCTTTCTTCTAGTATAGACCCTATTTCTGTAAGAATCTCTTATTTTATTAGAATATTATCACAACAAGAATATTAACACAATATTTCTTAGGGTTATTACAGAACTGATGTACCGGTACTTTTTTCAATTAATGGGAAACATATTAATTATTTCAAAAGTACAAAGAGAATATTTTATTTAAAAATTACTAATCACTTTGGGTGATCTCCATTTTTATTTTCTTCATTCTATTTGTTTCAATTGCAGATGTATTTGACAATACTGAAATTATGTCAAAAGGATGCATTACTAAAAGGAGATTATAAATAAAAATATTAAGTCTTTTAATGCTCTATTTCTTAAACAATAAAAAATTATGAAAATGAAATGTTTTGGTCCAACAAGGTTATTGATAAATAGAATTTATTATCACAAGAAGACATTAATTCTGAAGACATCTAGAGACAAGTACGATAATGTTATGAATCCAGGATCATGAAATCACTGAGAAAATGGGTTATATATGTATATATACTCACAATTGTTGTATTTAAAAACACAGTCTTATCACAAATATTTGTTTCAGATCAACTACGATACTAGAGTTCAAGACTGATGAAAAAATATAGATTTTTCATATTTCTATCAACACCCACTCATTCCATTATTTACCAAAATTAAGCTTTTTGGGGTTTGTGGTTTTTTTAATAGAGAAACAAAAATCCTTCTCACACATATACTCAGTTAGGTATAAACAGGAAAAATTCTCCCTACACTTTAGGCAGAACATTATAAAACCCAAAAAGGTTAATTATGGTAAATAAAGGAATGTAACTAAGGGTCCTTAGTAAAATTTAGAAATTGCAAAAACCTAATAAGGTTAGTTTTGGTAAATAATGTCTGGACATAGTTCAAATCCAGCTCAGTTCTGCCTAAAGTGTAGGGAGAATTTTTCCTGTTTATACCTAACTGAGTATATGTGTGAGAAGGATTTTTGTTTCTCTATTAAAAAATCCACAAATATAATGAACTGTTACAAATGGAATGAGCTGCTTTGATAACAAACACCTCATATGTTCTTTCATGGCAAAGACAACAAACAGGGTTGGGCAGTTTTTAAATACTTATTTGAAATATGTATTTTAAATACGTTTCTCAAACTTTTTTTGTGTGTTTTTTGGACATTTTAGAGATGTATTTAAATACATAAAATAGATGTATTTAAAAAAAGAAATACTTAAAATACTTTAAATACCGATGAAGAAGGTAACAAGGATAGTTTCTTTTTGTTTGATTCCGCTGGTTGCAGGTTACACCTCATTGAAACTAAAATAAAAGCTTCTTTCGGCTGTTGAATTTGAATTCTCTTCATTTTTAAATGATAATCTACATCATTAAAAATACTGGACTATTATTCGACAATAAAGAAGAAAGTGATTATTCTTTATAAGATTAGTTCATCCATGCCAGTTGAATGACTGTTTTACTTTGCAGGTTTTATACGTTTGCCAACTAGGGGTTTATTGTCTGATGATTTGTTTGAAAAATTAGTTGTTTTAAAAGGAAATTCCATTTGTGTTGTAAACATTTTTATATTGTTCATGTTTGAAAATACATAAAGAAATATGTTTATACAATACATTACAATAACCTGAACACTACATTAGATATTGTTCAGAAATGTATGACTGTCAATTACTAATTTATTTTATTTGGCAGTTACAATATATTGTTACAATAAAAAAGATAATACAAAATTATTATTTTACTGTACTTTTAGTACTTGAAGTATTTTAAATATGTATGTATTTAGTAAATCAAAAACTAATGTATTTTATGTATGTATGTAAATACTTATTTACGAAGTATTTTGGTGAATTATTTAAATAATAAATTGAAAGTATTTTGCCCAACCCTGACAACAAATGTAATCAAGCCATCCACATTATTTGAGCTATTTGGGCTTCATTTAATTCATAGTTTGTAACTCCGTATATTAAACATATGTGTTAAACAATAGATGTGAACAGCCGAAAACAAAACGGGAGGCAAATACATTTCTGGGCCTACCTTTTCATTAAACATTTTTAATTTTACATGACATTTAACTAGTAAATAAATAAAATTTACTACAAGAAGAATGAATTTACAACTTTCATGATATAATTAAAAATACAATTAATTTTATGTTGAATCTTTTAAAGAAATGCCAGATGGCTTAGAGAGCCTCAATCTCAAATGTCATTAAAAATTCCTCAAATTGTCCAAGTAATAGTATAAAATCAGGGATTTCAGTTATTTACAGAAATAAAATGATCTAGTACGAGAGACTACAGGGCTACTTTCAAAATTTTGAGAAGGGCCTTGGACCCTCTGGTCCCCTTTGTGTGCAAGACTGTGTGTTTAACTCACCCTTCAGAAATTATTTAATAATACTTACTACTGTAACCTGAGAGAGGACCACATTGACCAGTTGTAGGACCATCGACAGAGTTTAGAATAAAAATTTGATCAATATCACAAACACCCCCTAATTTCCTTGCCAATTGCACCTTCTCATACTCGATTCTGAAAGTCAGAAACCAAAATTACTTAAACAAGGAAAGACACATACCACAAAAAAAATATTAATGTAAATGATACTTAATTTGATGTATTTCAATATGTCAACTGATGATGTATTTTTTTCAAAATCACATAGATTTACATAAAGGTATCAATATAAAGAAGTTAAATGTTAAAGAATTCCGTTGAAGTTATTTCTTTAAACATGATCAACTTAGTGCAAAAACAGAAAGTTCAGAAATCATAAAATTTGTGATATAATAATTTGAAATCAAAATAATTTTGTTAAAGAAGTTTCATTCATTATGAGAAAATTGTCTGGCAATATACAAACAAATGCAGCATACTCCAGGTAGTTAAATAGGGAGGAGATGATTGACTGACAAGCATTAGACATAACATAATTATTTGTAACACATGAGTGAATGAGATCCAATTTGCAATCTGGTTGGAGTAACTAATGCTTTGTGAATTATTTATTAAATAACATGTTGGTGAAGAATTAAATTTATAAGTTAGATTGCAATTTATGGATAATCTATAATGTAAGAATTAAGATAGATGATAGAATTAATTTTGTTATCCTTAATCACTTCTGTCCCTTACTTTCTCCCAATCTTAAAGAACCGAAATGATGAAAACACCATTACTCATCATACTATTGATATACTGATGGTAGTGCTTATAGATACTTATTAGATAAAAAATGAAGTTTTATTTGAAACTGACGTAATCCACTTACAAACCAAAATTTAAGTGCAATTATATCCCAAAAGATAGCCTTTTTAACAAAAGTTTCATAAAAATAACATTGATAAACTAGTGGTTCTACAGAATGGCACAGACTTTCTCGTGTTAGATTCCTATTTTCTTTGATCTGTATTAGCTATTCGGATTTGCCACATACTCTTGCCAGCTGCCATCTATCGCCGCACAAAGTACATTTTTTTTTACAATTTCCCAATTTTTCGGTTTTATGATTGTAGAACCGAAATATGCTTCAAAAATATTAAAGAAGAGTAAAACTTGTTCTAAATGGCAATTTTCATTGAAAAATTTGAAGCCGTTTTCAAGAAAATGGTGTTTAAGCGAAACCATAAATGTGAAATTTGTCGCCGCTCGATCATTAACCCTGATGCACAAATGACCTCTTTTTTTCTTCAAATTATTAATGTTTATATAACACATAAATATGTAAACTGCTAGTAGAGGTACAGACATAGGGGAACTTCAACTTTCAAATGACTTAGTATTTGCTGCGATTTATTGAGCAGTCCATCCGGAAAAGGGATGTTTACATAACACGTAGAAATTACAGTCACTCCCAAAACTATTCGGACACCTACTAATTTCAAGAATTTTCGTCCACTTTTTTTACACAAATTATTGTATTTTAATTCAGAATAATTTTGGTAAATCGGAGTTAGCCGCGAAAATAACGAAAACGACTTCTCAGAAAAGTAGCTCTGCGAAGTAAAATGACCTTTTAATCGTCAGTTATATACAAATCAGTGTGCCTCAAAACTATTCGGACAGAGCGCGACTGAACTGAAATATAAGTCCTTTAAACATTGGAAAAAATCGTTGAAATCAACGAACGTCGAATGCTGAAGGTCATCCATGAGCCGGCGACAGTTTTTTCTCGTCACCGAACGTTGGGATCGTGGGAACCACTGAAAGAGTAATACGAGTGGACAGAGGGAGAAACATTACTTTTGAACAACGTCAACTGGTTGTATTTCACCATATGAGAGGTAAGAGCAGCCGAAAAATTGCTCAATTGTTAATGGTGAAGTATACAGTGAGTGACATTATAAGACGGTTCAATAAAGAAAACGGGAACTTGAAGGGGGGGGGGCGCTCAAAGAAGTTTTGTAAGAGAAAAGAAAATCGCAGGTGTCCGCATAATTTTAGGAGTGACTGTGTATACCATATGATTATTTCTTTCACATTTATTGGACTGAATAAATTTTAGTTTTGCCGGCAAACCAAGGTTTCTACAGCAATTTCGCCTCAAGGCAGTCGAGATTGATGTAAAACCGTAAACAAATATATCAGAAAAAATGTGCGTAGTTTTGAGCATTTAAAAACCGAACACCCTACATTAATGCGACTCCCCACACCCCGTCGCTTCAGAATTGCAGACCCAATCACAGGGCAAATCTATAGCGGTAACCAGCAAACATGCCATGCCTCGCCCCTGGTTAAGATTACGAAAATTTTAAGAAAGAAAAAGTAATTGAAATTGAGCTCTTTCAAATGTTGCAAAATACACAGAGAACAAATTGATGAGTAGTTATGTTACATTTTTTATCATGAAGTAGAAGCACTAATGTCTTGCTCAGGAAGAACGGAACGTTAAAATCCTAATGCCACGAGTAGACTTAAGGGTGGTGATTTTTCATCCTATTAAATGGAAAAAACAATGGATTTTGAAACACAAGAAAGCTCTTACAAGTAAAAATAATAATTTCGAATACACATGTAGTATAAAGATTCGGCAAAGAGTTTATTTTAAAATGATACGTAAAGAAATTGCGAATCGAAAATCTAAAAACCATCTGAGAGGCTAAGTGCAACAACTGTTACAACTGCAACACCTCTCTTTGGGAGGTCCTAGAGTTTGTGCCCTGTCGGAAGCGAAATTTCCTTACTAGCTAAAGCTAGGTCGAATTCAGTCGCTGTCTAGAGAATAATTCTTGTGGTGAGCTGCTCTGGTCTTCAGTTTTCCATGGTTTATCCGATCAACAGGCGAATGCCGAAGCGATACCCTAACGAATGGGCCACGGAACTCACGCGATGTCCCCTTCCTCTTTCTTGTCTCGTACACTTCTTAAGACGGCTCCACACATTCGGCATTCGCCGAGCAGCGAGCTAGTGCTCGCCCATTCCCGAGCAGCTGACATGTTCGGCGAATGTTCGCTCCCTTTGAAGTGTCCAAAAGACCGACACGCGGTGGGTAGGGCGAACCCCGAATGTTCATCACTCGGCAAACAGCAAGCAACTCATCCACACTACTCGGGATTCGGCGAGTAGTTGCTCGGTGTTCGCCGAATTACGAATGTGTGGAGCCGCCTTTATACATACACACGTGCGCGCGCGCGCACACACACACACACACACACACACGCGCGCGCGCGCGCGCACGCACGCACGCACACTTACATGCACTGCACTCTCACTTAGAATATTTCATTATTATCGAGAAATCAGTTGGAAGATTTCAGCTTATCTCGGCTGGGACGGTCTTCATCTAGGGTTTGTGCTCCGCAAGCCGACATACACGTAGCACCGGCTTAGGTTGGTCAGGGCATCAACTGATGTCACTGCTTGCCTCTGACCGGGAGGATTTAGGGTTGGAGTTCTGACAGTGGCAGAATTTTCACACCAGCTACACGCACTGCACTACTACACATGTCGGTAGATCAGTCGGGAGCTTAGGGCTTTTTCCGGAAGGGACGGTTCCCCCTGGTAGGAGGTACCTGGTTGAAGAAAACGGATCTCGTCATCCAGCGGGGAAAGATCGACAAAGCCGCAATAAAAAATGCACTACACTTACGGGGCTAACTACTTTTAGCCGTTGACGCGCCCGGAGTCACTAATCAATTAGTCAACGTGTAGCCGAATCTCACATTAACGGGGGAAAACACCATCACATCCCGTCTACAACATGGCCTGCACTCCCAGACTAATGATGATCGAATTAGTTGACGCGCCATGAAACACGAAATACTGTCTCGAAAAATTAAGGTGTACTAAAGTAAGGTATGTTCAAAATTGATTTTAAGTACGTACTTTTTAATATTATTACGTAGTATTTCGAAGTCGGTTTTACAATAAAAAGTGTGTGAGAGTGTGGTACACAAGATATATTAATGCATACTCGAAATTAATTAGTTTTTGCTTATAAGTTCTCCTTTATATAAATAAGTCAGTTTCACATTTTTACTTTCCCGCCCTTACGAATGTAAGGAGAGAAAGTATTAATCAAGCAACTTTTCTTGAACGATGGCTTGAAGAAATGCAGGTGGGAGTATTAGTTACGACATCGGCCACTAGAATTTTTTGAAGCAATGCCAATCTCTCGAGTATCAGTTATGCTTCGCAACTTTCTCAATAATTTGAATTCTAAATTTCCAAGGAGTTCGAGATATCTCCTGCGATGGATCTAGATCTGCTTTGGCCATTTCTTTGGATATTGTTTAAAAAATGCGACCAGGTGTTCTCGGTTTCAACAGTAAATATATTTCATTACGCGCCAGGGAAGATGTTTGGAATGTTGTCATCTGTGCTTGCTGCGAGTTTTTGCCTTCAACTATTCATTGCTCTAGGGAGAGGTAAGCAAAGTCATCGGTCAAGAAAAGTTGCGCCGGTAGTATTTAATCGTACATTGAAAAACGGCTAATTTTCGATAGAAAAACTCTTATTGTCGAATAACGAAAAAGTGGATACATCATGTTCCTAGTAAATTCCTTCCTTTGACAAGTGGTGTAGCCAGAATCCATGCTTTATGGATCCTTTTGACGCCAAAAAGTCGATTGACGGCAAAACGTCTATCTGTCCGTCTATGGTTAATGCTGGCGCCTAAACTGTTCAGCCGATTTTCTCCAAAATATTTATTCTCTGATCGATCTAATTCGAGATTTTGGGAGTTTCAGAAGAATATTTTGATTTTTGAGGGTACTTTATATGTGGCCCCAAAACATTTTAAAACTTTTCTCAAAAATGGCTCCATTTTTTTTTTATTGAACTTTGTTTTCGGATAGTGTAAAGAATACTAAACAGAATGGTGCAGGGCCACGTTCGTTGATATCTCTTATTTTTCGAAAATTTCAAAAGTACAATGTTTTTGGGCGTTTTTCAATAACTACAAGATTGAAGAGAATTATTTTTTTCCTTAATGAAATTTGTTCCTTAAGGAGAGATTTTGAAAAAAGGTCATATTCAACGTACGGAAGGGACGCTTAAAAGAATGGCGCGAGTCTCATTTTCTTTGAACTCTCTCTTTCTTTGAATTTTCGAAAATTGCAAATTTAGAAATAATGCGAGGAAGTATGTGCTGTTTTAACACCACTAGTTTAAATTTAAGTCTTATGTTTATCTTTTCATTGTTATTGGTGTGGAATACGTTGTTCCCTCCTTGTCCCTCTTCCCCCCTAGATGAAGGGCATGCACACTTCTGTGTAATTTTTGAAAATTCAAAAGTTTTAATTAAAACTGCATTTGTTCTGCTTAATTTTGAGCATTGTTCACTAATAGTACGAAAAGTTTAAAGAAAAATGTAAAAGATTTTTGGAGAATCTTTCCACATTCTTTTAGAAAAATGAAATTTTGATTCAAAATTACGCGAAAACTACGCATATTTTTGAAAAATAGGTACAAAAAATTATTTATAGTGATAATTCTGAGGAAGACATTTTTGACGAAGAATTTCTACGTTCAATAATTGGAGTAAGAGATGTTCGAAAAAAAGATGTTTTGCCATATTTTAAAATCCAAAGATTTGAATGAAAACACCACTTCAACATATTTATAAGCGCTTTCTGTATTCGAACAAAAAATTGAAGTTGTTTTTGAGACAATTTTTGAGAATATTCTAGGATCTTCTTACCGGGAGCGGTAGCGCAGTGCATCAACTGATGTCACTGCAGCGCCTCTGACCCGGAGGTCCTGGGTTCAATTCCTGACGGCGGAAGGATTTTCGACAATAGCTTTTCAGCTAGGTCGAATTCAGTCGCTATCTGGAGGAGAAGTCTAGCGGCCGGCTGCTCTGATCGGTAGTTTTCCGTGGTTTCTCCGATCAGCACCAGGCGAATGCCAGAGCAGTACCCTACCAAACGGGCCACGGACCGCGCGCGATCTGTCCTTCCCATTCCTTGTCCTATCCTCTCCCCTTACACACACACACTTACACCAACATACACTACACTACCACATATCCCGGGAGACCGGTCGGGAGCTTAGAGCTTGTCCTAGCTGGGGCGGTTCCCCGCTGGTGGGAGAGTCCTGGTTAGGGGGAAACCCCACTAGCCGACGGAAGGTCGGCGCCGGATCTCGCCATCCAGCGGGGGAAGATCACCGCCATCTTACGAGAAAAAAACATGCACTTCACTAATGGGACTAATGACCAGAGCAGTTGACGCGTCCGGAAACAACGAAAAAATCAATCAATCAATCTAGGATCTTCTTATAAAATACAATTTAAAATTTACATTGAAATTTGTAAAGCGTCAAATTGACTATGATCCTTGGGAGAAAATTCATTTTTGTAAATTCCCTTTGTGTGGTTTGATTGACTATTTGCACGGTTAAAGCAATGCATCACTTCATTACGTATTATACCATTGGAGTCTATTTTTCATTATCAATGTAAATTACCGTGATACCAATTGGAGATCTCTTTAAGGCAAAAGAAACTTCGTTTCAATAAGTCTGCATTTGCAAAAGTTATGGTTGAACAAACATTAAAAAAATATACACGATAAACTTCTGATATACAAGTCAACAAGAAAATAAATGAAAGTAATTGAGATATTTTCTAATAAAATAAAGAGTTTTTGTATTGGCACAATTTACAACGTAGTGAAGTTTATCTGTTAATAATATTAGATCAGTACAGAAAATGGCAACATCTTGACATTTATGCTTTACACGCTTTTGTGCTGCAGCATCTTTCGAAATTGTCATGAAATAGATTAGTCATTGAGGAAAGATAGTACTGTCTTTCCTCTATGGATTAATATTAGCTGGGACACTGGGAAGAAAAAGAAGAAACAGAAGAGGAAGGGGAGAAGGATAAAAAGACAGATAATAAGAAAGAAAAGAACAAGCAGCAGCATTGACTTAGTCGAGTTCTGCGTGGTCTGTATTCACTTAACGGATAAACAGTACATACTCTCTCGT
The DNA here is from genome assembly GCA_011170035.1 of Teleogryllus occipitalis. Lineage (NCBI taxonomy): Eukaryota > Metazoa > Arthropoda > Insecta > Orthoptera > Gryllidae > Teleogryllus > Teleogryllus occipitalis. The sequence continues at coordinate 218,749 of BLKR01000979.1, forward strand.
ATTAGTTGTAACAGTTGCATAATAATATAATACTGCAAGATCTATCCCATTAAAATTTCAGTCATCACTTGAAAAAACCCTAACCAAACGGAGCGCAAAAATTAAAAAAAATCATATCTTTAATTTGTTTGAAAATGCAGAAGTTTACATGAAAATGGCTTTCTGCTATTGACTTCCTTGCATTTTGCTCTTTTGTTAAAAAAAGAGCTTTAAACATTTTTGCATTATGAAGTAATGTAGTTATAGGAAGGTATGGAAGCAATTTTGAACTTATGAAATTTCCGGAAATCAAGAGTTGTTTATAAAAACCAGACCTTCGCCATATTACTAAGAAAACCATCCTTTATTTGAGCTAAAAAGAAATTTAAAAATTGGTCCAGTTTTGGAGTAAATTTTGAAAATGTTCTAGGGAATTCATGGAAAGTACCTCCCAAAGATCGTTTCAAATTCAAGGGATATAGATCAAACAAGAAATATCCATTTTGGTCTTAGGTACGGTTTAGGTGCCTGTTTGCTCAGGTAGACGACTGGCAATTGAGAAAAGAAATTGTATCAAGGATCCTCAATTCGTTAATTTTGACTTAAGCACGTATACGAGTATTCAACGAATAGGAATAAGAAAAGTCCACTTTTTCGGTATCAGAGTTTCATTGTTTTTCCGTAAAAAATCGGCGCTTTGCCTTGCAGTATTGCAATAATTTCTCTACAATACGTAAAAGAGGAAGTAAAGATAATGAATGAAAAGAAGTTTAAAAAAATAAAAAAACAACCTCTCTAAATAAGTGAACTAAGAGTGGGCCTACATTGTTGAACACTACACATCGGTAACTATTTATATTAGATCCACTATTCACGTGTGTAAATTAATACATGGTGTGTGCTCAACAATGAAATAAATATGTGCAATTGTAAATGCATATGGAGAATTAAATATAATATGAATGCATAGAATAAATATTTTATTATATATGTATATGCACTGTTATATACTACTGTTAATCGTTTCTCTCTTTATTTTTTGTTTATTTTTAATTATTTTTATCCAAAGAGAGTAGATACCAACTCTATGGAGTCCAGGTCCCTTCGACTCCTTCAAATAATATTTGGGAGGGGTCGACTCTCCTAAAGAGGACAAAAATACTTTAATAAATGGAACAGTGTAAATGAAACATGAAAACCGTTATGAAAGTATGCACACAATTTTATCCATGACATAAGTAACTCCTACTCATTAATTCGCTTGGTGCTTCTGTGTTGGTTGCTCACCTGACGGCGCACACGTCGCTCTGGATGGCGACGTCGTAGTCGCAGGCCAGGGTGCCCATGGACTGCGCTGGATAGTCCGGGGACTGGAAGTACGTGAGGCGCTCGCCAGACACGTCTCCGCACGAGCGCTCAACTGCGGAAAGGAGAGACCGCTCGTCAACACACTGACAACGGTAACGAGGAGACGAGTGCGAGCCCTATTTTTCCTCGCTGTTCGTTATCAGCGAGTAATTGCCCTACAAGTTCTCTGGAATGCAGTATCCCGTCACGGAAGGTCACAGTGTCACGCGCATTACATGTTGGCGAAACAATGCAAGTTTTGTCAACAATTTGAACGTCGTTTTCGTTTACTAGTCGGACTACTGTTATAAAGTATTTCAAATCAAGCCGACGTATGTTAATTATATTCAGAATATTAGCTTCCAAAGAAGCAATCTCCCTTTACTTAATCTACAATATATTAAGACAATGCGTACTTTTCCCATGAATAATTCTATTCCCCGTGAATAATTACATAAAATCAAACATGAAATAATTTGAAATTCATTATTTATTATGAACTATTAATAATAATTATTGGTGTATTGGTGTATTATTGGCCATTTCCAACCACACTAAACGATTAACGGGTATAACTTAAAGGATCAGCTTTTCAGCTTATCCCTCGCTAAGACAAAGTTGTTACGACGGGAAATGTGAATTGTGAGGTGATAGGATGATAAGGGGTGAAGGGACAATCACAAATACGATTATGCCTACGCAGGACTCGAATCTGCAGCCTCCTCGGCGCAGACGACAGCTGCCTCAACCGTCTACACCACGGGGCCGGCTTATTGTTGTTGTTGTTGTTGTAATTGTTATTATTATTATTATTATTATTATTATTATTATTATTATTATTATTATTATTATTATTGAGCTACATTGGCTAATAATCGAAAAATTCATTTATTCTTCATTCAAGATATTTTAAAAGCAGCAAAAACAAGAGATACTCTAGGTATAATATGTTGTAAAAATAAAACATTGCGCATCTACAGACACGTTCCTCTTTCAACATCTAGAACATACTAGAAGAGAACTCAGTGGTTTCAGGCCTACAGGTCCACGGACTGAAGATCTAAAACATAATATGGGTAGTGTAACAGGAGGTCTATTGCGCTGTCAGTATAATGCGACAGAAGCCCTAGGAGACACAAGGTCCAAGAGGTCTAAACTTAGAAATCTAATTACGCAGGTCTAAAGTACACACGAAGGTCTGATAGGTATGCACAATCTAATACCAAATAGGTATATCAGGTTCAATTCTAAGTTTCAGAAAATGATAGTCTTCCATCATGCTTCCATTTAAAAATATTTGGAATACCTCAAAAGAAATTAGAAGTTCTCATCACTCAATTGCTGGCATGGCATGACCGAGTACGATACCCAATTACTAAATCTTCCCAAATTAATCAAATGTAAGTAGAGCGATTGGTATCAAATTACCAAAATTACAAAGATCGTGGAAATAACGACGTACCTGCGGTCGAAGAGCTACATATTAAAATTCCAGGTTCCGGTAACAAGCGAAAGTGAAGAGTATTTCAACCTCTTTTTTACTACATATTTGATGTACTTAGAGCTGGTTGTTGTTTTTTTAAAGCTGGTACATAGAGCTGGTTGAGCAGGAATAGTTATCCCTAGAATTGCCTATTTCGAGAATAAACGAGTTACCCTAAATTGCCTATTTCGAAGAACACTGGTATAGTTGTATGACGTATCTTTATTCTGTTATTTCTTGTATTATTAAGAGTCTACGAAAGAGAAAGTTAGTAATGCTTTCGATACAAGTGCAAAGTGTATTGCCCTATAGTGTATAATAATGTTTTATGTTAAATTCTAATGTTATGTGATTACAGTCACTCAAAACTACCTAAAATAAAATTATTAAAAACATTTTACATTCACTTTCCTTTTTTTTTAATTTATTTGATTTTTTTTATTTTGACAAATTATCGAGGACTACTTCACAACATCAAGAAAAAATCGATCTTTTCAATTCTCTGTAATACACAAATATCTCTGTAAAAAATCTTGAAATATTTTGTCTAGAATTTACTCCGTGAAAAAGCACTATTCCGACTTCGTCGGGTTTTCCTCTATCCGTGGAATAAAAAGTTATTTGGGCTTTATTCCGAGTTCGTGCAACTTGGTTTAGTGAATTAAAAATTATCACTCTATATTGTGGTTTCATTTTAAATATAATGTACTGACATAACGATGACGTAGACGTTGTGTTGTTGCTAAGGCTTCGAAAGTAGCTTGTTGGCATCACCTGTCTGTTGTTCATTTTACCATTTGATTAATTATCTTAGGCGGGGCAGTTATACTCTGGGTCGGTTCACGTCGCCTTCGCGCGAAAAATGGAAAACGGGGCGGTTTGTTGGGACCCTTATATAGATAACAAGAGGAAAATTTGAATAGAATAACTAGAAGAGCATGTAATTGCAACGGTAAACGAACTGCAGCTTTGAATGTATAGTACTTCTAACAAAACAGCAACCCATACCTCCGGATCTACTCATACTCTTATGACAACCAGCAAAATGAGAGCTCAACAGAACGTGCGCATAACAAAACTTTTCTTTCGTGCCAATAGGTTTTTTCTACTCTTTTCTATTGATTTTGAAGGTACGGGGATATCCAATCTAGGGCAATACCATGAATTCCCTGTGAAGGGAATTTTGAAAGCAAAAGCTATTATGATCAATAACGTCAGAAGCTTTTGAAATATCTAAAATTCCAATAAGTGTTTCATTTTGATCTATTGACGAAGCAACATCTTTAAGAAGATATATTAGTAGAGCTAGAGCAACACTTACTATCTCGCATTGGATGTAACTTGTGAATCTGAAAGACTTGGATGTAACTTGTGAATCTGAAAGACGGATGTCTTGTAATTAAATTGTTATTTTTGTTGATGAGAAAGACTATTTCTTATAAGAAGAAACGCTCGACGATAAGTCGATGACATATCTTTAACTCCCACGATTGAGATGTTACATTTAGAGAGTGCTTAGTTCATTACGAGATAACAAATATTTTGCAAATCAAAAAAGTATATATTTGTCTTAGATCTCTCTAGCTTCAATAAGATATTGAACATTAAATACATTATGCAAATATTTTGTATGCGTATGTTTCTTATGTACATTGTACGTACGCGGACATATTCTGCTGTATGTGATTGTAATTGCTATTTATTTATATCGTTTTTACCCTGCTGACTGAAGGAAGTATCATGTCTCAGCAGTGACAAGAGATGAGGTAGGTGGGGCGGCATGTGGTGAGGAATGAAAAATGGTGAGGGAGCACAAGAATTAGGTCCCTGCAGGGGGGATCGCGATGGCGTAGGTTGTCGTGATCTCTGGTGGAGTGTCGTAGACGCCCCCCGAACCCTGAGTCTCGCGGCGCCGCTCACGTCGTCAGCTTGAAGGTGCAGGCATGCGGAGGATGCTCTTCGGAGTACTCCGGATCCCACTTTAAAGTCCGGAGGGAAACCAGTTACCCCCCCCGTCAGTTTGCTCCGGTACCGGCGTTACCCACGTCGTGAGCTGGCGGTAAGCATAGGGGAAACGGGATGGGGGTTCCGAGCCGCCTGGGCCTTAGTCCAGGTGGCCCCCAGTTGGGCTCTCGGATTTGTCGTGGCAGTGGCCCGATACTCTGGGCAAAGAGGAGGGAACTTGTTCCCGGCGCATGTGAGTGGCGCATTGTCGAGACTCCGGTACTAGCCTGGATAGCTAGAAGCCCTGAGCTAGCAGGATGGTATGAGGAGGTTGCCGCGAAGACTAACTGGGTTCCAGTTGGATCCGGCCATCAGCCTGTCTACGTTATCCCGTCGGCGGGGGGTGCGGAGAGGCATAGGTGCCCACCCCGGGGACTTCTCCCCCTGATGAAAATGAGTTAGTGTGGAGTTATAGGCCACACGGGGTTTCTCTCTCTCTCTCTCTCTCTCTCTCTCTCTCTCTCTCTCTCTCTCTCTCTCACACACACACACACACACACACACACACACACACGCACACACACACACACACACACACACACACACACACACACACACTTCGATTAGGTTCAGAGGATAAGGTAAATGGACCTGAAATAGGTGCGAAGGATGGAAGAGATGTAAGTGTGTGAGGATGAATTTAGGGTAGGACCCTGCCAGGCACGTGAAAGCGTGTATTTTTCAAGCTCACAACCGATAAAGTTTTCCGGTAGGGCTCAAGTGAAGGCCATTCCGGATGAAATGTTTTTCTGAAAGTTTGGCTCAAAAAGTTGAACATTTGCGTATCTCAGATACAGTTTCAATTAGTTGTTACAGGTTTAATTTCTTTGCAGTGCTGGTTTGTTGCCCACAAAAGACAGATTCGAGACTAAGATATTTGTACTTTGGGTGGCACGTTACAGTTTGTAAACGTGTTGGTCAGGTGTAATTGATCGCCGACATTTATATACTCTATTATAAAAAAAAACTAAAACAAAAATCAAATAAGTGGTAAATAGTTGATGCAAAAATAAATACTTCAAACGAAACAGCTAGTTCAACTTCGGATCTTTAGTTATCAACCTTTTACACGGACCTACGTAAGGTTTTTATTTGTGCTGACATTCCACTGAATAAGTTAGAACATCCTAAATAATGTGGGTTCTTGGAAACATATACAAAACAAACTATCCCGCATGAATTGATTCTTCGCAAACATTATGTTCCATTAATTTATGAAAAATTACGAAAATTATGAAAATTAAAAATTTGTGATTCTATTAAAAATAATCTAATCTGGGTTAGTTTGGACGAAGTCCCGTTTTTTCTTTTTTCTTTTTTCAAATCTTTATTCTTCCTGTTGAATAGTTATAATTTACAGGGAGTTTCAATATAAAAATTCATAATATTATGGGACGATCCCGCAGTCATCAGGTAGGTTGGTAACCTTCATTCACTAATAAATGTTCTAAGTAATTTTAATTGTAATAATTCTGTAAATTCTTAATATTATTTATAATTTTAATTTGCAAGTTCATTAAATATTCATGGTGGGCGGAACACATCTTTTAGGTATCGTGAACGTATACGGTAATTTTGTTTGATTTACCTAATTTGAATGCATTTGTAAAAGGTGAGAGGCTGGAAAAGAAGTTTGTGGTTAGATTTTGTATGTATTGTTCGAGAGGTTCAATTTGTAATTCTTTATATATGTGTGTGTTTGGGACGAAGCGCCTGACGCACGTAACGATCTGTATGTAATTGTTGGTACGCTCGCTCAAAATGAAATTTCAAGGGTTTATCTTCTAGCGATTGAAGAAATAGCAAGGACAAATCATACAAAAATAGCGAAAGTGTTCAATGATGCAATGTTGTTGTTGTTGTTGTTGTTGTTGTGACCTGAAGGAATGCTTGGCACATGCAATTCACCGTCTGAGAAACTTTGTGTTTAAATTTTCCTACTGTTAATTCTTTACTATCAAACGTTAAAAAGGTTCTCCTTAAATCTTCAAGCAGAATCAATTTGTTTCAACAATTGGCTCCGGAAGTTCCACTTCTGAACCGATCATTATGAGATGGGTCACCTGGTTAGAGACTGACATACGTTATTGTCAACATTTTGACATTATTGACAATGTATTGAAAGACTCAATGAAATGAAGCAGAAAGCACTGTTGAAGCGAAGGTTGCAATATGTAGAGATGGAATAAAAGAGGACTTAATTTATATTAAAACATACTTCAACTACATTTTCTTGGCCATCACAGCGCTCGTAGAAAATGACGTGCCACTTGTCACAAATATAAATTTAATAGAAAGTCTCTTACTAGAGCTTAAATCTCCGCTGGGAAAAATTGCAAAGGTTGAAGTAGAAAAATTAAACTACGTACTACAAAAAAATCCGGGTTACCGTACATTACAACATATTCCCGATATCTTGTCGGGGAGCAAATTGTACAATATTGAAGAAATATTGTCGCTCGAAGAAACAGAAAACTTTAAATATTCGCCAATAATATGTGGTAGCTGAACGTTGGTTTTTCCAGGACAAATCAACTTGAGAAGCAACAGAGAATCGTTTCTTTTTCCCAACTTAAAAATGATGAATGTTATACACTGTAGTGGAAAAAATTAAGTGACCTTCAGTAACGGTTCCAATTCATAATTCAGGTGAGTTTTGTCATGATTTGCATTGTTTTGGTAGACTACATGTTACTTAGATCTTCAGTGATAAATATAACGGATGAAAAGAACAAATTAAGATCATTTCATCATTTTATGAGGTTTTGTATAGTATATATTTTCTGCGTTGGTAATGCATTTTTCCCTCATTTAAATCTCATAATTACATATTTTAAAGCATAACTATCCGAGCCCTATTGATGACAGAGATTTTTCTCTGTTCTGTTTTAAACAATAGAATTCAAATACGATTAGGTGTATTTTGTTAAAATACGAGTAGTTTTCGCGAAAATTTTGATTATAGAAAATATTATTTTATTATTATTATTATTATTATTATTATTATTATTATTATTATTATTATTATTATTATTATTATTATTATTATTATTTCAAAAACGGCTTCTAATGCTTTTCCTTTAAATGTTTTCCATGTATAGAGCAAAGAATGTTTAAAAAATTCCGTTGGTCTCATTTTCGATAAGTTTCTGAATTTTTTAAAATTGCAAATAAATAATGCGATAAAGTGGACTATTCGCTGTTGTGGCACCACTGTTTTTTTACATGTGATATTTCACTAGAAAATTAATAAAACAAACTAAAAGGAGTATAAACTTACAACTTTAATGAACAAATAAATGTTAGTATTTACTATTTTTAAAACATTTACATGGGTGCCAGATGGCTTTTTCCTTAATAAAATCTGTTCCTTAAAGATAAATTTTGAAGTAAGCTCATGTACAAATTTTCGAAAATTTTAGTATTTGTTTCAATAATTTTGCGTGAAATATACGGAATTTTTAATTTTTGTTTAAACAATTTTTTTCTCAAAAACGGATCCATCGTTTTTGAAGGAATTTTGTTGGTGTATAGTCTGAAGGACTTTAAAGAGAATGATGTAGTAGATCTTATGTTGGTTGAAAATATTAATTATATCGAAAATTGAAAATATTTTTGTCTTCCTACAACTACAATTGTGTAGATACATTTTTTTCTTGATGAAATATTTTTATCAAAAACATATCTTGAAATTAGGTTATGTTGATTTTTTGAAAATATAAATATTTTTTCTGTAATTTGGCGACAAACATAGTTCCCCGCTCCCAATTTATTGCGCGTCGCATTTGTTGTAAGTTTTAAAATTTCGTTCTTTTATAGGGTTAAATGTGCAAACGAGTAAATGATTTCGCTTTGCTTAATAAGATGCCTGTAAAAACGGAGTAATTTTGATGAATATAAAAATATTATATTTAATTATTATATATTTCAATTTTCATTTTCTTGCTAGTGGTGTCAACAATGCTAATTGGTAAAATATGTTTCCCATACAAATTAGCGGTCATTGTTGCTTATAACCAACTGTTGTAACGCCGCACTGATATCAGAAGGCGATAATGACTGTTGCCTTTTCTTTCCCGTTAATATAAACTAATAATTTTATTTACGTCCAAAATATGATCGTGCATTGTTGGTACATTTATGTAGAACGTAAATGCACTGAATTCAATGGAAAAAGCTGTTTTCGTTTAAGCATTTGCAATGTAAAACAGTATTCATTTTGTAATATTACATTGTCATTAATATAATCGCGAGGAAATACATGGTGTTACTAAACTAAACTAAAAACTGCTGTTGACGTTTAGTTATTAACGTTACTAGGTCGTTAAACATCAACTAACAGACGCGGCTGAAGTTCGTAAATACAGGCGATAGCAGAAGTTTACTACCAAACAAATCTGTTATTTGTGTCAGCCGTGTGTCAGCATTTGTGTCAGCAATCTGTCATTTGTGTCAGCATTTCATTTTCATATCTTCTTACAAGAAAATATCTTACAAACAATAAATATCATTTCTTGAAATACGAGTGTCATAGACCATCTTTAGCTACAGTTTGTGTTCTAAACGGACGGCGGGCTGATACAACCTTACAGGCTTGCCGTCAAGAATGGGTTTTCGTTCCTTTCCTTGGTTGCATTAAATAAAAAAGAACGGTACAAAAATACAACAAAAAAATAAAAAAAATAAATAAAAACCACTCACAGACGCAGCACTGGAGCTTCCTGCCCGGACACAACTCGATGGCGGCGCCTCCCAGGCGCTGGCAGTCGGCCGCCGGGTAGCACGAGCCGTCGCCCTTGCTGGAGGCGCAGCGCTCCTGGTAGTACTTGAGCGGGGACAGGGGCGACTCCTCGATGAGGGTGGCGGTGCCGGGGCCCTTGGGGGGCCCGGTAGGAGCCGCGGGCACTGGGCTTCCGGTGCTGCCGGGGCCTGTCGCCCCGCTTCCGGAGCCCACGCCCTGCCCGCCGTCTCCCAGCGAACCGCTTGTCGCTGCGAACAAGTTGATTTATGCCTTATTTTACACGGAGAGACTCGGGCCTTCGAGTCTGCTTTCCTTCTGACCTCGCAAATTTCGCTACACTCCTTTCACCAGCAAGCGGAGAAAGAAGGTATTACTCGAGCGACGAAACTGGCGGTTGTGAATTTAGCTCAGAGCTTGGGGTTCTTTTACATGCAGTAAACTTACATGGGTCGGTCGGCTTCGTTCGGGTTTAAACCCGCAAACTTGGTTACAACAGCCCGGTACGCTACTTCCGAAACCGCCGAGGGCGTGTCCAAATCACATACAACCACCAAATAGTTGAATGATGAAAGAAGTTTTCAAAAGCGAGGTTAGCAACATTCGAAAATGCATAGTTTTCAAATTTTTCTAACTTCGCTTTTTGAAACTTTTTTTCATTATTCAACTCTTTATAGTTAAAATAGGAAGAGTTTCTGCAGCTGAAATAAACGTACGCAGTTGGTACTTCTCCCCCGAAATTCACATATAGTTTTTCCTGTTCTTTGACTAAATAAATCAAACGAGACCGTTTCCCACATTTTCAAAGCTTGCTTCGGGGCTACAATAAAATTAAGGGAATAGTTGATTAATTATTGCATATTTTACATGAAGACTCACAACATTTTCATATTTTTTTTTTCAAATATGGCTCCAAATTTATGAATTAAACTTTGACCTCGAATAGCGCAAAGGACGCTTAAAAGAATGATGCAAGAAACATGAGTTGTTTTCGCGTAATTTCTGCTTGAAGTTAATGCAAATAATTAAAAATAAATTCAGAAAAATCGCTCAAAATTTGTTCTTTAATTATCTTCCTCGGATATAACATAAAAAAACATTAAAAGAATGGCGACAGGTCTCATTTACGTTGAACTCTCTGCATTTTCGAAAATTGAAAATTTAGAAATAATGCGAAAAAGTATGTGATGTTGAGCATCACTATTTTTTTCTGTTCTAATAGTAGAACCTGCTACCTCTTCCGAGGTTTGGAGTTACCACTGCCTATGTGATTGTGCCTTTCACTTCTCATCAATTTGGATCTTTTCCGACTCTTCTTCCTGCCGCCTGAGAATGGGTATTCTTCAGGCACGACCACCATGGCTCCATGGTCAGTTCGTCACGACTCCATGGCCAGCCATGACCAGGCACGACCTCCATGGCCAGTGGGGGAACCATGGCTCTTGCCGCGATTCTCCCACTCTGACACCGAAGCGGTCCACGGGCTCGTATTTTAGATGTGTTCTTAATGACCCTACCACAGAGGGTGGGGATAAGCGGCGTGCCCCGTAGTCATAGAGCCTTTCTCTTCTCTCTGTCACTTTCTCCGTACAGCAAACTGAGGAAGCTGAGCCCCCTTGAGATGACCCTGAGCGCTCAGGCTTTCAGGATCAGTTTTTTAATTGTTCTTTTTATTTTTTACTTTGTTTTGTCAGTTGAACCTTCATTATAAATAAATAAACACCGCCCCTCTCATATTAAATGTTTTCAAACATCGATGTGCTGATGTTGATGTCGCATTCCTAGTTACAGAGCAAATACGAAAGACACCATAAAATGCAATTTAGCTATTATTTCACAGATTCACAATCATTTCGCACTTTGTACGTGATTTCGCATTTGGGGATCGATTTCGCATTTTATCGCAGATTGAAAACCTTTAGAAATATACTGCACCGACCGTCAAACATACACTTTTTTTCAGCGTTTGGTAATATTTCGCATTTTTAGCAATTGCTAAATTCTACCATCTCTAATCTTGTCCGTACCAAATAGTATTGTAAGTCCGTACTAGCAGAGCCCCTGGGCCCCTCCATATCATTCGGGACTTACAGGGACCATGGCCACGCCTATAAAAATCTTTGATTGTTTTTACGGGCGTCTCAAGACCACTCACAAAAAAGTGTGTGGGAAGGCAGACTCAAATGGGGAGCTGCAAAGTCACAACAGCTCCCATTTTTACGACTCCCTATTGGAGTCTGCCTTCCTCCTCCCTTTTTCGTGCGTGACCTTGAGACGCCAGGTTAAAAAATCGAAGTGTAGGCATTATAGGCGCACGTTTTCTTGAGCCTCGGAATAGCTTCTCTCACTTCTTTTATAACATTTATTGGATTCAGAATAAATGATAGTAACGAGCGTTGTTGACGAAACCTAATGACCAGAAATGTTTGCTTCGGGGTAATAGTAACTATTTTGCATCGAAAGCCAACTACAGATTTGATATAATAGTTCTGGGATCAAAATAATCAAACCACTAACTTCTCTCGCATCTAGCGAAGTGAGGGCTCAAGAAAACGTGCGCGGATAATAGTGCTCCGCTGTGTCTCGTACGGAACGCCACCTGGCAGCGCCTGACACGTACTGTTACCGGCGCAGGAAGACCGACACTCGGCGGTGGCACCGCCCATTGTGCGTGCTCACAAGTCTCAGCACAGGGATTCCCTAACTTTTTCTTTCATTCTCTCCTTTTAAGCAAACTATTTCCTTCATCGAGCCTTCAACATTTTACTCCATAAAATGCCTTTCGATTTTCAATAATCGAAGGCGATTCCGCTTCTGAATAATTGAGTTTATAACCTCCATAATCGTGCAATTATTGTAAAGTGTTAAAGGTTTTTTAAAGAACTGGCCATAATATATCTCCAGTACATATTGCGGAAAGTATTTTCTTGCGGTCCAGAGTGCACTGTTGTGAATACATAGGTATAATTTCTTGAGTTTTCTAAATATCCCACGTAAGAGTGAATGATGAATACGAAAGAACAGGAGCTAAATTTTATTTCTTTATTATATGCCTTGTTGATTTATGTCAGAAAACAATTTTAAAGTTAATATATATTTTTTGTAATCAATGGGATCTTGATCGTGACAATGAGGAGCCATATCCGGTTCATATTTCACTTTTGACCTCTATTCGACTCCTTGTTTGTCACTAACCTGTAAATAATGTAAATAATGTTCGTTGTTAAATTAAGTCAGGATGTAAGACAAAGTAGATTTCGATTAGTTTGTATCTAGTTTATAAGCTAGGCCATACGTTAGCTATGTAAACAGAATTTAAGAATAAATATTAAAAAATTTCTTCGACCCCCAGGCGGTGGATACCGACTCTGTTGGGAACCCCAGTTCCAGCGCACGCTCCAACGTCACCCGCACGAGCAAGGAGCGAAGGGATATGGATGCATGATGGGTGGAATGGTCCATGGTGGAAAGTCATGGGTGTGCTATTGCGCACCCTTTCCGGTTTCAGCCAATGAGCTTCAGGCACCACGTTTTGCGTCACCATAATAGCGGGAATTTTAAACGCAGCAGGAAATATAAAAAAATATCACCTTGATAATAGTTATTGAAACATATATGAAGCATTTTTTAAAAATATTGCATCTTTTATTTCAATTACACCTTCATCGCGTTATTTTTCGTTGAAAATCGTCATTTTATGCCACTTTTAAAATGTTTCTCAACACTTTTCTTCCTCCATGTAACATGGCGGCCAGCGACTGGTGTGGCTTTTCAAACGAAGTCTCCGTGTTGTGGTCACGTCGTTCGTGAGGCAAACTGATGCTGCGCAGAGCGAGCAAAAATCGTTGCGCCGTTCTCGCTCACTCACTTTCCTTCCACCATGGGATGGCTCAACATCCCGCAGCACAGAGGGAAACACGTGAGACTCAAACCGCCGACCCGCCGAACCGAGCTCGCCACTGCTTACGTGCTTTAGCGACCGGCTTTTTTGTCCCTGTATTTCCCTTCCCCCTTTGTTCCTTCTCATCTCCTTTTTAAGTCATATAGTGTTTAAAAGTAGTATTAAATACAAACTACTTTTTAAGTACGAGTATTTCTGATGTCAATGACATTGTTATAAATTTTAATTAGATTTTCCTTGGAACTCATATTTTGGAACTTATTTCCTTTTTTTATTCTCAGTCTTTAATATGAAATTCATGACTTAGAATCGAAACTATCAACATCATTATCATCATCGGCAGTAAAGGTTAGTCTGTAAGTTTGTTTCGCGGAGATCTACGAGTATTTCTGATAGCCATTAACTAATTTTTTTACGAGAAGCACTGAAGGAAATATTTACTGGATCAGTAAAGAGGATGGGGGAAATTAATAATCTCCTTTTGAGTGAAAAATGTGTATTTTGTAGTAACAATAACATTGATTAAAAGCCATGTCTCTTCAAAATCTTACACTCAATTGTGGACATATAGATAGGGATACGAGGCATTCTGAGTAGAAATGGTGAACTCAACAAATAATAAATTTGAGAAAACGCATTATAATATTTTCCGTACAGGGAAAGCTCAACAAATTGTTTCTACGAGAAACATACCTTTGGTATACCGAAACTTTCCCTCCTCTTAGAGTCACTAGTTACCGCACAACAAATACTCATATTGTTGTGAAAAGAGTCACTAGTTACCGCAAAACAAATACTCATATTGTTGTGAAAAAGTTCATGCCATCATTTAAAGATTTAAAATTTAGGCATAAGTTGCACGCGGAAAGAAATCTCTAGTTTTAATATTGGAGGCGTAGGACAAGTTTGAAACCAAATTTGAACTTTTGTTATTTTCAAAATGTATAGGTTTTAATAATAATCGGAACTATACCATTTTTACAGATGCACTTTCTTTTATTCCAGAAAAAGAAAGAAAAAAATTGACACAGTTGTGGATACAGACAGACATTCCGATTTTGGGACATCACACAATAGCGCGTATCTCCTCGCCACCGGCACTAATTTGGAACAGCACTAATAGACCTAAAATGTATGCGAAGTTACTGCTCGGAAGAACTTTAACCGCGGATTTTATGACCGAAACTTCGAGCTTGTATTGTTCAGTGATACCAATACTAGTGTAGAAAAGAAAAGTAAAACTGGGTGAACCCCACTTAATGCCTTTGAGCATGAGAGTCACTGGGGTATTTCACAACGGTGAATTAAAAAATGACTGAAAGTCGAGTTCGCTCTTACTACCCAGAACGCCTCATATAAACGTTGTCTCTAAAATATATTTCATAAGATACCCGGTTTGTAGAGTAAAACTTTAACCGCGAAATAGACTTCTCTGAATAAAACATACTGCTTAAAATTAGAATTTCGGAGTTTTTGTGCTATTCTTGTGTAACAATGATATGAAATTTTCGGCAGTATTTCCGTGCAGAAACTTTAAAAGTGTAAACTTGTGCAAATTGTCTACGTAATTGTTTATTGTGTCTGTAGTCTATTGACTGAATTCTCATCAGAGCTGCTGTCGTGTATCTGGGACAACTCAACATACTAGTACAAGAGCAAAAGCAACTCACTGTAGAATTAAAGCGTTCATTTCCGCCGTGCGAGAGACACATGATTGGAAGTTCCTGTGAAAGTGCCTTCCCAACACCATGCAAATGCCGGAGTAGTACCCTAATAAATGGGGCAGGAAACGCGCGTGATATTTCCTTCTTCCTTTCCTATTCCCACCCTTTACTCACACACACTTACACTAGTGCACTACACTACCATTCATGTCGGGATCTTAGAGCTTGTTACGGCGGGGGCGGTGCCCCTGACTGGTGAGAGGCGTGGTTTTCCCTTATTGGGAAAAACCTCGCAGTCCGACGTGTAGGTCGGCGACGGATTTCTCCAACCAGCGAGGGGAGGTCATCGCACCCCCTCACGATAAAAGTAAGCACTACGCTTATGGGACTAATGCACTTAGTTGACGCGCATGGAAACACTTATTAAACAGTCAATATCTTCTGAAATTATATTTCCACATAGAGAATATACAATCTAATACCCATTCAAATCGAAAGTTTGATACTAAAAGTTGCCTTCATAGTAATAGTTTTAATTTGAAGTATGAGTTGTCTTATCGGACGAGAAACAACATCATACATTTTCATTCCGAGCGTAAGAAAGAGAAAGCAAAAATAGAAAATTGGAACAAGGTAAATACCAATTACAACTCGTATAATAATATTGTTAAAAGTAGCCACCCTATTTGTAATTAAATGAGAAACCACGCAATTGCTTTCAAGAGCGTCTCGCGCGTCGCCTCCGAAAAGACCACCAGCGCGAATCGTCTCAGCAGTCTGGGCTACCGACTTGCATTTTCCCGTCCTGCTTGTTTTAATTCTTCTCGACTCGCCACCCTTCGACTCACCTGGCTTCGTCTGGACCTTTTCCTTTGATTTAGTTTTAAGGTGCCATCAAGTACTTTCTAACGAAATTGAAACCTCTTTAAGACGAATAAACGAGATATTTTTCCTAAGGTTTTCAGTTTACCTTTAACTTAACTTCATTAACTTTTCGTTACAATTTTTTTTTTCGGAAAGTGTTTTAGTCTTAACGACAAAAGAAAGAAAACACTGCGGTTTTTCTTAAACGCGTTAGAAAGTGTGATTAAAATTATAGGTGTTTCATGAGTTAATAAAATTGTTTGAAAGAAATATGAATTTAAAAAATATTTTGCAAGATAAATAACACTATTTGATTTTGTAATTATGTAAACATTTTTTCGTGGCGCAGATTTCATTAGCTCCAAAACATTAATTGACAAATTAAAAGACAAATTTTGTCTTTGATGATAGAAACTTCATGAAGTTCCACTTCATCCTTTCTTCTTAAGTATAAACATGGTCCATTACGTACTACAATCACAATTATAGACGTTCAACAAAACTAAGATTTTTTTTGTTTTTAAATACGAATTGTGAGTTGATATTCAAAGCAATATTTACAGACAAAAAATAATTAAAATATTTGTATCATGTTATAAACGCCATTAAGCTACACAATCTTCTTCCAATAACTTCTTTATTCCCAAAATTCTTGGTCAGAGTGCATCACAAATTTATCATCACTCTTTTATCAGCTTTAATCTATTTTCAAGTAGTATACTCGCAAATGCCGATCTCACAATCTTGAAATAGTGCTTAATCCCTAACATTTTTGCAACCAGTAGTATAGTAGTCCTATCAGTCACCTTGCACCTCTGAGTACCTGAGTTCAAATCCTGATATCTCCATGTAAATTATGGGGATGACAAAACAAGTTCGTGGTAGGTTTTCTTGGGAAATTCCCCTTTTAATCTGCCTTTGATTCCACCATTGCTCCATCAACATACATCACCTCCAACTATTTCGTCACTCTCACATTATTTTCCCACTGTAGAAAAAAGCTTTGTTTAATACAGGAACGAGTTACTTGACTGAGGAACTACCACCTCTAGCGCCCCCCCCCCCCGCGTATGAAGACATGATAAATAATTTAAAAATCCCTAAGACCAATTAATAGATGACTGTAATGGACCCTATGCCTATAGAACAGAAATATATTCAACCGAATAAGATTGTAATTCTAATTAGAAGTTCAGGAGTTGTTTAATTTAATTATATTCACGGAATGTCTATTTAGCCTTCAACAAATTATACGTTAATTCATATTTAATTCGTTAATTCGCAGTTTTATCTTAATAAAGTTAACTAATGTCAGATTAACATTGTAAATACTATTTTGAGTACGAAAATGGAATAGTTCTGGAAATCTTTTGAAAGTCATGAGAAAATCAATGTCCCAGAAAATATGGATTGAAACCCAACAAGCATGGTTATATATTATACATTTATTTCCCAATGCTTATTTGCTCTTACAAAAATCTCGAAAGATCGTGCACACACGAATTCCATTAACATTTTACTGATGATCGACGAAAGATATTTTAAATTCCCTTCTCAAACTCCCACTCGATACCGTTTACCTTCTCAAGAAGAACCGGAAGAATTTCTTTCCAGCAAGACGTTCCCATCGCGTTGAACCACGTTGTTCGCACACAAGTGTTCCTAGCGAACCTAAGACAATTACGTATCGCACTTGTAATTCCGTGAACGCCTTCTCGACTTTTCCCATAAGCCACAGTGGCGTCCACGCATCACGCTCCACGGCGACAGTCGTCTGGGAATTTAATTAGAAAGTGCTTTAATTTTTCTGCGGTCGCAGCGCCTCCGCCGCGCCGTCGCAGTTTGCTTAGCGGAATGTGGGGCGCACGCTTCCTGCGGCGTGTGACTGGGGCGCTTATCCCCTCCCGCCACAACCGCACACCGCAAGCACACGAGGCTATCTTGGCCTGGCGCCCAGCACTGCGCTGCGCTTCCTGCAGGTGGCTTCGTGAGACGGCAATTGAGTTAAGAGCTTGTTTTGAAAGTTTCATTGTTTCTTATTATTCCCTATATATATATATATATATATATATATATATATATATATATATATATATATATATATATAATTAAAGCTATAACATCCCTATCCAGGGCAAAAGCCTCCCACTCTCAGGTGGGGTAGCTCACAAAGAACTTACCAGGTGAAAAAAACCTGACGAAGTTAAATGTTTACCTGTTTAAGATTTACAATTATGTTATATAGAATATGGTGTAGATATAACGTCCACCAGTTCTTAACAAAACCTTTGATTTTTCCTGTAGAACTTTTCACTGCTTCACAATATTTTGCTATCACATTAGTTTCACTTATCACACTCATCTTAAACTATTATTTACACTACTATTTACAGATATGAACTTACAAATTTGTTTACAAAAATTTACAAAAATAGTTAGGTAGTTAGTGGGAATAATAGGAAACAATGAAACTTAGAAAATAAGCTCTTAAGTCAATTAAGCATATTTTATCTAATACACTTCTTCGAGATTTCGAATGGCTGAACCATAATAAGCACATAAACGCTGGTTTGAAAAAGTACTTTGTATGACAAAATTTGCATTTCAGAAACATATAAACACTCCAGAAACGTAAAATGTTTATTATTGACAAAAGAAATGAATATATTTGTTCGCAAAGAAAAATTAACACAAATGAAAAAGGCACCCAATTTACACAATTCAATTGCTTTTTCATATATTACACAATTCAATTGCTTTACATCATGTTAAGAAAAACAAAGCTGAGTGAAAATATATCCATTAAATCGGGTTATTCTTCGTCGTATCTTACGTAAAGCAATAGACTTAATCCAACGAGAAACGAAGTAGCATCTTCTTAGTAAAATACTTTTAGAACTCAGTTGACGCTTCGCATGCATGTCCAAGTTGACAACAAGGCTCCGGTATTCGTGATTAAAATAACGCAACCTCAAGGTTGTGTAAAGCACAATATACAATGCATTTTATGTCAGATTACTTCGTTCCCAAACTCGCGGCGCGCCACTTCGGTTCATTTCGCTGAACTCCGTTTCATTTCTCCGGTCTCAGGACCTACGAAGTAGCTTCGTCCAGGGAGGGGGCAGGGAAGAGACCCTAAGTAATTAGGAAAACGCTCACAGTTGAGGGTGATCTGAGAATCGAAAATGCCTACCTTCGACCTTGAGACTGACAAAAGATGATCTACCGTAGCTGATAAGCAATATGTAAGAACAGTGTACGTTGTAGTTGTGAAAAATATGATTTTTCTGTTTTGAAAGGGAGAATTGGGTATTGTTGGATTATATTTTTCCTTTGCGGGTTTTCTGGTAAAAGTTGATTTGTACTGTGAGTAATCTGTTGCCAACATTTACAAACCAGAACCATAAGAAGAATAGAATAAGACGTAATTTTATCACGTACCCTTATGTTCATAAGAAAATAATAATCCACATTATTTAGTATACAGTGACGAGGCGTTCGGTCACAGATAGATGGTTGAAAAAAATTCTATAAATTATGCATTTTCAGTATTTTAAAGACGAATTGAATATCATGAAAAAATCTACCGATATTTTAGTGGTTAAAAAATCCGAGAAATAGCCATGAAACAACGAGAAGCACTTAAAGGATTCCTGAGAATTAGCGCATTGAAATGAGAGCTTGCCGCCGCTCTCGGTGACTCATCCGGCTGCTTCGTGCCGTATTCTTTTCCATGGCGAAAATCTCTTCAGTCATCGCTGTTTTCGTAGAATCTCGGCTGATCTCGGCCATACTTGGTGAATCGCGCCATTACGACATAGTGTGAACTTTGTGTGTATTGTGAATTTTGTCAACTTACCAAAGTAGTGGTGCTCCAATAACACATTCCTTCTAACTTTTGTAATTTCCAGAAATTCAGAGTTCACGACACTGAGACCTTCACCCTTTTAAGCGTCCTTTACTCTATCAGTGAGGAAAAAATGGAGTCATTTGGGGGGAAAATGTTTTTATCATAAATTGTATTAACTTCACCCAGAAATTACTAAAAAACTGATCGTTTGTTCGAACAAATGTACATATTATTTCAAGATCCAATATTTTAGAGCAGATTTCATGACAGAAAAATTCTCACCAAATTTGTCTACCCCAAATTTCTACGAAAATGGGTTCTGCACCATTCTTTTAAGTTTTTTCGTTATCCGAGAGTAGTATAGAACTATATCTGTTTCAAATTCGCAGGGTCTCGAATTCGTTTAGATTGACCAAAAATAAATCAAATTTGAAAAAAAAATGCCTGAACGCTTTACACAGTAGATTTGTCAACGGAAATTTTGCCGGCAATCGAGTTTTGGCATCAAAGACCCACAAAAAGTGGATTCTGGCCACACAACGAGTTAGAGAAGGTAATGTACTAAATAAAGGAACAGGATTGATCTCCTTTTACGACACCAGGGCTCCAAAATAAGAGTTTTCTATAGAAAAATCGCCAAATTTTTCTCCCAGGATTACAACACCTTCTCTTTTCTACATACGTAGTAAGGTTAAAAGTAAAAGGGTCACAAGATAATAGATTAAGAAGGTTGGAACTTATTCTTCGGAAATTTTGACAGAGTAATTCCGAGAAACAGATTGATCACAGGTTTTGTTTGGTTTAAAAAGATTAGAACAGGGTAAAGAAAGAAGATATTACAGAGCGAAAAAAGTGGGCTCGAATTGTTATAAAATAAGGAATACTAGGAATTTCTTGTTCATGCTGAATATGCTTATTGACCACTGGGTTTTAATGATAGACTCAAGGTAATTCTAATGGTAGATTTCTAAAGGATCAGAGTCAATACAAGCAGTTGATTTTTCTATTTAAAAAGGATAGAGTTGAATTATTTTAGTTTTGGATTTTGAGAAAGGCGCTTTAATGTGAGATTTTCAATTTAGATCTGTATCAAGATATGCTCTTAAATATTTAACTGAAGTTTTACTACTTAACAATTTAATGGTTCAGTTTATAGAAGGCTGAAGAAAATGAAAAAAGACCTGAGAGAAAAAAATAGCAGGACTTTATTTGCATTAACTTGAATTCTCCATTTTTGAGTCCAAAAAAAGAACAAATAATTCTAGATCTTGAAGGTTTGAGAAAGCTTTTCAGGTAATTTTATGCTTTGTGAAGATATCAGAGTCATCTGTACTCAAAGCTATTTGAGAAACGATTAGAGGGAAATCAGCAGTGATAATGTTAATGAAGTTAGGGGAATGGGAGAAACCTTAAAGAATTTCTGCTTGATATTACATGGGAAGAGATATACTCGTATTGAATGATACGCGTATTCACCCCAAACTTCAGAAAGAAAACATTTAATAACTTAACGTTTTTCAAATTTTGATGAAATTCTTAAGTTGCGTTTAACGTTTCAAGCTACGTGTATTACTTTCTTGTCGAATGACAAAAAAATAAAGAGTTCTGCTGAAAATATGTTGGACAATATGAACTTGTTGAAAATAGTTTCTGAATGTCCACTGCCTAAATTGTAGTTATATTTTAATTATAATATTTTTTGGGGTTGTTCGTTTTAACATACAGAACCAATATTTAATTGTTTTGTAATGTATTCACTAAAAATTCTTTAAAATCATTCCGTACCTCTAAATTGTATTAATATTTTGACTTAGAGAGAAACAGTTCCTTTAAGACAATTCAAATACCTTCAGTTTTATACTTCTCCGTCGTTAAGAACTAGTGGTTCTGAAACCGCACGTACTTTCTCGCCCGTAATTTCACGCAAAATTACGCGAAAAGTTCTAAAATTTTCGAAACTTTGTACATGACGTTATTTCAAAATATATCTTTAAGAAACAGATTTCATTTTAAAATAATCTCTATCTTTAATATTTTAATTTTAGGAAGACTCCGAAAAAATTTTGAACTTTTGCAATTTTCGAAAAATCAGGGCTTTTAACGAACATGAGACATACACCATTCCCTTACATGTCCTTCACACTATTCAACAACAAAATTTAATAAAAAACGATGGAGTCATTTTCATGAACATTTTGAAAATGTCCCAGGGGCTTCATGTAAAATACCCCGAAATTAAAATATCGGTTTGAAATTCAAGGGGCCACGACATCAGCCATTTCAACTGGGAAATATCAATTTTGAAGAAAATCGGCTTAACGGTTTAGACTTTAGCGTTGTTCACACACGGACAGACCGACGGACAGACGTTTTACCGTCATTCGATTTTTCGGTATCAAGGACCCACAAAACTTGGATTCTGACTGCATCTCGTATTAGATGTTTTTTTCTAAATTCAGCAACTAAATGTATCCATTTTTCGTTACCAGGACCCTGTAATAGGTTTTTTCCTGTCGAAAATTCGCCGTTTTTTCGAGCAGCATAACACTTCCTCTCTACTCCGTAGCGAGAAAGTAAAAACATGATATAATGCTTATTGTTTAAGCAAGCATACACACAATACAATTCAATAATTGATCGAGGAATTTGATTACTATATAAGTTACTAACTATTAATGTGTCGAAGGATCTCGGATTCTCGTCACCGTACCAGTGCATATGACGTTAATGTATTGCCGCATCGACTTCCGTCCGGAAGTTCATTTAGTGATAGTGGAAAGACGTCATAAACTGCATCACGAGAACATCGGAAAAGTGTTACATATTACACCCCAGAGAACAAACACGAACTAGTGTTTACCGAGAAATTCACGACACTCAACTTTCCAATTCATCATTCGTAAATTATACTTAACCTAAGATTACATACACTCAAACAGCTCTGTTAAAATCTAGTTTGCTTCTCGAGTTCGTCTTTTACTTTCTCCCTGGGCCTGATAACGAAAAAGTGGATAAACCCTGTTACTAAATTTTGAAAAGAAAAAATCCTCTAGCACGTGGTGTAGCCAGAATCCATATTTTGTGGGTCCTTGAAAGCGAAAAATCGAAAGGGCAAAACGTCTCTGTCCGTCTCTGAACAACGCTAGCGGCTAAACCGTTCAGCCGATTTTCTACAAAATTGATATTCCACAATCGGAATAGCTGTCCGATGTCGCGGCCCCTTGGATTTGAAACAGATAATACAAATTTTTCGGGGGGGGGGAGTATTTTACATGAAGTCCCTGAGTTATTTGTTTTCCAAATTTTCAAACGAATGGCTCCATCGTTTCTGATTAAATTTTGTTGTTGGATAGTGTGAAGGACGTTTAAGAGAATGGTGCAGGTGTCGCGTTCGTTAAAAAACCTGATTTTTCGAAAATAGCAAAAGTTAAAGTTTTTTTCGGAGTCTTCCTACAACTAAAATATTGAAGATAGAATTATTCCCTTAACGAAATATGGTCCTTAAAGATAGATTTTGAAATAAGGTCACGTACAATTTTTCGAAAATTTGAGTACTATTCGCGTAATTTTGCGTAAATTTACGGGGGGAGAAAATACATGCTGTTTTAGCACCACTAGTTTTATATTCTCTTCCATTCACCCGTTTTCTCATTAATTAAGTAATATCATTGGCCCTGGTGAATGAGCTGATAAGCTGGTTTCTCTCTGACGTGAGCTAAATATTCTAATAATCACTCTCTTAATTTGTGTTAACTTCTTTCAAATTCATTTGTTAACTTCCTTTAAATTGCTGAGTAATGGACTCATGTGTATTTACAAACGTATTGTAAATTTCATAAAGTCATAAACCCTAATAAGATACGTCGGGTTGTCTGATTATTCATGTTATTAGAATGATTTGAGATCATCCAATATGTTGAACTATCTCTGTACTCACGCTAGATTATGTTAAAATAACATTGGCCTACAAAATTAAATTTTTTTCTGACTCAATAATGTGATCTTTATTGGAAATTCTAGGCTTAGTTAAAAATTGAAAACGATTTTTCTCGTTTACAAAACAGTAATTTTTCCTGTTAGGGCGATGTATATATTTTATAGTTTTTGAGTGAAATTAACATATGTTCAACATAATCTTAAGTCAATACATTTCAGGTACGTTGAACATTCATAAGAAATAAGATTTCCTTGAGCATTTTGCGCCACTTCCCTTTTAAGTATCTATCACATGTCAACACCGTTCTGTTCTTGGTACCTTGTTTACCAACCACCGCGTTCTTTACACCGCCCTCTGCCGCCTCTCCTTTCGCCTTTACTACAGGGAAACAGAAGCTACGCTCGGTTTTAGAAGTTTCGAACCGTCGCATTGCAAGTCATCAGTATGCCGTGGCTAAGATCGTACACCACGAGTACGTTAAGGCCAATTCACAATGCAAACATAAACATAAGCCTAACGCATAGTCATAAACTTTAACATAAGTGAAAGACTGAAGTATTTACGATGTCCAACATAAACGTAAGCAAAATAAGATTTTCCATTGTCTGTGGGACATTCTAGTTTATTATTAGTTGGATGTGAGAATCGATTTCGAGATCTGGACTGTGTTCTGAAAATCACTGAAAACCAACGACGCAATCTGGAAATCCAGTCTTTTGTTCGATCTATCGACTTCAATCCTATTTTGATACTCGATTTTTAGTTACCGTACTGTGATTGGTTCATTTCTTATTTCTTACAAAAGCATAACCACAGAAGCTTGAAGCTTGCAAGCTTTTAAGTTAACGTCTTATGTGTTATGCTTACGCGAACGCATTGTGAATAAGTCCGCTTATAGACGTAGTCCTAACTTGGGTGTTAACGCCATGCTTATGTTTATGTTTGCATTGTAAAATAGTCTTTTTAGCTTAGTCACTAGTGCTCAAAAAGGTCCGACTTGAGAAAAAAATACAAACGTTTTTTCTCACCGGACCTCTGTGTTTTTGGGGGTGCTGAATTCGAATTGGAGG
Organism: Teleogryllus occipitalis; assembly: GCA_011170035.1. Lineage (NCBI taxonomy): Eukaryota > Metazoa > Arthropoda > Insecta > Orthoptera > Gryllidae > Teleogryllus > Teleogryllus occipitalis. The sequence goes on from BLKR01000979.1 coordinate 243,586, forward strand.
TTTCTCAGCTAGAAAAATGTCATCTTCATAAAGAAAATCGAAAAAATTACTAAACATTTCGTACTTTTTTAGTTTTTCTCGTGTATCACGACAATTATGCACCTTATCTACAAAATGCTCATATTATCTTCAATTTTTTAAACAATTCTTTTAGGCGCTAGAGCGAGCTGAAAATCGGCGACGTTTCGGTCCTCTAGCCAATATGGAAGAAAAACCCTCTCGCCCTATTACTTCGCGGCAGCGCTTTTTCTTCATTACAGCGTGCTTCAAAGCGACTATGACGAATAAATTATTTGCACTGTTAAATGATTAACACTCGTTTACTCTAGGAAACGTAAGGAACGGTTTACTCGCGCGGGATACCCAGCTTTAGATAACCAAAATTTTACCGAAACGAAAGAAAAGAGAAGAGAATACGTTCTCTTTAATGCAATATGTTTATTTAATAGTTTTGCCAACATTTCTATCATGTGTGACATTATGTTGTAAACAAAACAATAAAACTAAAGAGGAAAATATGAAGCACAAATATAGGATTCGATGCGTTGATAAATAATTATCATTTAAAATAAAAAAGGAATTGAGCATCACTATTAAATTATATGATGTCGAATTACCGTAAATTAAAGAATGGCCGAATATTGTCAACTATTATCACCTGTTTTTTGAAAGAACGTGAATTGCCTTTGTTTTCTCCGTGTTGTCTACGGTCACTTCTGTACAATCATCTTGTAGGATAAAACCGATTTATTTGACTAATATTGTTTATTGGACCGTTCAACTACATAGATTCTTAAATTGAATTGATTGAAAAAATAAGCTCATTAACTCATGAGCCCATTTCGTTGCATTTCTTATTCAAAATATCCGTAGGCGTGCGCACAGGAGGGGCCAGGGGTGCGTGGACCCCTTGAAAATTTTAAAGGGACACCGTAACCCTACGTAATAGAGATTTTATATCTGCAAATACGATCAATTCCTTATTTCCCCCTTTTTTAAGTTGACAATTTGGGAAATTTATTCACAATTTTCGGGGAAGAGGCTCTTCAAACCATCTGTCAATTCTGTAAATGGTTCAACACAAAATCAATTGTTTTTGTTAATTGTATAATTAAAGTTAAACGTTTGTTTTATTTTCTTCCTAATAAAATATATCCCATTTAAATAAAAACGTTTGATGGAAAAGATTGTGCAGAGAGGCTCAGAAATATATTTGGCCCTCCTCTTGTTTTTGGTTGCCAATGCCTATGAAAATCGTAGAAATTAAGCAACTATCCTTTTTCACCAGATTCACTCAATGAGCACAACAATTTACAATTAATGCAAATGGTTTCTTGATTTTCCTGTTTTAATTACCGACTGCCTTCAATTACAGGTGGTTTGACTTAGAGAGGCACCTCTCGTGGATATTTTCATGTGAAATGTTTGCTAGTTCACAATAAAAATAAATTGTAAACCTATTACAGTTGTCCGTCTCGTCCATTTTCGGGCAAAGGTCAGTTAAACGAAAATATCGATCAAAATACTTGTTAAATATTTGGTTTCAATACAAAATTCCGATAAATTAAGAATTCTGATGAATTAAGTCATAACGATTCATGTTAATGCCGGAGAGTCTACAGCATTGAAACGATAAAAGAACTTGGGTTTTTCTATAATTCTTCCAGAATATTTTAGAAGTAACCGTCATAGAATTTTGCCAATCGATTTGTCTTATCTAGAGCAAGCGAATTAAATATCGAACACCACTGAAGGTGTCGTTTATCACCCAAAACGCGCTTAACTTGCTTAAAAAAAGTATTTTTAGAGACATTTATTAGAACCTTGTGAATAGATCAACAAAACAATGATCCAATCCTCATTAGGAGATTAAGACCCGTTGAATGACACCTCATTTATCTCGATTGGTGAAACGGAAGTGGACTAACAGTGAGCCGCGGACCGTCGGACGGACGGACGCAGGTTATTGGATTACAATATAAATGATTGGTAGCGCCATCATTAATCTGCCCCCCAAGCAAACCGAGTTAATAGTCTACTCTAGTGAAGACGTTGATAGTATTAAAATATTAAATGACAATGAAATTACTGGAAGACCTTGAACATAATTGGGGAAGTGCACTTCCCTTTCTTTCCCTGGCAAGGGAGGTGCATTCTTTCAGACATAGGCCTACTCAGTCTAAACAGGAGGGGACGACTATATTTCTGGCCCCTTTTCATTAAACTCTTTTACTTACATATGATTTTTTTTCTAGCAAATAAATAAAACATACAAGGATAATGAAATTATAACTTAACAGTACAATCAATAAATATAATTGATTGTAAGCTGAACCATTGACATGGTTACCTGTGATTTCTCTCTTCCCCAAATAACGTACCAATTGGCAGGCTAAAAAAGGGGAAAATCAGTGATTAAACATATTTACGGAAATAATTTTTTATTGCGTATGTCTATGGGGCCCCTTTCAGAATTTCCAGGGAGGCTTTGGTCTCCCCTGCCCCGTCTTCCTGTGCGCCGTCTACTATGCTCGCGTAACTTTCAGAATTACTATCTGTAGTTCTGTACATAAATCATGAAGCAGGTCAGCCGAAAACGAACCGCAGATATGTATGTTCTTGTATACAATGCAATCAAAGAAAGAGAGCGTGTCTTCTATGCTTATCTTAATCAGTTTACTCACGTGCACGTGTAACATTCTCTTTGCTACGGAAGTCGACGTAGGGCACAAACGGCCTGGGATCTTGTCTTTTACTTCGAAAATCTTCTTTCGTCGGTCTTGCTAAAATGACAGCAATTCTGAAAACAATAAAATAAAATGAAAGTAGTCCATTTAGAGGGAAAAACAAGAATTTATAACACCTGTACGTCTTGAGAGGTAAGTTAAGAAAATTAATGTTTTTATTATGCGTATGAAACGTAAAAATTACGGAATTGTCTTCCTGCTCTTCAGAATTTATCAGTAATATCTCAAAGAGAATTTATTTACTCTCTTCTCCAGTATTGATTTATTTCCCCTCCCCCTCAGCAAGCAGCAAGGAAGAAGGAAACAGAGAATCCATGCTGCTCACGCACCACACTGCCCGGGTGGCAGAAGCTGGCAAGAGATGCGGGAGACCTCTTCTGTCTCCTGCCACCCGCATACACAGTCTGCATTTTCGCCGAGTTTATCGCGACGCCAGTGCCTTTCCAAAGAGACCCCCGCCGTGTCTCGCTTGACTTGCATGGAGACTCGCTCTCCACGTCAATTCACTCTGTTTCCTATATCTGAGAATGTAGGTAGTTTTTTTGTTTCTTTTTTTTAAATCGTTGCCAAGAGAAGAAATAATTTATACACGTTGCCATTCCGTAGAAATTCAGTTACAAATGGCTCTCAAATGTTACTCCGAGAACAGTGGAACCGAGCGTGCAAGCGCTCTCACTGCAGTACGTACCTCCTCGTTCTCCTGGTGTCTTATCAAGGAGACGCCACGATTCTCTCAGAGACGCGACGATTTTGTTAGTTGGTACTGACTGGAGCGTCAGAGACGTTGCATGCATTTTCGTTTCGGCGGGTTATTTCATTTTTGCAGCAGCACAACAAATGCTCTTAGTAAAATTTATTACGAGTGCATATTATTAAATAAAATTATGTTTTCGAACTTTGTACAGGTCTATTCAAATGTCAATGACTGTTAGAAATAATTAATACTAAATAATAATAATAATAATAAACAAATTCGATCTTATTGATTTTTTTGAGATAATTATGTTATCTCAAAAGTATGCGAGGGTGTAATTATTCTGATATTTGTGAAGTGATTGATGGTTTTTGGATTTGAGGCACTCGAATTGGGACAACCCAGATGAAGGCGGCAAAAACGCGAGGAAAAGATTCTACCAATGTCGGCTGCTGACTACTTGTTTTATGTTTTATTGGCCTACTAAACTACTTTGTAACGTTTCAGGATGAAGCTATAGGTGTCTGGTTGATATAACGGAAACTTATGTTTGTTATGAATGGAGCCCGGAAGTTTGCCAAAATGCCTTGTTGTTATTATTAAGTTTTTTTTCTTTTAGCTATAGGAATCACTTAATTGTAATTCTACATCTGGAGTTGATGTAGTAGATTTTCATTTTGCCTGTTTTAGCTTCTGATCCCTATTTTTGGTATTTTGCTTTTATCGTCATAATTTTGCTTTTTTCTCTTGCCACCGATCTCGATCAATCTGGAAACATATCTGCAAGCCTGAACAACACGAAAGCACGGTTGTGTTTTGTCTTTCTGTCGAAGCGCATGGCTCCAGGGCGAGGTAGTGTTAAAAAACTAAATGAAAAACGAAAATGATAGCAGTCAGAATTTTTGAGTTTTTTCATAGATGTTAGCAGACTGTTCGCTCGCGAGGATTTCCATCCTACTTTTGAGAAAGGCCTCGGATACCTTTGAAGGCAGAGCTCTCTGTATGTGATATACCCTTCTCAGTGCTGGCGATTACTCAAGTGCGAAGAACGAAAATTATTCCATTTTCACTGATGCCATTTCAGTATTCAAAAAGGAGTCCACAATAACATTTCGAAGAGACATCATCACGAGTGAAACAAATTCGTAGTCATCGTATCGGGTGGTCATGTGGATTTCAAATAAATAAATAAAATAACATTTAACTACCGAAAATGTTAATGCAAATTTTAGGGTTAGAATAAAAATGTGAATCATTTTAATTATTATTTTTATAATGTTTTATAATTATAATTTTTATAATTCCTTTTAAATGCGTTTTTTACATGCCGTTTTGCACTTCTACTTTAGCCAGGAGCCATTTTTGCCTGCTTATTTGAGTAAAAATAAATGCTTTTCTGCTTGCCTATTTTAGGTACAAGTAATGTCTGAACTTCCGGGATCTAGTTTTAAAAAATATTGTTTCTTCCATTAAAATGGCCGGCTCGACAAACTTTTTTTAAGACGGCGAGCATTACGTCTCGTTACATGTAACTTAAACCTTGTTAAGCCTTTTTCTTTTAGATTCGCAGATCCCAGGAAGGGGAAGACTCCTTTCTTTAAGAAAATCCTCAAATACGTAGTGTTACTACCTATTATGCTAGAGGAAAGCGAGATTATCTAACACCTGTTTATCATCGCGATTCTGAGTGCGATAACATATCTTTTAATAGATGGAATCTGATTTGTCACCGGCAGCCAGATCGATTTGCGCCATTGCGAATCACGCGGTGCCTTTTCCATTCATATGTAACTCTCCAAAATTCTGAGACAGCCGAAAATGTAGTCGCGTCGCAATGTACTACGTGCTGGCTACGCGAGTCGTCTGATACAGCAATACTGTTGTCGTCAGGAATCGAATAGTTGTTATCATCTGCCTTAACTAGATATTCACCAGATTTCGAGCAGTGAGTGAACAAATTTGGTGGAGGAAAAGTACATGGAACTCTTAATAAAATTCATCAAAGTTTTTGGAACTTAAATGTTTTGCGGTGTTTCAGTAATAGTGAATGAATGTATCGGTTTATATAACAGGTGCTTGAATAAGTTCTCACTGTTTCCTAAAATTTGGCGTTATCAGGGCTACCTGCAGGTAATTTCCGATGCGAACGCAGTTACAAGGAAGTACTGTCGGAAAGCATGAACGTCAGTGTGCCTTTTCGCCAGAGTGTAAACAACGTTTTGTTTCTGAGTGCTAAACATGTCGAGTTTTGTGCTAAAAAAGAGAATTTGCGGGGAATTTTATTTCACTATTTTATTCAGAAGAAATGTGCAGCTGAAGCACACCGAATTATGGTTGAGACTTACGGTGAACATGCTCTGTCGAAAACGACATGCAGAGACTGGTTTCGACCCTTCAAAAATAATGATTTTGATCTTGGAGATAAAGAACGCTCTGGCGCACCGAAAAAGTTTAAAGACGAATAATTGGAGGCATTACTTAATGAAGACGCGTGTCAGACGCTAGCTGACATCGCAAAATCGTTTGAAAGTATTAAGAATGATCCAGAAGGGCATTGGGTGCCGTATGAGCTGAAGTCGAGATTCGTCGAACGGCATTATCTCACGTGTGAACTGCTGCTTCAATGGCAGAGAAGAAAAGGTTTTTTGTATTGTATCATGACTGGCAAAGGAAAGTGGATACAGTACGGTAACCCTAAGAGTAAAAAATCTTGGGGTACGATCGGCCACGCATTGACATCAGACGCAAAGCCAAATACCCATAGTTTGACGCTTCTCCTCTGCATTTGATGGGATCAGCTGGGTGTAATTTATTATGAACTTCTCGAACTCATGGGAGATCGCTGTCGACTGCAAATTGATGCGTTTGTGCGAAGCACAAAAGAAAAACGGCCGCTATAAGAGCAGAGACACCACAAGGTGATTTTGTTACACGAGAACGCCCAGACACAAGCTGCAAAACCGGTGAAAAACCTGCTTGAAAACATTTAAATTGGAAGTTCTGCAACACCCGCTGTATTCACCAGACATCGCCCTTTCAGATTATCACCTATTCCGTTCGATGGCTTATGACCTGGCGGAGCAGCGCTTCCAAGCTTATGAAGAAATGGGTTGATTCTTGGATAGCCGCAAAAGACGTATCATTTTTCCGACGTGGAATTCATTTGCTGCCAGAATAATGGGTAAAAGTAGTGGCTAGTGATGGGCTATACTTTGAATGACATGTTGTATGCCACATACTGTAAACTAAGCATTAATTTTCACAAAAAACAGGAGAACTTATTCAAGCACCTCTTCTAAATATAAGTTTTGTTATTCAGCATTTTCTGCTCTAAATTCTACCTACAAATAATGCGTTTAACCTTTGAAAAATAAAAGTGACTTTTTCCAAACTTCTTCTTGAAGATTGTGGATCCCAACATTCTAGTAGCTGGTCATCACTAATATACATTGTTAATTTGCATTCAAGTCCTGATTGAGATCATCAGATTACATGAAAATATTCTTATTAGTTCATTTTAACATTTTTACCCATTTATTTTTCTGAGGTACCGGTATATTTATCTCCAATAGAGACACGGCCCAACAGTGCGAGAGGAACCGTTGAGATCAAATTACACAGAAAATTAAACAGTTCCTTTGATTTTATCGTGAAATAATATTTGCCCTAAATTAAATACACTAGTTCATGGGATTGGAGAAAAAAGATATCACGATAAAGGATTGTTATATTCTGTTATTGTAAGCATTTGCAGTTTAATGTGAATATTTCATTTATATTTGGTGACTTTTTAAATGTTTTTCGGCATCAACACACCCACTAAGTTCGGGAATATACACCCATCAGAGGAGAATTTCCTTCAGGAACCACCTGAGAACTAACAGGTAAGTTCCCTTGGATTGAGCATTATGAATCATTTTAATCACGATGTTGTGCAGTTATCAATTATTTATCGCTAATGACAACTGAATCTTAGTGCGGAACACGCTGTAAGAAATTCTCTTACACCGAGGTGAGGATACAAGATTGAAGTTTGGTCCATTTGATTTCTTGACAAAGAAAAGTAAAACTGAAAAAGACTTTCAATGAGACAGACCCAAATTACTTGAGACGTAGCTGACAATTACAAAAATGTTAAGACTTATTTGTTTTTCGATATCCGAATTACCCAAGACAAAACGTTAAGTTCATTCAACGTACTAGTCCCGAGTATTTTTGGCTTCCAAATATACAAATGAAAAACATTTTACAACACAAAAAGTAATAAGTTGCATATTCATTTTCAAGATTCATTGTTTCAATATGTATATTTAGATCCACAGTATATTTTTGGAATTTGGAAAAATAATTTTCTTACAAAATGTTCTTCGAAAATAACTTCAAAAATTAGTTGCTTCAGGAAGTCATCAACGAAATGATTTAAAATAATGAAAGAAAACTAAAAATGTCATTTGCTGACTTTGCGAAATTCTACTACCCCAACCTGTTAACATATCATTTTGCAATTTGAGAGTCGTCAGGTTGTACCAATGCCTTATACTCACACAAATATTCTCGTTATTCCTGTCAGAGAATACACCATCATTCGCCACCCCCAAGCCGGCACCGCCTTGAAGACACGGTGCCCGCAGGGAGTCGAAGAGGACACACAACGTTCACTGAATCACATGGTCCCCGGCGCGGGGGCGGATGACACACACACAACCGCGGAGGCAAGCAGGTGTATGACGAAGAGCAACCGGCACCACTGGCTCTCCAGCGCGGACTGGCGTCCTCCTCACGGAGACTGCGCCCGCCGCCACGCTCTCATTCGGCCCTAGCGTTAACCTGACCCAGCTCCTTTCCACCGCCCCGCCCCCACCTCGCTCGCTCACCCGCACGCGTGCCCATCTCGGCCCGGCGTCACCTGGGCCACCCGCTCGTCCGTATCCTTCGCCCGAGGTATCTAAAGGTAGCAGCCCCCAAAAACCAAACCATTTTCAAATTTAATGGCTAATTAAGGACTATTCCTGAATTTTAGGCTCTTGTGAATTTTCTCAAATCGTGGGCGCTGTAAGCGCGTACAGTTCCAGCCCACATTTTCCAAAAAACACGGCTGTACAAAGAGAAACTGGTAACGTACGTTAAGGGTCAATACACACGAAAACTCAAAACCCTCAGAAAAATATGGAACTCTACCCAAAATGAAGGGTAATTTTAAGCTCTAGGAAACAATTGTTCCATCCCATATTTTCCAACAATCACGGCTGTATAGAGAGAAACGAGTAGCATTCGCTCTTACGTGCTCCTGTACAAGAAAATTCAAAAACCTTCAGACAATATGAAAGTTAGTTTGGTTTCGGGGCGCTGCTAGCTTTAGATGGCCTTTCGCCCGTCCCTGCCCGGCAGCACTCAGAAACCGCTTATGCGCCCTCCGGTGTCGCGGCGCCGTTACCACGCCGCGCTGCCTGTGCTTCCCACAGAACAAGACGCGAAACGGATCGCTCTCGCAGGTGGGAGAAGCGCAACCAATTAAAAGAACATCTCGTCCCCAGACCCGATTCTCATAGCGCCACACGCGGCTTAAAAGCGCATCGTCTGGCTGTAAAACGTTTCAGAGGCACAAGAGAAAAGTGTGGGAGAAGGGTGAATGTGGGACTGAGAGGCGCTATATAAATACCTGGTTTCCTCCCGGCATTGACAATGAATGGAACATCTGTCTGCCGAACGCGAAAGCTACGATGACCCACTCATTTTTCGCAGCGTAACGCTGACCTTCCAAGTGGAGCCTAAACGAAAATTGCGTGGAACAGTTCCAATGCCTCTTTTCCTTCCTTACTCTTATTACACAATTTTAAACAATGAATACATTGTCAAAACACCACAAATTATTAGTTAAATTAACAACGGTGTCCTGAATTATTGATTATGTCCAGAAATAAGAGGAATGGAGAACAATAAATGAAATAAATGCAATGATAATAATTATTATCATTGCATGTCATTATTATAAATAATTACAGATCAGAAGTAAACAAAAGGAACATCAAACTGTTAATTGTAAGGCAATTTAACAAAGACAGGAGAAGGAATAAAGAAATGAGAGGGGTAAAGAGTAAATACAAAAACATGTTAACTTACAGCTCAGCAAATTATTTAAATTAATTTGAAGTTCACCAGCTCTTTAAAATTCCTGACAAACAACATAGCACAATTATCTACTTTAAAATTATGAATTTATTGGTCTCCTCCCTTTTTCCAAAAAGTTAAAATTCCCAAACTCATTTTTCATATTGAAAAAAGAAAAAAAGTTTTTAGTTTCAATAGATACTTTATACACAGAAAGCTTGTACAACCTCAGTTAAGAAAACAATTATTTCTTTTGTAACAGAGTTCCAAGAATTAAAAAAGTGAAAATATACAGCTTATTGTAAGTACACACCCATACACAGTATGGCTCTATTAAAATATCCCCAGACAATTTCATGGGATGCATCACAACAACCATGTACACTTTTTATAAATATTACCAGCATCCATTTAATATTAACTTATTTAATACTGCCTTCTTGAAAACTGTGCTTCAAAACAAAATATAAATTACTAATAAGAAACAAAAACAATAACAAGAAATAGTAACTCTAAGAAGCATCCTCAATTTCCATTAATTTATGTACAATATTACAGCATTGATGATTAAAAATGTTTAAACACTCATAAAATATTTCTTTACATTTTAAATAACTTCATTAATCACAGATTACTTTCTCATAAAGCCAGATATGGGAGGCGGCCCTAAATTTTTGTTCTCAGAAGGTGGTGCTGTTGGGTCCATTCCCAATGTTGTGGGCCTGTTGGAAGAACCAGCCCCCAATGACTGATTCAATGTTTGGGGCGTAGATGGAGAGACCTTACCACTGCTTTCTGAACTTGCAAGAGCAGTCTGTTGGTCAAGCCTGGTGTCAGTATTTTCACCCACAAATTGTGATATACTGGAACTTGGAGTAGCAAACAAACTGTCCTGATAAGAGGGTAAATCTGGTGTTGGAGCTGAACCAGAATGACGTCTCTCATATGTAGCATTCATTGGATGAACGTTACTGTCAGCGGAAATACCCATTGCATTGTACACTTCTTTCAATATCATCAACATTGTGTCTTCAGATTCCCTGAAAATTATTAAAAAACATTGTAAATATAAAGATGTTTATGATGATGATGATGAACTATCATTACAATGAAAAGTCATTTCTTTTATTTCTTAAAACTCACCAATAGCAAACATGACTTCCAAGAGCAAACAGATACTCATTGAAACTCTCCAAGGGTGCTTCTTGAAGAACATAGTCAACCCGCCTACCACTATTAAGTTGTCCTACAGCCACATCAGGATCGGGTTCCTCTGAATGCGAGCTCTCTGTTTCTTGATGCTGTAATTGCTCTTCTATTACCTGAAACGTGCAATTAAGTAAGTCATAAAGTTCTCACTTAAAATTTGCAACAGTCCAAGTCCTTGAATTGCATACCTTATCCACTTCTTGCTCCAAAGCATTTGCATCTGACCTATGAAACATAGCTAGCTGGTACACAGTATTCCAAGTACTTCGGACTGAGTCCAAAAATTTCTGTTTTAAATCAGCTCCAACTCTGGCCATAGTTTCTTTCAGTTCTAGTAAAAACAAAGGATGCAATAGTTTCATTATGGTTTCAAATGAAGTAAGACAATTAAAAAATAATACTCAGCACAACAATTACCTAAGTGCATTCTTTTTCTACCCTTGTGGTGAGGAATCATTACAGGTTTTAGATTGCATAAATCTGGATTAATTAAAGTTTCAATGCGATAGGCAACAGGATCAAATGGATGAAAAATATTAAAGAATCCTGGACATGTTGGCAACTTGAAGTCTTCACCCAAGGCATCAATTCCTCTCACTGTTACAAACATACCTGCAAATAAAATAAATACGATATATTTCACAATGCAAAGTAATGAATACACAACAAAACACTTTTTATTTTTTCCCCACTCACCAATTGGAGAGCCCATAGCAAAAAAGGCTTTAGGACGGAAGTTAAGTTGTGGGTATGTAATGAATGGTTGTCCAGTGCCAGCATTTCCCATCACATAACTGACTCGATGACTCAATCTCCGCAGATGAGGGGGCACTTTCTGAGCACCAAGTGTATTAGAATCCTTCATGGTAACTTCATCCTAAAGTGGAAAGTTTTAATACAATCTTTTACAGGGAAACACAATATCTTTTTTAATGATGTACTGAAACTGCATTCCTTTGAGAATTGGCATGTTTAAAGAGTAGTTACACAGATTCCAAAAGTTGGCAAAAATAATTCAAACAATTACTCTCCATACATAATACATACATCACAAATTTAAGTATTTGATATTCATACCGAAGTAACAGGATCAGTTGAATCTTCACTAGGAATAGACTGTAACTTTGATTCCTTATCTGTGGTTGGTGTTTGTGGATCTTTTTGATGGCATAGGAGATCAAAGAGAATTAGTGATCCCAGACTGTGACCACCCACAGATATTCCACCTTGAAAGTTCGGATGTCTGTTTCTAAACAATTCATATAGACGATTGATTTCCTTGCCCACAGTATGTATGATGGTCTACAAAAAGTATTATTGAGCATAAGATAAAAGGTTTACATTGTAACAGTAACGTACAGTAAAAGTTGAAATTATATTTTCTAACCTGACAAAAAACTGGGCTCGTATAGAACAGAATGTCAAGTAAGGTGTCATTAGTAAAATGCCTTAATTTTGGTATGCTTGGCAATGTAATACATTTCAGTTTCTGATCAATCCCTGTGTCTTCACCATGTAAAGTTGAATGCCAAGACACTGGGAGCACTTCAATCCTATTAACTTTTCCTTGTTCAACAGAAGTTCGGAAATGAGACTGGACTAACTGAAGTGACAAACTTCGGAAATCATCCACTGTCAGAACAATAATTTACGATTAATACATAAAACCACCAATATGCCATTTGATAAAGAGAAATTAAACACTTGCTTTATTTGCTGCTGAATCATTAACGAGAAAATATCTCCTTTACTAAAAGCGTTTTAATATTGAAAATCAACATCATAAATAAATAATTTCTGAGACTAAGTTTAAAAAACAGTTTTCTTACCAACTTCTTCAACAGTGCGAAATTTAAGGTCACAGGCAGAACCTACACCATGTACCAAAAACAACAAATGGTCAACGACAGGAGGTTCTCCTTCCTCAATATCAAATTCATCAACACCACGTTTAACAACACGAGGTCGGGTGGGTACCTGCTGACAAGGTACAAGGAAGTCAACACAGAACAGCAGAAATTTTTGGAGAATCAAAAAGAATATCAAAATGAAAAAAGTAGAAAAATAGTATAGCAAAATAAAAATACAATTAAACAAGTCCCAGAGATACTAATGGGGTTTAAAGTGTATTGAACCATGAGAGTCCAGCAAATTAAAGCGATACATTAAAGTTTTTTCATTTTTTAATTGCAGTTCAATATCTATATATTTAAAAAAATAAGGTATTCTGCCATGACTTCGTTCAGAGCTTCTACTGAACCGATTGTAGTATTTTTTCCTTTAAATGAAAGACTGAGATCCCTAGATGTGTTATCAGATATTGTTTGTGTTGATTCACCAATATTTACGGTGTAAATAAATAAATAAAATCATTCTTTAATAGCACGCTTATCAATAGTCAATTGTTTTCTTCCAAAGGGTGGCTGTTTCAAAATTGATTATTTGAAACGCTAGATGTGAGTCCACGCTGCTTCATGGTGGCACTGCTTGATGTTTTATTTTGATTGTTGAGATTTGTTTACAATTCGTCAAGGTTTTGTTTCAGTGCATTGTGGTGTTGACAGTTTGCCTGTATTTGCTTTTGTGATGTATTTTGTAGAGAACATTCGGACAGTAGGTTTTGCTTGGTTGTACTGAAGTAGTGAAGTTGTTCACAGGTTATGTCGAATTCCGAATCGATGCCCACGCGCCCCAAAAGACGCAAACGTACATTAACTGGACGCAGGGAAAGAGAGTCAGCGTAGGTGTCGTGATAGTGAGGTCATTTCGTTATCTATTGGGTCGTTGTCTATGAAATGTCAGTTTTGTTCTGCTTTGTACTTCCCATGAGAGAAATTTTGCAAACGAGTTTACTCTGTGTTGCTTAAATACGAAAATAAGTTTACATTCAAGCAATATGCCAGAAGTAATTAAATTTATTTATAGATGATGACACATCAAAAAACTTTAGAAATAATATCCGTCAGTATAATAGTGCTCTTTCTTTTGTGTCATTTGGTGTATTATTGAAATATGTGGGGCATATTGCATTGCCATCTGGTCATGGGTCATACGTGTTCAACATTTTGCGAACTCCACATCACAGAATATCTTCGTTATACCCTGAAGATCCAAACAATGCAACATATTGTGAACATTAGTCTGGACACAGTATTTTACATTTATCTCAGATCTCACCGTCAAATGTTGACGGGTTCTCACTAGTTTGTATTTATAATTATTATGGTGCAACACTAACATGTAATGTTTAGAGAATAGTATTTAAAGTTAAGCACACCATGTTTTGCATTATTTTAAAATTATTGCATTTTGAAATATTTGAAACTGAAAAAAAATGATTATTTCAACCCTCAATGTAAACAGTCATTGTGAGATTATCATAGTTTCAATACCTTGACTCTGATCCTCACCATTCTGCTCTCTACAAAGTACTTTAACATTGAGGTATAAGCTTTAAACTGGAGAGCAGTAAAAGCTTTGCATTAGTGCTACAAAGCAATAACGTTATTAGCTACTAAGTGAAGACTGATGGTCTGTAATAAAACGAAATTAATTACGGGCATGTCTAAGTTACATTAAAATGCTTTAGTCTGAACAATTTAAATTCAAGTTGCTAAGTGGTGAGTCCCTCCTTCCCTAACTTTCCCAAATTTGGAAATGAGAGAGGACTATAGTTGTTTGTGATGGGAGTTTCTTGTCCCTTCTGCCTTGTCCTTTTGCAAATTCCTCAGCATCCTTCACCGCCATCAGTTCTCTTCACTTAATGTCAAAGGTCACCCTTAAGCATGCATGCAAAAATAAATTGGAGGACACACTATAATGTATTCAATGTGGAAGTTAAAGGATGGTTGTAATAAGAGTTTGCAAACGTCCACTTATACATAATAACAAAATGCAGAGCATCAAATACAGAATTATGAGGTAAAACATCCTGAAATGCTTATGTTTTGATAATACATTCACATAAAATTCTACCTATATAACATTCATTATAAAGGTTACTAGCTCTTTTCAAAAACATTCTTGTAACAAACATTCTTTGTAACAAACAACAGTTTAGAAATGATTCCACTTACCGGAGTGTTTCCCCAAGCATCTGGTGATGCTGCTTGTGGAAAATGAACCATCACATTAGGACCATGAAATACAACAGTTTCGCCATGTGCCAATTCAACACGTCGATGCCACTCATTTTTTGTCATAGCAATTTTAAACTCTTCTTCAAGTTTAGTAGCAACACTTTCTTCATAGGGCACATAACGGCTATCAATTGCACCTTTGTAGAACCATGAGCAACGTCGCACTTCTGATGGATTCTCTTCCCAATATACAGCAGTTCTTTGTCGACGTAGAATATTTACATCATAACGACCACCATCAGTAGCAACAACAGTATCAGGAGAAATATCCGCTAAAAATACACATACATAAAATATTTTAACATAAAAAAAATAAAATTTATTAATTTGATTATAGAAACTGAACTTACTTGAAGTAAAAGCTGCTTCTAAAGCCAAGGAATCAGCCATTGAAAAAGGTTGCCATAGCACTTTACTTTCAATTTCCTTTTTCAGAAACCAATGATGATACACTGGCCTATATGTAGGTTGACCAATACTCTGAAAAATTGATTTGAGATGTTAACATTGTTTTCTATTTTAAAACTTAAAGTGAAGAAAATAAAGAAAGTTCTGGACTGTATTTTTTAAAACAATATTTAAAACTTGGATAAATTTCAGAAAATAAGATTTAATTGAACTTATTATAACAAACATTAAATCTTTTTAAAAAAACCTTCATTACACTAATAGTTTTTAACAATTAAAAAGTTAATGAATTTATCTAATATTACTTATTTATAATTTATGTAATTATTCATTTATTATAAAATCACTTACCAAATTGTTGAAAGATGCAGGAATTACAGAGGCATCAGTAGGAGTTTGGGAAGGGGTCTGAAACTGAGGTGCTCCATTCGCGGCTGCTACGGTTGCTGCCATTGCGTTGGCAGCGGCAACAATTGGTGAAGGGAAATAAGAAGCAACTGAAGGAATAGAGTGCTGAGAAGTTGTAGGAACAGCTGGTGATGAAAATGAGGTTGTTAAATTACCACCTGGCAGGGGGGAAACATAAGAATTCTGAGTAGGAAAGTGAAATGAGGAGGTAGAAGACGGCGTGGAAAAAGTTGTGCCAGATGGAAGTGGCTGAAGTTCTTCGAGAGGGGTTGGTACAAAAGGAGATGATGAGAAGGAAGTGCTGGAAAATTCTGTTAATGACTCCGGCACAGGAGATGAATTTGTAAATGTTGAAGAAAAAGGTGTGGATGGAGGGGCACTGATGGTAGCGGGAGAATAAACTGAAGGAGAAGATGAAACTGAGAGGCCAGGAGGTTGAGCGTACTGCAATTTCCTTTGACTTCCTAATCGATAAGTGTTAGTTCCAGAACCTGCAAATTAAAAAATAGATATTTTCCACATCCACCAACAAGCATAAATACACACTAACACTGAACTTGCCTACAAACTTGCACATGCTAGAGTGATGTGCGAGTGCGCACAAGTGTACATATGTGCAGAGTACCCAAAATCACAATACTAAGAGTCAAATATAAAGAGATTGGATAGTGAAAAAAGTTACAATCAACTCACCAGGAGGCGCTCCTGAAGTAAGAGGTATAGGTGTCACAGCAGGAGCAGGAGTATGTAATGCTGACTGCTGACTAAATGGTACACTTGACGGTGGAGGAGTTACAACAGGACGTAACACATTAGACGAAGGAGGAGGAGTTATTCCAGAAGATGAAACATTAGATTGTGGAGGAGGAGTAATCAGGGGTGGAGATGCACTACTAGCTGATGAAGGAGTTATTAAAGGAGATGGTTTGGGAAGAAAATCTCCCTGAGAACTAGTAAAAGGCACAGGAGATAACGGCTTGAAATAAGAATTGGAGGAATTAGAAACAGGAATCTCTGGAGGTGCTTGTGAATAAACTAAATTAGTGTTTGCAACAGTGGCTGCAGTGAATGGCTGACCTATTTGTGCTGTAGAAAGGAGAGGGATAGATGACGTTGGTTGAGAATCATAGCTAGAAGGTGTAGACCTGCCACTGAAAGAACGTGATACTGGCTCAGAGATAGGAGCAGGATGTGGTAGAGAGGGTTGGTATAACTGGGGAAGAGTTGAAGGAGGAAAAGAAAATGGATCTGCAGATGTATTAGATTGGCTAGTGAAAAAAGTTATTGGTTTAATATCTGATGGTACAAGAGGATTGTGACCAGGTGAGAAACTCCTTTCCAGTCCTGGTGCAAGAATTGAAGAACTCCCAGGTTTATTCTGTATTGGAGCTGCAGGAAATGGAGGTAGCACTGATGATGAGGGAGGATTCTGTCCCACAAACGAGTCTACTTCTCCAACATCTGAAAAAAAAATATCACAAATTAATGCATGTCACAGTTTAATTATCATTTTATTCAATTTAGGTAACCAAAAGGAAACAACCTATTGTCTTCCATCAATGATTATAAAGAAAGATGTGTCTCCAGAGTTATAAGTGCATATTTTCATATGGGAGGAGGAGAATGGGGCAAAAGAGAAATAAGAATTATTATTATTGGTAAGAAGTAGTGGCAGAAAATAATAATTAATACATTAATTAAACAAATAATAAATTATTAATTTAAAACAAAGTGTATAAGAAATGAAAAAGTAAAAGCAATAAAATTAATATTTTCTAACAATCTATAACAAAGGGATCAATGAAAGTAGTAAGTGAGAAGTAAAAAGCTTTTATTTTCTTAAAATAAAGAAATCATTAATAAATAATTTTATATTCTTCTTCCTTTTCTGAATCAAGAATTCTGTGCGTACTCAATATGCATAATCCATTGAGTTGTTTGCTGATCTTAATTAGATTTTTATCCTACACAAGGTGGTGAATGATCCTCTTTATCCAACTAGTGGAACATGGTTAGAGCAAGAGAAATGTTGCCTTAAGATTCATTTTAGAGGAGTTAATTTTAAAAAAATGTGCTAAGTATATTTCATGGCATATTTTAAGCAAAAGAAAATAGCAGTTCAAAGATGGTGGAGGTGGGGGTGAGGGGACTGTTTACCAATGAAGACCTAGCAATCTTGAAATTCAACCATGAATTTGGTTACACTACTAGTTCAAAGTACTAATGACCAGAGATGAATTAATGCTCATCCAGTACTTAGGGATCCCACTGAATAGGGACCTACAATAAAGTTTTAAGTAAAAATTTATATTAGTTTATAAATATGAAAAACATTTTAAAAGGTTTTAAATAAGAAGGGATAGCTTGGGGCAGTAACAAGATAAGCCACAGCAAGCCTCTCACTATTTGAAAATGTTAATATCTCTATTTTGATGAAAGAATGACATTTCTTGTCACTGTAAGCCTGGTTCATATTTATGAAGGATTGGGGGCAGTAACAAGATGAGACACTCTTCAACCAAAATTGAGATATTAATATTTACAAATAGCAGGAGGCTTGCTGTTGCTGGTATGGCTTAGCGTGTTTCTGCCCTTAGACCTTCATATTTAATAGTAAAGGATATTATACATATATTGACTGTGTACAATATTATCCAGTGGCCTCACAGTTTGGTTAATTTCAGGACTCCTTCAGAAATTAAGAAGTTTTCAATACATTAAGATGTTAATCTGACCCTGATAGTGCCTGGAGTATGGGGCAGGTTCATGACCACTATGCAATCTAGTAGCATTAATATGGCAATGAATAGGTTTAGAATTTACATCAGGCGGTAATTTACAATGTTTCAAATCTACAATATGTGACAGCCAGCTTTACTATCCACTCGAAGGAATGCATACTAAGGACCTGCAAATGAGTTCGAACCCTCAAACTCGCGGATTACAAGTCCGAGAAGCTATCTGAGAGCCAGAATATATTCTTTCTGCATATAGTGAAGTTCTTGCAAATAATATTACCAAAGTGTTTTTGATAGACCACAACATGAAAGACGCCAGTTAAATTTTGGTTTCGAGCAGAGGTATGAAAAGACGTCACTCTATCATGGCCACATAAGTAGATTAGGTCAACGAACAAAACATTCCCTGTAAGGATTTCACGGTACAACCGTCCGCGGATATACTTATCTCCATCTCCTATTCTGGGCGGCGCGTCGTCTTACCGGACGTAAGAAACGTCTTGCAAACAACGTACATCAGAGAATGCGTCACATTAACGAAATGGAAACTTACGTGACTGTAGATTTATGAGACACAGAGATTACGGACTTTCTTAATACCGAGACGTTTAATCCCATTATTTAATTTTTGAAAGACTTTCACAATCCAATTAAACTTTGCCAATTAAATAAATTCTACATTCCCTACAGATTTAAGAGGAAATTACATTAAAAGATTAGAGTTCTGTTGATAACGTTATCAGACTATTACTATCATATTTAAACTAGAAATGTCTAAACTACGATGCAATATCTCTTTTTTCACAGCCTCGCAGATTTGTGGATGAAAGAAGTGAGACAGGAAACACTTTTTGCGGTTTGAAAATCTATTAGGGTACAGCATTGGCATAAAATAATAATAATAATAATAATAATAATAATAATAATAATAATAATAATAATAATAATAATAATAATAATAAAACCAAAGAGGAAGAGAAACGTGTTAAATACAAGCGTTTGGAAATCGAGATCAGCCGAATGTGGGACGTAAAAGCACAGGTCTCCCGATAGTTATCGGAACTCTGCTATTTGTTCCGCAAAATTTGGCTAAACTCACAGGTCTCACTTAGAACTTGGCTAAACTCACAGGTCATTCAAAGAACTGGGATGTGCAAGACATTGCTTTATTGAGAACAGCCCACATCTTGCAAAAAGTATTGTGGAGCCACTGTCGTTCCGTAGATCAGCTTCTTAGGAGGCTAGTTGCAACCCGGAGTAGATTTTATGTTCAACCGACTCATAACATCTTAGTCGTGAATTAGAGGAATAATAAAAATAACAATATAACAATTCTTAATGCAATGAATAATAAGTGCAATACATCAAGGAAACTATTCACCCTTTAGTCAAATTCTACAGAGGCAGAAAATGGATACTCCGGTATCAACGTTACAAATTATGTTAGTACCAGACACGCCTGTGAGAAAACAAGGTATGTACACGTCTTAATTTCTTACGCAACAGGGATAAGATAAGGAAAATTAGAACGGCTCTGAAAATCCAATAATTGTCGGTTGCAGAATAATCTACAATATTGTAGCATAGTTATGTGTCGGACGCGGAAGAAAACGAAAAAGCGTCAGATTGGAGCTGTGTAAGCCAAGGTACTCGCTACTACGAAAAGTGGGCATATACTATATATTTATATAGCCTTTAGTGGCACTTCAACTACCGAGGTCATTGAGGCTAATGCCTGAAGATTTAATGAGTAGATAATGATGAGGTGAATGATCGAGGAATGAGAAGCAGGGAAAACGAGGGACCCCGAGAAAACCTGCCGGGTGCTCCACAAATTCCTCATGAGACGGCATATAAATAAATCTATGCTAATAAAGGACTTCGTGCGGTGCATCGAGGCGATCTGCCACGTAGCATCTCTTTTGCCGAAATAGGAATACATCCAGACAATTGTAAATATGTATTTTCATGGGTAAGAAGCTTGGGACGAGTCTGTTAATGCCGCGCCTATCAAATAGTTAAGTAGGTCCGTAAATTTAGCGCATGGTATACATGGTATTTAGCACATGGTATGGGAGGTGTCGGTATTTCCCGCTGGTACGGAGATATGGCGCCGACCTACACATTGGCTGGCGGGTATCCTCCTCCTGGTATCTCGGGACACCATCCTAGTTGAGATGAGCTCAAAGTTCTCATGTGGTAGAGTAGTGCATGTAAGTGTGTGAATGTAAGGAAAGAGGTTGGGGAACGGAAGATCGCTCGCGGTCGCCCGTGGCCTGTTAGGGTGCTTCTACGACATTAACCTGATATTGATCGAAGAAACCATGAACAGGTACCGTTCAGAGCAGCCGGCTTCTAATGGCTGAATTCGACCCAGCTATGTAGCGAAGGTGGAAAAATTATACACTTAAATGAAAAGAAATATTTGTCGATGTCTCGAGGTGTGCTTTTGTGCAAACGTATACGTGCTTTTGAGTACTCGTATAAACAAAGACAAAACATAAATATTGTTAGAGAAATTTGATTTTCAATTTTTTAAGAACATCCACATTCTTTTATTAGTATATTACATTCACATTACATATCACATTCTTTTATTAGTAATTGAGTTGAAAGAAAAACACTAAATTTTAATACAGCATTAAAATTCATAGAAAGTACGCGTATCTGCTATCATTCGTCCATTACATGATTTTTAAGACCACTTGTACAATACAGGGTCCATTTCTTTTTCGAAATATAAATCCATTTGTTTATTGAAAGCAGAAGACGTTTTCATCGTTAGCGAGAGCAAGCATAAATGTTAGATTATATCGTTGCATCGTCAAGTTATGTTAAGTTTGTTGGTTGACTTTTTAAATGCAAGGATTAGTGTGTGTATTATAAACGCGATGTTCAGCAATTGTCTGACATGCGTCTCTTTACAAAAACTGTTTGTGATTATAGTTACATGAGAACATTACGTTGTAAGTGAAGTTAGATAGCAGGATATCTTAAAATAATCTACGAGGTACATCTACAGATGCTAGTAAATATAAAACATTTCAATTACATTTTCAGAAACATATTTAACACTTTGTTGACAGTGAAGAATGATTCTATTGCTTCATTTCATTAACCTTGGAGAACAAGTGTTTAACGGCATAAATATATATTTTTGGTGTTCTTTATTTACAGCATTCTGCATTTGTTGTACTTTTCCTCAGCTCTTCCTTTTGGGCGGTGTAACCGCACGACTTCAGCTAGTACATTTTTAGTAAGTAATAAGAATTTACCTAATGCATTCCACTCAATTGTTTCCGTAAGTCCATGGAATTTGCTAACGTCACACAGCTTCCATCACCATTCTCCCTACACGTGGTCTCAAGGGCTTTGACGCAAATGTAAAGAGATCATTTCCTCCCAATGCTCGACTTGTGTTGGTATCTTTTCTCGAATCAACACGGAACTAATTCTGTACACTAAGTTTTCCGCACAAATTCACACAAATTGTGCTTCATTGCACATAAAAGAGCTTTATTTTCACATTCGTATGTTAAAAATAAATCCACTCTCTCCTCGATATACGATGCATTCTCACATCACCACCTTTCCTTCTCGGTATTTTTCTTGAGAATTGTAAATTTGATTTTCGTTTCGCGCGACCAATTGAGAAATTAATGCGCTATATTTGTTAATACATGAAAACTAGATCCGAAAAACGACAGCTGACCTAACGGAACAAAATGTCAAACTACAAAAGTAGTGCTCATTCCTCACATCCTATTGAGACACATTGTTCCTGGATTCCTGCGGACGTCCTAGTTAGCAGTGAAGTCACCCAATTCTCCAAGAAACCCTATGCAACCTAAATGCGGAACTCTATTGACAAAACTACATCGCTTCGATTACTCTCAAGTATACTAGAGCGAGCAGAAAAAAAGCTTAAGCGACACGCCCGCAGCAAACAAAATTATCGCAAACGCGAGAAAGTGAAAAAATACCAAAAGATAAAGGTGTGCTTTCTGGAAATGACCCCCCAACGACACGCGCGCGCACGCACGCACGCACGCGTCTCCTCAAGAGCGCTTTACTCATTTCCGGCGAGGGCGGATCCGCCTGCCCGCAATGTCACCGCGCCCGTTCATAAAAGGAGCAGCGGGCTGCGGCCGGCGAGGAAACATCGGTAGAGAGCGATGGCGCGACAACGGCTCAGTCGGTGCATCTTAGTGGTGTTGCTGGTGGCAGTGCGACACGGCGCGGCTATCACCAGCAAGGGCGGCGGATTCCAAGTTCTCGAACCCGACGGAGGAACATCAGGGCAGGGAGATCAGCAAGTGAACGAACAGTGGCAGCAGCAAGAGCAAGGTCAGGAGCAATGGCCCGGGCAACACACCCAGTATCCTGCACAGTGGCCAGGTGAGCAAACCCAGGGCTCAGCGCAATGGCCCGGGCAGCAAACCCAGGGTCCCGCACAGTGGCCCGAGCATCAGACCCAGGGTCCCCCACAGTGGCCCGAACATCAAACGCAGTTTCCCGCACAATGGCCCGAGCAGCAAACTCAGGGCCCCGCACAGTGGCCCGGGCAGCAAACCCAGGGCCCCGCACAGTGGCCCGGGCAGCAAACCCAGGGCCCCGCACAGTGGTCCGGGCAGCAAACCCAGGGCCCCGCACAGTGGCCCGGGCAGCAAACCCAGGGCCCCGCACAGTGGTCCGGGCAGCAAACCCAGGGCCCCGCACAGTGGCCCGGGCAGCAAACCCAGGGCCCCGCACAGTGGCCCGGGCAGCAAACCCAGGGCCCCGCACAGTGGCCCGGGCAGCAAACCCAGGGTCCTGCACAGTGGCCTGAACAATCACCTGGTCAACAAGGGGCAGGAGAGTGGAATAACCTCGAGCAAATGCAAGGGCATGAGCATGAGCTAGAACAAAGCTCTCAAATGGTTTCTGAGAGGCCGGAACAGGAAGAAAAGGGTGGGCAGATCCAACACCAAAAGGAAGAAGTGCCTTCAAAGGGCGTCACCCAAACAGAAGGGTACTGGGCTCAGACTTCTTGGACATGGGAGACGGACAACGTAAACAAGCGGCCCGGCGGCGACGCGAAACATCCAGTTGTTCTACCTCCCGACTCCACGCAGCGCCCCACCGATCTGGAACGCGTACTGACCGACCAGCAGCTAGTGTGGCCGGTGACTGTGCTAGTGGACACTGACCCCGAGTCCCTTCACCACACGCAGAAGCAATGGATGGCAGTCGACGAAGGCACTCTGCAGGATAACCAGTTCGACCTCATCACATTCAATGACACAAGTAAGTATCAAAATCTCTGCGAGAATGCTGCTACAATAAAATGGAAATAATGTAAGAATTTGTAACTCTAAGAAAGGTGAGATCTGAATGAGTAAAATGAAGATTAGGGTGGCCACATCTCGAGCTTGCTAAGGGATTATCAGGATTCCTTTTAATTTTATAATCTCGGAGTTCTACATAAACATACATAAATATTATTGCGCATTTGAAATATGTCAGGTTAGATTTACATCGATTACAAACTGTTACAAACCAATTGATTCCATCATTATTTCAAGTTTTAATTCAAAGTAATATGAGCTAACGGCGAAAAATTGTACAAAGCTTTTCGCTCCTCGGCCTTTTGCCTACGATCAAAATATAAAAAAGTGTAAGAACAATCTAATTTTACTTTCTGATGGTTACTAGAAACTCTTGGATGCTTGTCAAATCATCAACCCGACAAAACAGACTAGATTGAATTAGGAATTAATTTCCATCCTAATATAAATATTAAAGAACACGTTTGATAAATAAACTTTAATCTCACCCACCCTCCCAAATTTCGAGACACACACATCCTTGAGCCTCGCTGAATTTCGGTATATTGCATTTACGACAGATTATAGATCGATTTTGGGCGAAGATATTTCTAAATTTACTTTGACCGGTCGCCAAAATTTTCAGGTGAACTTACATAAAAAGATGGCCACCTTCATCAAGATTCCGTGGAAGTTGGGCGGTTAATCGGTTTAGGCAACACAATCTGTAACTATTCCGTTGTATAAAACTCAAAATGCTACATAAAGCACAATTTCAAACAATTACCATCCAAGACATGACACGAATAGATTAATTCTTCCAAAATATACATAAAACTGTTGTATATACATTTTTAAATTTTTTTTACTGTTAATAGGTGTTAAAAATATATTTAACTAGAATCAACATACACACATTTTTAACGAATAAAATTTCATTGCTAAGATTACGACTATAACGGAGAATTAGTTAAGTTTGTTAGAGATAGAGAAGGGGAAAGACACCAACCTAATGGCTTCAAACAAAATCTAATACTTGATTAACTTTCTGTGTATACTTTGAAATTGTCCAATTTAAACTTCGAATTAAAATATATAACTCGTTATTTTCAATAACCAAAAAATGTAATTATAATGCGTAACTAGTCATTTTTAATAACCAAAAAAATGTAATCATAAAAATAGTACTTTGAGAGGTTCGACAATAAGGGAGTTAATAAAAATATATAGCTATTATTCGAAACGGCACTGACTCAACACCAAGTGCTGCCTAGCTTTATCATCATGAGCAATAAAAGCAAATCAAAATGTTGATTCATCAAAAGATGCACATAGATATCATTTTCATAATGTGAGGTCCATAAATCGAAGGAAGTTGCGTTTCTGTAGGATTTCTGGTTCGGTAAAGCGTTTTACAAACTTTTCCATGCAATTGCACTGAAAAACACTAAGGTGAAGCGGCAACGCCCTACAAAGAATCCCATTACACATACTACTGAGGCGAAAACAAAAACAACGAACACGATTCTGACCCCAGACACAAGGAAGTTAGCGACTAGCTAATTGTGTCTCGGGAACTGGCACTGTACAATCAGCGAGTACTGCGCTGATGTTTCTCTATTTTTTTTTCTAACCTCGTCTCCACGTGCAGTAACAAAACATCAATGGCATTATCATTAGTTAAAACGTGATTTGCGAAAAAATTAAAAAAGTGGACCCCAGGTTAAAGAAAAATCTCCTTCGATAGGAAATATCTCGCAGTGACGCACGCGGCAACCCTGAAACCGCTGCTGCCTCAGTAGAAGCAGCGTCATCTCTCTTGCGTTATGGCAGTTCGCCATGTCTCGTGCGAATAATACATGTCGATGTCTGTATGCAATGTTATATGGTGTGTAGAACCACACACTCAGGATAGCTTGAAGATTGAGATAACTAAAACAGTACATTAAAAAAAATAGAAGTTCTGTAATTCGACTATTTGACGTAATCGACTATTTGATGTTCTTCCGTAGTCAATGTATGATATGATCACGAAAATAAATGTTCGTGTGTAGCTTAACGAAGTTCTGTAACTCTTGTGCAGAATTCATTCGAAAAAGAAATTCTAAAACAAACCTTTTAACCTGAAAGTGCAGGGCAATTTTTTCTTCATTCATTCATTCATTCATTTGATGAGTATTAATATGCAATTTTAGGTTATGAATTCTCGTTATGCAAGATCTGTGACTATACTATTTGTAACAACTTGCAAACATTTTCAAATTGATTTTCAGCATTGGAAATTCCCAATTATTGAAAGAGCAGGATCACAATTTTTTCCACTAGTTAACTGCATGAGATGTTACAAACCTTCAACACAAATGCCAAAAGAAAAATCCTTAGAAGATGGACTACAGCAATTTCACAATGGAAGCTCTTCTTTAAGGCGGCCTGTCACCTGAAAATGCCTACAGAAAGCGGGTTTGATGTGTTTATTTTGTATACGTCAAATTGAGGAATTCATAACTTCAGTAAGATTTCTGATAATAAAAACTCTGCTGATCTGCACTTTTCATACTCCAAACGTCGAGGTTTGAATACCGGATCGAACGATTAAAATAATCGGTAATAAGTGAGAGCTGCTAAGAATCCTGTTTATGATCACGCAAAACAATTTTATGATTATTGACAAAATTTAAATCTACAGTAAATTCCATTGCCCACGATTTTGAAATCGTATTTATCCAAAATCCTGAAAAAGTGAGTCCTCCTAAAGCGAGGGAAACAACATTTAGGTTTCAAAATTTATTTCTCAAAGACCTTCCACGAAATTTTCCAACGGGTCATTTGCTTCGCATATGACAGCCATCCTGCAATACAGGACACGTCGCGGACGCTCAGTGTTGATGTCACGGGATGCCGGGCATTCCCGCCGCGAAGTGCACACGTTGCCGACGCTGCGACTAAGAGCCCCGTCCGCGGCGGCGCGGCGCGGTGCGCTCGCTGGCCCAGGTGGTCTCCGGATTTATCCGCGTCAACGAGTGGGAGCCACATCGCGGGGCTAAAAGCATCCGACAGCGGCCGCGGCGTCAAGGTTCGCCTGCCTCCGCCCTGGGCGGGCCGTGGCGGGCCGTGGCGGGCCGTGGCGGGCCGGGGCGGGCCGGGGCGGGGCGGTGCGGGGCGGTGCGGGGCGGTGCGGTGCGGGGCGGGGCGACTGAAGAGGGGATGAGATTCAAGAGGCTTGCGGTTAAGGGCAGAGTGAAGCAGCGTGGAAAGCGCGGCGAGCGACAGAAGAGCATCGATGCACGATGCGAAGGTGCGAGGGGGGAACGGAAAGGTCTAAGCAGAACAACAGAAGGGGGAAGCGTGAAGACTGTCGGAGGGAAATTTGTACAGGGTCGGGAGGGAAGGACAAGAGTCGAGGTGGCGCTGATGATGAGAGAGCACGCCGCGCAGTGCGGCATTCCGCCAGAGGGGTAGAAGGGGGGGGGGGCGCTGACGACGCGCGAACTCAGCTGGTTCCGTGCTGGCAACGAGCAGCTAAATTGAGCTAGTGTTTGCTAATTCGCCCCACGTGGGCGCGTACTATACTCGTCACTTTCAAGGGCTACAGACGGGCTTCGTCCGATTGTACAGTAGTATTCGCCATCCTTTTAATAACTACATTCAATTTACTTTAATAATCGGAATTATACAGGCACACACAATTACAAGTACAAAAGATGACACATTTTGTGGGGAAACATACACTTGGGAACAACAGGTCGCATATTAATACGTAATTCTGAGACAAATATCACACTCCGCCACTGAGTAAATCATGGAGCTAGACGCATTCTCTTAATGAAATACAGTAAGGTTAAGAAGAATTAAAGGAAGAGAACAATGAAGGAAAAACAAATACGAAAACTAACTATTCCTAGCACTGACTTCATCCCGGCCGTCGCCCTCGTTTCCCAACTCAAGGAATTCCTGTCATTTCCCAGGGTTTCGTGACGAACAACTTCATTGCAACACTCGTACCGCACAACTCTATAAAGGCTGGGATGTCTACGCAATATGGTAGAAGAGCTCCCTCGTGCTTCCAGTAAAAATTCTCGCATTGGAACAAAATGACACATTTCAATGACATAGCTTTCCAGACAACTCATTCATAACCCGGATTGATTTGTCCTCAAAACCCACATAGAGACGTGTTCCACTTACATTTCGCGTTTCGCACTGCGCTATCCGTGAATGATCACACAAGCACGGGTATTGGAAACAGGTGACAACGATCTGTATTCGGGAAAGAATGCATAAAGAAATGAGCACACATCACAAAATTTCTTTATACCGTCACAATATCTTGAGATTCAGGAACTAACTTAAAACAATTATTATTACGTACAAATAAATATTAGTTTACAGATGTACATATCTTTTATAAGTCCCATGATTTTTTTCTACTGGACGGTTTTTAAGATAGCCCTTTAATTCCATTCAAACAGTGAAAAATAAAATAATATTTTCGTAATTTACTTATTCAAGCTATACACCGAGTGTCGAAAATATCGGATTTTATCCTATATCCGTCTTAAGTGTGATAGGTTTATCTAAAATTAATTCGAATGTTCATCACAGATAATTACAATTATGTAATGAGTACTTCTGACCGAGGTTTAAAAGTAAAGGGAGACGCTGTCTGAACAGTGATTTGTAATTAACGACAATGAAAAATTTAGAGGGATGTGACAATTTACTGTCTGATGTGGATGTGCTGATAACTTTTATTTTCTTTCCATCTTTCTTTCTTTCTTTCTTTCTTTCTTTCTTTCTTTCTTTGAGATGACATCCGTACGGTCGACCTCGTATTTGACAGACTGATAATCCCGCAAAGTACCGTGTTCATTACAACACTTTGTGCCTTATCTACAAGCCAGCACTCCCTTATTATTTTAAGAGGATGGTCCCATTTAGAAAAGAACCGGTGCGGAACAGGTCCAGATACTACGCCAGTCGGTTGCCTAAGATAGTTTCCGCGCGTGGCTGTTAACAAACCATTATCTGGCTCCGATAAGAAGGTAACGAAAAATATTCACTGAGCGTGGCGCAACTGTTTCCAAACAAATCTCTCTCTGTGGAACGCCTCTTCTATCTCCCGACCGCTCCCCTATTGCGTATTATTAGACTGTCAGAGTAATTGCACTAATAAGGATGGTGCGTCAGCGGGTTCTGTCTACGCTTAGGACAGAGCAGCTGGTGGTAGCAACGGAGCAACACGCACTGAATTCATTAAGTGTTTTTTTAAGTCAGCACCATTCAATTCTCCATGAAGTACACCTTGTAATAAGACAGAAACCTGCGGACATCTCGCGTACTTTTTGAAGAGAACATACAATTAATAAATATAAACGGTACCTTTGCGTAATTTTCTATTTTCGAGAAAAGTGGGAAAATACTACCCCACACCAAAATATTGCTTATATTTTAGAAGTTTAAGTATGTTCGTCCAATATTATTTAGAAGCCCGTTTCTGAAGATCAATGTCTACTTTCGCTAAATAAAATAATAGATTAGCTGGTGTCTAACGGTTATGAAAATGTGTAGCGCACTAGCTCTTCACATCGTGCAACACTCATTTCAATATCTCTATTTCAATACAACAAAAGTAACCTCTTAAAAACACGTATCACAGCAGCCAACCAATTTTATTTCTCTACCGATCGAATCTCTACTATCGATCTCCACAGATCAAATTTGTTGTAGACGAGAGTTTCGGACCAGGTTTTACCTTTTCACTGTCTCATTCCACCATTGCTTCTTCCTCATAGTTTCCATTTTCATCTTCATCCTCAACTTATTCGCGCACACACATCAAAGGTCAGGTGCAGTTAATTATATTCAACAATTAACCAAAGTAACTTCTCAATCTCCTCAGTGAAAACCAAGAGCAGAAAAGATAGTAAATAACTCAAACGTGATTATCAATTCCTTGAAATTACACAATAAATCGCAATTAACAGGAGAAGAAAATTTATGCTTCGGTATTATTGGAGCTTTATGCTAACGAATCTAAAACTACTACTACAAGAAAATTCATTGTTCGCAACATTATATTCTCCGGCTATAAATGCAAGAAAAACGGAAGCCATTTAATCAGAGGTCGAGATGACTCACACTCAATTCAGAAGAAAAATAATTACTGTAATTTACCTTCGTTATCGCTGTTCTCCATGGCCCATCAATCTTCAGACTAGAAATCATGACAGACCTCGCATCACTAACGAAATAGCTGCTCTTCGAACTCCTTCGACAAGCACTTTGGCTCCTCTCTGTGTACCCGCTAACTTTGCACGTGTACACAAGTTTAGACTGCCGTGTCGCATCAATTTTTCACCTTTAGAACTATCAGCTAACTATGGTATCACGTTTACTGATTAAGAGTGGGCAGAAGCTCGTACAACAGAAACTGACAAAATTCATTCAGTGTTCCTTCGGCAGCTATCACGCTTCCTTATCTTTGCGATTATAAATACACTTCAGAAAGTATCGAAAATAATATGAGATTGTCTGGCGTACTTTGTCCCTCTTTCGTGGGTAACAGAAATACTGAGAGTAAACAATATTAAAATGTCATTATTTCACGACTTTCCAAAGTACGTACCCAGCAATCCAACGTGTTAAAGAAAAGGACAAGCAAACATCAATGCAACTTCCAGTTGCTGATCATTAATTGCCATTAAAACTATTTTACTCCTACCTTTGGATTTTCAAAGTTAATACGTTCGATAAATATGTCAATTTTGTTTTACATACATTTAAAGTGTGAATATTTGTCTTTAGGTTGCAACTAGAAGTTATGAAATAAATTAACACTGAGTACGATTCTCACTATGCATCCCCAAAATCAATGGATAACGATCGAAAAAATGAATACACATGTATTATATATTGTATACACATGTATGATATATATTTATGTCGCTAGTCTGCCCGTCCCATGGTGTTAGAGCAGGCCCTACCCTTATTGATCACTTGCGATGGGAAGTCATTCACCCTTCTCCCCCTACGATTGACACATCCCAATGACAGCATTGTATTATGTGGTAAGATACGCCAACGTACATGGACGGAAGTGAAGTTTACTGGTCGAGTCGGGCTGAAAGTTAACATTTTAAATCTTAACGATCTAGGATGAATGTCGAACCACATATCATTCTAGCAAATAGTTACGCAATCATCAACCAATTACCTCCCTCCAGAAGATAAGGCCTCAAACCAGATTTCGGAATGAAACCACATAAGAAAATTAGGGAATAAATGAATAAATAACACAAAGTGTATACAAGATCTACTTCACTTCATTCTGTTAAGGCATTTCCTGAAACTACTTTTTGCTAATAAATGATGGAAAAAAACATTTGTGTTCCGCAGAGCATGGCTTTCGAAGATTGAACCGAGGAATCCAAGGTTCTTGTTCTCAAACCCAGGAATTCAAGGTCGAAGAAAATACACGCGTTATTTGAGATCAAAGCCTATTAAAAAATGTTTGCAATTTTGTGACGAGATCAACGATTTAGTCGATCCAACTTAAAAAACATGAAAAACATTATGCTCCTGAAAGCCCCCACTTACGAAGCGTACCAGCGCCATATTTTTTACCAATCGGCATTTCTGTCCCCTTTTACATCTATTCATATCTCGAATTGAAGAGCCACTGTTCATTTCGGAGTTTCGATAGCAGGGTTATTATTTTAAACAGACTTCCAAAGAAGGAGATAATAGAATGTCGTGCATCTGTTTTTTTCTTTGTTCATCCATAACATTAGCTAATATCACCTGATTGAAAGTTCTTGCTCACATTACTTACAAACTTGTTATTTTTCGTGTTTTTAATAGCATTCGAAGTTTCGAAAATTGGAGTTAAATATTGTTCCTAATGTGACTTACTTGCCATTATTAACACTTAAAATAACGTTAAGAAAAGTTGTTTTCGAAATATAAGTACATTTCTATTAAACAAATTATGTTAGATTTAAAACATTTCGAAAACAAAATTTTCCCTAAAACGTCTCTACCATTTCTTCTTATAAATTTTTGCACGGATAAAGAACAATGCACTGAAATGTATAGCAGAAGTTCTACTTCCATTTATATCTTTTTATTTCCAAATAATACACAAATGGACATGACCTTTCCTCTGAGGTAAAGAAATACCTTGCAAGCAGGAAACAGTATACTTTTTCACCAATGTCACTTAAAAATTAAGTTAAAAATGACTTAGCTTTATGCAACTCCAGTACAAAATAAATATTTATTTAAAAAAATAAAAGACGTAAAACATAACGTAATGTAAATGTAAAACCGACTTCAAAGTATATTATTATTATTATTATTATTATTATTATTATTATTATTATTATTATTATTATTATTATTATGTCCGTTTATATTTTTGAAGTCTGTTATACATTTTTTATAATTTCATTTTATTGACTAAGTGGAACAAAGCCACAACGTTTTGAAGATCGTGCGTACAATATATAAAGATACAAGTAGAAATAAACGGGCATCGCCGGGACATTTATTATAACCATTAATATTTATTACAAGAAGAAATGCTTTATTCTATAGATATTTTACCTAGAGGTAAAAATAGAAGTAATTTAATTTATCCCCCCACCCACCCACCCGACCCGTTCCGCTCTACCCTCTTCGTCAAGCACTGCCCTCACTGCTGTGATCTGCTCCGCTCCAACCCCGTCTACCACAGCCATAACCTTCTCCGTTCCCGTTCCGCCACCCCTGCCTCACCCGACCACGGCCAGCTCCTTGTCTGCACAGCTGCGACGCAAACCCTTAATACACATATTTAGTGCGGGTTGCATTATATTTGGGGTATATTGTTGCAATAACTCCAAAACGTTTTTGTGCTACGAACACACAACTTTTCACGTTTATTTAATACAAAAATCTCCCATTCCTTGTGTGTAATAAAGAAAGTACCGCAGACAAAAGTTTCATCACGCGCCGGCGGCGAAATCCGAAATCGGCATGCAGACGGGCGCGGGTGTCGGTTGCAGAGGCGTCGGCGGCGCGGCGCGTGGGGGGCGTGGCGGGGCTGCGGCGGGCGCTGGCGGCGCTGGGAGGCTCCTCGGGCAGCGCGCGCGGCGCCGCCTTCCTGGCCGTGCTCACCGCCTCGCAGCGCGCGGCCCAGCGGCGCTCCGCCGTGCTGCTCTTCACCGGCCGGCCCTCCGCCGACGAGAGCTACGGCGCGCTCGCCTCGCAGGAGCTCGTCAATCGCGGATGCAGGGTGAGTCAGCCCACGGGCACCCCTTCCAGATGGGATAGCCCTGGATTCCCCCCCCCCCCCCCCCACCCAATGACGATTCCTAAACCGAATATAAATCTACAGACAGCAAACGAAGTGTATCAACAGCTTCGTATTCATGGCATCGAGAGATGGAGGAGCGAGTCTTGGGACCAAGCAAGGCATTGACATAATTTACGAGATAATGCATTTCTTAATATTATTTAACTATTCTCACTATTATTATTGTTGTTATTGAATGTCAAACTATACAACGTGCCTTACGTAGAATTTACTACGAGGTTACCATCGTAATCCTGCACTAATTTACATTTAAATTAAGTGAAAACAGATATATTGGAGGTTCTTCACGTGCTCTTATAACATTCGAGTGGTGTAAACCTATTCTAAAACCTAGTAAGTGTAACGGCAACGGAAGTGAGTCACGCGGACTCATTTTAAACTAGTACACACAATATCTAGGATCATTACACACCAACGGCAACCGACTATAATACTGACAAAATTGAACTAGGATGGCATGCTAAATTTCCGTAAAGTTTCCCAAAAAGGGCACAGAAGATTTTGATTTTTTTATGAGCTATTGACCCGTTTCTGAAGTACGAAGAGTTGTTTATGTCAACACACTTTTATCAGTACGTTTCAAGCCAGGATTGCCCTCTGTTGAACCCGTCGCGGCTTAGACATCTAAGTCGTCCAACAAAATACGGTGTCTACGTCAGAATTTCTGGTTAGTTCACCATGTAGTCACTTTTAAAAATACTATCACTCGTCAAATTAAGAAAACCGTGCCTTTCATATAAGAACGCAATTAATAAGAAAAGTGATGAATTATAAATACGGCAGGATAAACTACTATTCTCTTTTACTTCACTTCATATACTCACTTTACCGAGGTGTGAAACATCACGATGACAGTTAACTCTAATTCCAGTTTATTATTTCCCACAAACCAAATCTTTCCGCCCAAGAGTTTCGTAACAATTCTCACTCACGAGTTCTCACAGGTGCTTCGGACTAATTAAATGCTGCAGACGAAACGGGATGCCTGAGGCAAGCATCAACCGTAATATGTTCTCACCATATGTTCTAATGTTCCTACACAATTAAAATGATAAAACCCAACATTGTATTTTTCTCAAACAAGTTAAATTGCATCAGTTTAACATTATTCTAGGAAAATAATATTGCAATTTCTCTAATTCCTACTAAACATTTGCTTGTCCAGCCACTTTTGTGAAACAAAAAAGAATTATTATTATTATTAATTATTATTATTATTATTATTATTATTGATATTAATATTACAGCAACCAGATGACTATAAAGTAGCACACCCACACGTGCCTATTCCAAAC
This sequence comes from Teleogryllus occipitalis, assembly GCA_011170035.1. Lineage (NCBI taxonomy): Eukaryota > Metazoa > Arthropoda > Insecta > Orthoptera > Gryllidae > Teleogryllus > Teleogryllus occipitalis. The sequence goes on from BLKR01000979.1 coordinate 277,993, forward strand.
TGCCTAATCCCAATCAAACACGCATCATTTAATATGACATTTTGCGGAACAACTTGTTAAAGATTATGATTCAGCTTTTTGATCCCGATACTTATCGGAGGGGTACTTGTGATACAGGATGCGTAAGAAATGTAAGCAGTACTTAAAACTGACAGTTGTAACATTTTAACCTCGATCAAGGCTTTCATGTCCTTTTCAATTAAATGATTGGCAATTTTAATCTTTTAATTGAGAAACAACAATTAATCAACCACACCCCCGCCAAACACCGCGAATGGCAGGAGCTTCGGAAACCCCAAACCCATCCGCGCATTCGCCCGTGGGCGAAGGGGCGTACCACCTCCGCCCGCGTTCATTTTACTATGCCCGCCCCGGTAATTACTATACCCGCCTCGGTAATTTTCCGTGGGTTCTCCTATCAATACCACGCGGAGCACAACCTTAACAAACAGCACACGGATCGCGCGCGATCGTTCCTTCCCATTCCTTGACCTATCCTACCCCTTATTTACATTTAGACGTACGTGCACTATGCTACCACATATGGCGGGAGACCGATCGGGAGCTCAGAGCTTGTCCCGCCTGTGGCGGTGCCCCGCTGGTGGTTGGGGAAAAACCCCTTAGCCGACGGTAGATCGGCGCCGGATCTCTCCATCCAGCGGGGAATGATTTCCGCCAACTCCCGCGACAAAAACACGCACTACACTTAGGTGACTAATGTCGCGCACTTGTGACACTTGACGCGCCCGGAATCACTATTCACGCAACCAACAAAACCCGTCCCGTCCCGTCCCGTCCCGAAAAGGCGTCGGAGGCACTGGGAGCGTTCCCGCGCCCTGCAGCCGGCGTGACCCCGCGCGCCGTGCCCTGTTCGCAGCTGTTCGTGTGGTGGAGCGGCGCGCGGCGCTACGGCAGCAGCTCGGGGGCGGAGCGCCTGTACCGCGACGCGGTGCAGCACACGGGAGGCACCTTCTTCGACGCGGACCGGCACCGGCCCACCCACCCGGGCGACGGCGGCGGCTACCAGCCGCTCGTGGGTGGCTCCGAGGAGCACATGCAGGTAGCGGGCGCGTTGCCTCACAAACTATATTCACGGGCCTCTAGTGTCATCGTATTACGGCAGCATCAAAAGAAACTTTTTCCAACGAAACGGAGATGAGCAAAATTTCTTTCATGCTAGAAAATAGGATTTGTGTAATTTAATTGTTCTCACTAAAATAAATTCGGCATATGTTACTAAATAATAAAGAAGTAGTTTACATTTACAAACCAGAACGCCTGTTTTCAAACCAATTCAGAATAGTAAACATACACAAGTTGAAGTAAAGTAAAGAAAACAACAACAAAAAACGAAACTACTACCTTTAGTTGAGAAGAGATGTAAAAGAACCGTGGTGATTTAAATAACCCACACACCGCAATCTAGTCATCGAAACATTTAGAAATATGAATATTTTTAAAGCAATGGTATAACAAATAATAACCCACCACATTGTATTAATACAATGATATAATACTATGTTGCAATACCCAATACCAACTTTAGTCAACAGTTTATATCGAAAAAAATCTCCTCAAAGCAATGTCTAAAACTATGATCATGAAGTTACATAATATATTATGCCTGAAAGATCGGCAACGACACGTTCGCATGTATACATCCAACCTAATGAAGTTCACGTAGACCATTACAGCTTTTTCCATGCAGACAATAAAGAGATCCTTCTAACATATGGTCCCTATTTATTGTACAACATAGGTAATACTGGCAGCGCGGGAAGGTCTACACGGCAACAGCAGGACGGAGGTGTTAGTTGACAGCACCGTGGAGGAGCTGACAATCATTATCCTGGGATACGTCTCACACGCTTCCTTACGCCCGCCATCAGGTGAGTTCAACTTCTCTCGACGAGAATATTTTTTTGTCAATTATTAGTAATAACTGAAGCCTGTGTAAACAAAAACAAATAACGACTCGTACCTGCGAACATGCAAGTCCTCCGCAGGCGCGCGCACACAGCCGAAACAAAAATCAACAGATAACTGAACCTCTATCGCCCCCACCGCCTACTTTTTATCCAGACAGCGAGCGACGGAAGGAAACACATCACACCATAAGTCGAACGGGCCGAAGTGCAAGCACGTGATGGCCTTCCAGGCGAGTTTACGTGGCGCGTCTGTTTAGGCGCCACAAAGCCTCTCGAGACGGGAGAAGCGCGGCGAGGCGGCGTGGGGCGAAGCGGTGCGGCTTTAGTGTGCGGTGATTCATGCGCGAAGGTCGCTTCGCCGGCCGAGCTGTGCCGCGCCGCGCCGCCCCGCACAGTGGTTGGAAAAAAGCCGAAACGCGCGCAAGACAATTAAAAAAAATTCTATTCCTATAATTTTTATAGCCAAATTCTTTTTATATGGCAGTAAAGTTCCAATTACATAATTTAATATTTTAAATACCTTTTATGTATAAGATAAAATCTAGTTTCCGTGAAAAATGCAACAGTTCGCCCACTCCGTTTAATAGACGACACATACAAGCTCCATGCACACGAAGTCACTGCCTTCGCTCGGAGCACTTTTAACAGCGGGGCAGTTCATCTCTACGGGAACACTATACTAATAAGAGTTTATTTTATAACCTACATTCATGTATCTCAAGTGTTGTCTGGTATTCTTTTTAAATCGGCCATTGGCCATCCAAACTTGCTTCAATTCTGGCAGACTAGGCGTTGCGCAGAGCTTAATTGAAGGACAACATCGAATATCCGCGTGTAAGAAATACAATTTAAAAGTTATTCAAAATCATAAATAGTTTACAATTCAGAAAAAATCAACAGACAAAGAGGGACAATGAATCACGTTATTTTCCCTGCTATGGACAAGAAATTTTCAACGACCCGAACATTTTACAATACAGATTTATCTTCTTTAGATTCTAGTTATTTGACGGTTCTAAAATTCGTATTGATTAACAAATGATACTCGTTCGCCTTGCGCGCGTTTCGGCCAGTGTTGAGACCAGCGTGCGCCGGGAGGGAGACCGCCTCGTTGGAGATGCGCCATGCACACGCCGCGCCGCCGCATGGCGCAACATCACGATAGTGGGCGGGGTCGCGCCTCCGTCGCGTGGCGGCAGTCTTTGGACCTATTCAGTCATTGCCGTCTCTGGGCGACCTCTCGCCGCAAGTGGCGCTTCCGGTAACATCACTCCACTCCACCCACCCACGGCAACCTGCGTGCTATGTAAATGGTCCTCTTGGTCAGGCGCGGATCTAGAGGATTACAGTTCGCATTTTGTTTTTTGTTTTTTTCTGCTCACGAATTTGTTTTGTTTTTTAATTCTGAATTCGATGAAAGCAAAAAGTATTTGATGAAAAACCGTTCCGTAATACCGTAAAATTTTGTTTCGTCGTATTTCTTACCTTCGTTTTTTAATATTCTAGAAAAATAATTTTACTTCGTGCACACATATAAGTTTCACTCAATTATTAAAGTGTCTATCTCAAACTTTATTTAACATGCAAAACATGAAACTACGAACGAAAACTGCAGGAAAAACAAACTTAACAAAAAATAAATAACAGCTTCGTTATACAGCCGCTTGTCGCATCTTGCTTCTGATAGCTCTGGACAAAAACAAAATTATGACGCAAAAGTCTGAAAATACAATTGCAATCTCGCTCCGTTCAGTTAAGGAATAGCAACCTAGGTCATAATTACAAATAACGAGCACAGTAAAACATACATTTTATTTCTGAATTGATGAGCGAAAGAGTTCCTCTACACAGATTTCACCTTGCCAAGGGACTTCAGTCCAGTTTCAGGAGGATATTGCCCGACGAGAAGAGACTAGCGAAATGTCACGCTACACTGAGCATTCACGCTCTGACTCATCCCAACCTTTACGCGTTGCCTGGTACCACCAGCGCGTGGTTATCGAGCAGGTGTCAATCCAACATGGACGCTCTCTTCTGTCAAACAATTACAAAATTACACATCGGGTACTCATGACAACTGTCTGTTTCGGAGGAAATGCTTTATATTCTATTCAACGTTCACAGAAACTACTTGAGTACGAGATCAGGAAAGAATTTTTAATGAGAATCACTACAGGAAAACACTCCCCAACACCGAAAACTTTTAAGATCCTCGCTTGCAAAGTAAACTAACAACAAACTACTTTACTTACGTTTGTAACATTTAATTCAAGGGAACATTACTGCAGATACTACCGACACTGACAGTCTCGTTACTTATTATCGTGGCAACCATTAATCAATGATGTAGAGCATTAGACGACGTAACAGCATACTGATACAGAAGCTCGACGGTAAGAAACTATTTAAAAAACTCACAGAAAAAACATTCAAATAGCGAACAAACGCTGAACGCATGTTAAGCAAGGCAACATAGACGACACCCAATAACAGAGCAACTACGCGTCATACAAAAAACACCTTCGCTCAAGGCGCAGAAGCGTCGAGAATGCGGTGCGTCATGGAATCTGACAGACGGCCACCATGAACCTGCCAAGACGTAAACAAACACAGCCACAACCTTCACCCCCTCCCCCTAACCTCACCCGCCTCGAGATGCGTGACTTGGGAGGCGTGAGCAGAGCACTTGCCGGTGTCCAGGTGAGGTCATCGATCTGCTGCTGCACGGCGGCGCGGCGGAGGCGGCTGGCGATGGGGTGCTCGAGCGCCGGCTCAATACTCGCGGGGAGAGGCCCGGCCGGTGGCTACTTACGACGAACGACGGCAGCGGCAGCACCAGCGCCGACGCCGACGCTGACGCCGGCGCCGGCGCAGCCAACCCTGCCGACGACGGCTACGACGTCATCGTCAAGGGCACCAGCGGCCTTCGGGTCGGCCTTCAGCGGCCCGGCCGCCCCGCCGCGGACGACACGGCGCTAGACAACAGCGGTAAGTAAAAAAAAAAAGCACGCGACATAAAAAGGGGGTGGGGAGCGGTAAACATGCTTGTCCCATGTAGATTCGTAAGGGATCCCCATCAAACATGATCCCTATACTCTTTCCCCTCCCCCAATTTTTAAATAAAGTATGCCAGTTTTGCAATTCTAAATTATAAATTTAAAAAACAACTAGTTCGACCCGAGAGAACATTCTGCACTTTGAACATCATCGTTTTCAATTGACCTCTTAACGATCCATTGCGTCTTGTTAGCAACAAATCGAAGCACGGACGAGTCATTTAGTGGAGAATTGAAGGCACAATCGCACGAGAAAATGTCGTATAATGACAAAACGCCATCCTCGGGTTGTGAGAGATTTTGCTTTCATACGTTGTATGTCCAGAAATGCGTGCCTATGCAATTTAATATTGGTAGTGCAATTACTTCCGTGTTTTCTTCAGATTCTCTCCTTATTTCAATGATCATTCGCTCCGAATTACATGATCTGCAACTCGGACGAGTGCTCAGAAGTCAAATAGATATTTCACTGTCGGTTGTAAAGCATGTCATCCTTATGGAAGGTTTTGAGTAATCCATTAACTAGTATTACTGGAATTTTATCATTTTAATTAGGCTATGTGTCGAAAGGCAAGAGCCACGATTTCAAATATATTTTTATCCTTAACTGACAACCAAACAATAAAATTGAAAACCAATTTACGACTTAATGTGTGACGTCACAATTAGAAATGTTTGTCTCAACTGGATTTTTAAGTTACAAACGTCATTGTTTAATTAAAATTGTCATAACAGAACAGCCAGTACCCTCGCCGCGAAGAGATTCAGTAACACTGACAAAAAATTGAAGGCTTTTGCCACATACTGTCATTGTTATATAATGTCTATAATTCAGTACATTTTATTTAAAGTAAACTAAGTAATACAATCTTAGGAAAGAAAGAAAAAAGTGAAAATAAATGAATTCTTATGTTCAAATCTTGCGGCCTTATAAAATTACATACATATGAATATTCACCGCCCAACAGAGGCATAAAATCTATCCCTGAATAAACGCGATTTTACATTTTATGACGAAAAAAATTCTATCAATGTTTTCTGCGAATCACACGACGTCATGTTTACTTTCAATTAATTTTGCACCACCACAAAAAGTTTAACAATTACAATATTCTCCCTTCCAATTCCGCAAAATTCTGAATAACAGTGCAATTCAGTGTAGGTGACATTTCTAATTTCTTCTACGGGGCTTTTGTGAAACCGAAACGTTTGCTATCGACAGGGTGGCCAGTCACTTCCTGGGACAAATTTCCCTGACTTCCCTGGTTTTCCAGAGATTTTTTAAAAAACTTTTTTGTCATTTCATACCACGTTAACGAAGTATTAATGCCCCTGATGCCAATTGATCAACGGTCTGATTTTACCATGACTAAGCACAAATTAACAATTTCCCATAAAAAAAATTGACCAAAAATAACGATGTACTTTTTTTAGGAATAACATCTTATTTTGTAACTCTCTTAAAATGTTTCCTGACTTCCAGCGATTCTTCTACAAATTCCCTGATTTTTTCCAGTTTTTTTTAGAAAGTGGCCACCCTGATCTAGTACAAGTTGCATTTGTCATGTAAAATCTTCGGTCTCTTGGAAAACAATATAAAAATTAATAGTAATTCAAAAAACTACTAATTATTTCCAATGCAATACTTACACTAACGTTATTACCAATGATTTCGAAACACCAATTTTATTACTGAAAATTGTTTGGGTTGTATTGTTCTAAAACCTTGGAGAAATTAAGAACCGCTTTAATATCCTACCAATACGATTATGACTGCTATTTTGCAACGGCACTATTCCTCGCTATTTCCGCGTGCGATCACTGCGACGTAACTGCCACGTGCCAGTGCGCAAGTGCCTTCGGCCGCCGCATCACGAGTCATGCGTATCGGTCTGAGGGCGTGTGGGCGAGCCCGATAGCCTCAGGGTCACGACGAGCAGCCGGAATCTTGCCTTTGCGCAGTTTCTGCATACTCCGTAACTTCTGTAGAAAATTTGGTACAGAATGGCCTTTCTTGTCCCACCTTTACTGATAATTTTATTCTAATTTAGTTCTATTGACGCCCATCGTTACTCAGACGATGCTGTGGGAAAACTGACGTTAAGACCCTCCAAATGTGTAATGAATTCAGAAACTTCAAGGATAAAATATAATCCTCCTAATCTACACGAAATTCAAGACAAGTATCGTAAAGGAAACGCAAAACAATCTTTCATTTCCGTCACTCGCTACTTCCCCCCAATGAAAAGATAAAACCGTCAACGCCTTCGAAATTCACGCACCTCGTCCTAACACGCGACCAGTAGCCTACGAACGATCTTCGCCACAACACCGGCTCTCACCTCGGGCGAGCTGCTTTTGCATCCAACCCCCAACCTACCTGGCGACAGCGGGACCGCAGGAGCTTCCACGCCGACCATCTGTGCGTTTGCGAACCGCCGAGAAAGGAGGAGCGTGGGAGCGAGGACGAAGCCGCCGCCGCCACCTGCAACGCTGTCGGGTGCGAGTCGAAGAACGCGGTGCGGCAGGGCGGCGCAACGCCTGTCGCCGTCCTGCCGGCGGCGGGGGCGGGGGCGGCGGCGGGGGTGCCGGAGGCGCAGATCGATCTCGAGCGGGGGTGCGCCGGCGCCGCCGAGGCAGCGCGGGGGGAGCGGGCGCGGAAGGGCGTCCGTGGCGTGCCGACTGCCGCAGTGGCTGGCGACGGCGTCGATCGAAAGAACGGTCTCCTCGCACGAGGAAGCACCGAAGGCACGCGGCGGTGAACGACGCAAACAGTACGCGTTAGAACACGATCATAAAAGTGACTGAACATACACGGTATCGATACCTGTGTGTAAAGGAGGCGTACGTGCGAATTTGTTTAGGCTTGTGTTCAGCTGACACGTCTGGAGTGCAACAAAGAAAATGGATCGACCAACAGAACGATCTGGAACCCTCGCATTGCAATCAAGCACGTCGCATCGATCCTACATTGTGTTTCGACGCCCAGCTTATTGCACGAAAAGTGTACAGCGCCGTTTCAAAAGTAACATTTCCTACGGGCGAGTAAATCTTCCAGCGGTAAGTTCGCGGGCGTCTGCTGCATTGGAACGACAGAAAGATGCTATTAAAAGGTAGGCGATTTTCTACTTACACTCTTTTCCCAATCCAAGTCCGCGATAGGCGGAAACACACACGGTAGCCGACACAATGCACTTGAACCCTTCCACGGCGCGTCCACGCGATCGGACGCTCCACGCCAACTGCGCGGCGACCGAAAACGCGCCCGAACGAGGACAGGAAAAGGCGGGCGGCGGGCGAAACGCCGCCCGCACCGCGCCGCCGGCCGCTGAGCGGGTGTCGCGAAAGAGGATCCGCCTCTGGCCTCCTTCGGACGCCCCGGCGACGACGGCGCGGCGGCGATAAAGAGGAGTTACTCTAAGAAGAGGCCACTTTGACAGGCCAGGAAACAAATAAATGACATGCGGGGAGGTGACATTACAAGAGATTAAGCCATTTACAAATGAGCTATCTGTACACGGACGCATAGGTTATTGGACATAACCTGCTGTTATGTTGCCACCAATAGCCAAGCTTTCGCTGTCGAAGCAGTCCATTCTTATAGTAATCTCCAGTGGCGATGCTTAAGAGTAATCTAGGAGCTTTAGAATACCCAAATTATTTTTCAACAAAATCTGACGTTATGTGTACCATGTATTCATTTTTTTACTGAATCGTTAAAGAAAATTAAATATTTTCTACTCGTTTTCCCCTGCTTACGCGCGAGATAATCAGCAGACCCGCGGGCTGAGCGGGGAGCCCACCTGGGACTGGGAGGCCCGCCTGTGGATAGACAGACTTGCTCTGCCGCGCATGCGCACAACAGGGCGCGCTATCTCCTCACTCGCACTCACTGGGCAGAGAGCCTAGGCTCCGAGCTGGCTCCCAACATGCGTAAACTTGTACCGCGATGCACGTGCAAGCAAATTCATTTCATCCTCTAAAGTTGTGGGAGTGGAGAGGGTTGTTTGTGTGATTTTCGTTCGTGTTTTCTTTACGAAACAATTAATGAAGCTAAAGATTTAGTGTTACAGATAATGTCCTATCGACTATGGGCACTCCCGTAACTTCCAAACGGTTCAAGATACCGAAATGCCGTTTTCGCTCAACAATGTAGAATCGTGACAAGTAACGCTGTAGAGATAGACGCTGTAGAGATAGTAGTAAAATTCCGCGTTAGATACGAAGAGACCATTGAAATCCGCGTTAAAGCCGACATGACCAAGAACGAATTTTCAGGATCGGAATTATTTGAGACACAAACTTGATTCTTTTAAAATTGATTCAGTAGTGACTAAGATGCTATATCGATTTCGAAAACCTTCATTTATTGAATTTCTTGACAAAAAGCAGTTTTCCGCTCACAAGGCGTCCTTTCCTTCAGAAACGTTTTCTTTCCTAATAAAATACTCATTCTTTGACAGTGAGCAGCTTCGAAATGAACTGACAAATGTATGCATTGATAATGCAAAATACATGTCTGCAGATTTGTTACTGAAATATTTCTTGGTCAAATTGGTCAAGAAAAATTTATCAAGAGACGGTTCCGTTGATACAACTCAGTCTAACGTTCTCCTTTCCCCTTCAGTCAATTTTTCTGCAGCACTATATAAAAGAAATATGATTATATTAAAGATAGTGAAGCCATTCCCGAGAAATTCCGTGAGAAATGTCAGTATCAGTAATTTCAGTACACTGGCTTTCGAGAAGTCTGTTAAATTAACTTTGCAGAAACGATTGCTTTAAAGAAAAAAATATCGATTTTTTGCTGAACGAAAAACAACTAATTTACAAAAAATGTAAGATGAGATTTTCAGAATACCGAACTGCATGACTAGGTTCCCCACTGGTAATCTCTCTCTACACAATCGACGGACGTTACCGTACACACTCTGGAGATTTCGTTCACCAAACCTCGCCAAGAATAGCATGCAAAAAATTCGATTTAAAATAATTTTAGAGTTAAAAATGATGTGTCGTTTAACTTGTAAATTTTTATACCCCAAATATTAATTTTAAAATTCAGATTATTGGATTAAAATTCTGAAGTGAGTATACAAGCGCGAAAATTATTTTAATCGTCTTTCTATTTACATGGATAAATATTATTTTTGAAATCATAGTTATTACTCAAGAGATCCTTCAACAGGGAAGATAAATCCACTTCAGATATCGATTCTTTAGAGAAGAAAGAGATTACATACCTACAGAAAATTGCTCTTACACTTCTATCTAGGACGCGATTTCATTAAAATCAAATAAAAAATCTAGGTTCACTTTCTTTCTTCAATTATGTCTAAATGGTTAAATCCATATTTTTCAGCTTTTCTTGAGCTACAGCATTTGCTCGATCTGCGGTCTAGACAATACTGATGATATGACGCATCACGCCAACCTCCCCCGAATTCTCTGCTCCAGAATACTTACTTCACTTGTCACCATGAACAATGACAAAAGAACCAATTATATATAATTCCTTTCAGTTCTGCACACTATTACATCTCGGATAACAGGTTATCCTGCCGGTTCCAAATATTCACATTATACACATAGCACTTACTCGTCAACTGAAGGCGATCACCAATCACAAAACATCTGCTTCAATAAACACCATCAATTTCTGCTCGCGGCGGCATATCTCTAACGTGCATGCACCAAACTAGCCGTATGGACACTGCGTCTTTGACAAGCTCCAACTTATATCGCTGGACGTCCGAGACCCAGGAACTTTGACACGCTCATTTTTGCCCTGTTCCGCGGCCGCTAAATCCGCAAACAAGACGTCAACTTCATACGCACGACCTGCGGCCTATTCACAAACGCAGCCGCAACAAACCCGAAAGAACGTCCGGAGGCCGGAGCGAAGGAGGGGCTTTCGAGAGATTTACGTCATGCACACTTGTTATCGTGTCGGTGGCACTGTTGGGCTACAAAAACGCATCGATAACTCCTTCCAGAGGGTCGAGAGGTTGCTTATTCAGCGGTCGAGTGCGCGTTTTCGTCAAGAACGTCAATGGACATTTGTTTTGTTCTCGTTTCTATATGATTTACGTTCAAGAAGGGACATGGAATAGGTTGTTCCTACTCAAAAGGGTGGAAATCTGATTCGCACTGGATACAAGCGTTAGTATCTTGCCCAGACCCCCAAACAGTAGCACTGACTTACAAAATTATCAATCTTCCACCAGCTTTAAATGAAGATCCGAAATACTCTGTTTCAACAGAGTTAACGGTTCCAGCACCTTTCCATTGATTTTGAGAAAACATCAACTTGGTTTGCGAGAATGACCGTGTCCCGAGTAAATTCAATAATAAACGTTTCGTGGTCTATTGTCCGAATAAGAAAGAATGGTAAATCTTTTACTGGAAACTAAAAATTGAAGAAATCTCAAACCATACAGAAGAATTTTAGACTTCAGTCTTTTTGATATATGAGAGGGGAAAATGAAAGAAAAAAATACAAACTGCGTACTTTCAACCAAGATCTATGTACTTGCTGGTGCTCAACGTCAGGAGATTAAATGTATTCCATCCACATTATTAAAAATAGAAATAATCTTGGTAAAATTAATGAAAATAATATTAAATATTGACAATTTTTTAAAAAGGGCAAACATTTTAATTATCGGAATGTATAATGACCTTTTAATATTAATAAATAAAGTACAATGGGATTACAAAACTAACACTAATTCACCTTCTGATTTCACAAATTTCCTCTTTAAAAGTTTCGTGTAAAATACTGCCCAACTTCTTGAATGTAACTACTAATGTCCAATCAATCCTCCAAACAATCGCCCGAACCCACACTCTTCCTGAAAATACATATGTACTGCGATTTCCAGGTGATCTCGTTGTTACCATCCATGGAGGACCTCGCACCAACATTACTGGCCTCGTGCTTCTTGACCACAAAGGCAACGAACTGCGAAAAACCTTCTACAAACAACGAACTCGTCGCGATGAGCACAACCGCGAAGTCATCGAGTTGTCGGTGCCCCAGACCGCGCTAGAACTGGAGAAACAACTCATGCCACACTACGTCCAAGTAAACGGTTATAATGGATATAATGGAGGCTCAGGTAAGATTCTCGTTCACCTACATTTTTTCACTGCTATATTTTACTCTGTTCGGGAATTCAGGCTTGCATTACATCGTACATATATTACAAATATTACAAATTTCAAATGTATTACAAATCTTTCCAAAGTTGAAATACAAACGCGAAATAAAAAAGGAAATATCAAGACATTTAACCCTCAATCGGTACAGTGGTTCGTGATGAAGTAGAAGTCGGGTCAGACCCGACCTCATTTTGATGAGGTTTGTTATTGAAATATGTATCCAATACACATTTTCAATCGTAATAATTTCTTATTAATTTAATAACATCAGTTACATTCCGTGTAACTGACAGTATTGTCAGTTACACGAAATATTGTGAACACTGATTTTTAATTTTTGAAGTAATCTTGTAAGAGCAGTAAAAGTGTTATGCTCTCGATTACATAAAAAAATGAAAACAACATAAATATAGCAGAAAAGCTTGCAGTGTATACTTGGAATTTGTAAAAAATCATTAAATGTGATGTATATTTTTAGCCCACTAAACAAAAAAACTTGAAATAATACCGGACAAATTTTCATATACGGTTTCGAAAAACGTTTTTACTTTTTAAAATAGAAATAAATGCACTAAACACACTTTTATTGCACACAATGATGATTTCCGAATATATTCCATATTCCAAAAATATTTAAGATAATTCACCAAATGTTGAAATCAATAAACAATATTATTCATTTACTCAGAATGGCTAAAAAGACTAGTAAAAATTGACAAAACTCCTACATTATATGTTAAACAGTTATAGACTTTAGTGACTTCCAAAATCAAATCAAAATAGACAAAAACAAAATTCTGGTCTTGTCTTCTTACATAAATCACAAGAAAAGGAAGAAAATTCAATTTATGTAGAAAGGAAGGGGGCAGGACACTGTTCAGCAGCGTTTCATCCTTCCATTCTGAAACATTATTCACGGTCAGAGTGGCTTGATTGATTACTGATTCCGGGCGCGTCAACTAACGAGGTCATTAGTCTCGTAAGTGTAGTGTATGTGTTTCATCGGGACGTGACGGTGATCTTCTCCCCCTAATGGCGAGATCCGGCGCCGACCTACCGTCGACTAGCGAAGTTTTCCCTAATCAGGTATCTCCCACCAGCTGGATACCATCTCAGCCGGGACAAATTCCAAGTCCCCGACCGGTCTCCCGGCATGTGTGGCAGTGTAGTGCATGTTTGTGTGTGTGTAAGGAGCGAGGATACAAGGAAGAGGAAGGAAAGTTCGCGCGCAATCCGTGGCCCGTTTGTTAGGGTACTGCTCCGGCATTCGCCTGGTGTTGATCGGAGAAATCACGGAAAACTACCGATCAGAGCAGCCGGCCGCGAGAATTCTCCTCCAGACAGCGACGGAATTCGACCTAGCTCACAAGTTAGTATCGAAAATCCTGCCGCGTCGAGACTCGAACCTAGGACCTCCCGGTTAGAGGCACTGCAGTGACATCAGTAGATGCACTGAGCCATCGGTCCTGGTAAGAGTCAGCTTCTTCACTGTCTGACGCTGACAGCTGACGTAGCAAATCCGCTAGAATTTCTTGGGAACTAAGTAGTCTATTTGTAGACATTTTGGACTAAAATTGAGAAAAAAGAAAGAAAGCGTTTGGTAAAAGTCCATTACATTAATTGTACGGTCGGGTCGGAAGCGATCCGCAACGCGACACCTCGCAGGAAAACAGAGGGCATGAAGTCAGGGTCACTCATTTGTGCCAACGTCTGGAGGACTGGTTGAAAATGTTCCCGCTAACACCCTGAAGAGCAATGGAAGGAGAGGGGGAAAAATAATCGCTCGGGCCGGATCCGACCTATTAAGGGTTATTAAACAACCTCTTCCACCAAACTGTTACTCCTAAAAATTTCAATTGAAAGACTAATGGAATAAAATAAAAATGTATATTGGGGGTAGTCTTCACAATTCCTCCAGTCTAACAGTACAAAACGTAGCTCGCCTTTTCTCGAGCCGGGATATAATTACCTGCCGCTGGTGATATTCTAACAATGCTAGTTTTTGTTGGCCAAACACCCCTTTCTATTCTTGTGTACGATGGGCCCTAATAGTTCTTTTAATTCGTCTTGGGTTCCTTTTATTTACAGCAGAAAGGCAACAGATTCAAACATCATCCGGGATGGCCCAAGCACAAACTACGATACTTACGTCCTGCGAATACGCTCAGTTTTCGAAACGAATATTTTGTGACAGGCTGGCAGGCTCGAGGGTGACATACTCTCAGAATCTTCGTTATGAATAGGTTCCACATTATTGTAACTGAAGAATCAAACACACCAACATTCAAGATGCACCCGCTAACGCTTGTTCCAATACAGCAAGAAATCATTACAGTGAAAATGTAAGACAAATGACAATAATACAAAAACATGACTAAATGATTCCTTGCGAGGCAACCAGCGCAACTTCAATTTAAAATCTGATAAATGTGATCCGACTACAGAGCTGGCGATTGCGTTGAAGTTATCGCGTTGCTACAAGTTAATTTTCATTTCTTGCCCCTTTTTAGTTTGTATTTGTCTTGTTTATAAATGTATATATTCGTAGGCTTCCGCAATCTAAAAAAAGAGGGAGACCAGTTACATTTCTAAGCCCTTTTCCTTTTTAACCTGTCCTACATTGTAGTTTAATGAGTCTCCGCCCACGTATCTCCCCTAGCGGCGAACAGGCCCAGCGGGAACAATTTTACTCTCGACATGATAATGTAATGCGTACAAGTGTGTGTGTGTGTGTGTGTGTGTGTGTGTGTGTGTGTGTGTGTGTGTGCGCGCGCGCGCGCGCGCGCGTGCGTGTAAGGGGAGACGACAAAGATGAAGGAAAGATCGCGCTCGGTCGTGACCAATATGTTAAGAGTATTGCTTCGGTATTTGCCTGGTGCAGATAGGAGAAACCACGGAAAACTACCAATCAGTGCAGCTGGCTACTAGAATTCTCTTCCACACAGCGATTGAATTCGACGTTTTGAAAATCGGCCACCGTCGTGACTCGATCCTAGGACCTCCCGGGCAGTCGTTGCAAGACACCAGTAATGCTGCCTTTGAGCCAATTCTGCCGAAATTAAATACAACTTATTTTATGTTAAACAATACAGATGCCAGGTGGCTAAACTACAAAGTTGCTATGGGGCTAAATTCTAAAATTAAAAAATGTAGATGCCAGTTTATACTATTGGCATATGGTTAGAAGAAAAAATGTACAATTCCTAAAATGTCACTTGAAAAGGGGGAAAAGCAGGGATTGGACATATTTAAGGAAACATGTTTCATTGTGTAAGGCTCCAGGACCCCTTTCAAATTATTTCTAGGGGGTCACACACCCTCCCCCACCTCCTCATGTGCTAATACACACTCACACTGTCAACTCCGGATATATAGTAAACTTCTAGGGAATAACATTTATGGTTCACTATACCCAAGGTTCATTATATCATGATGTATGATGAGATGATTATATCATGATATCATGATGTAAAAATTAAACATAATTCCTCCATAACGATTGATTTTATTAATATAGAGATTCAGCAATATTCATTAACAGCATGGACTGAAAATTTCAATATCAGTCCTAAAAACAATAAATTATTTTCAATTGTTTCCTTCGCACATTTTTCATTAGTAATGTCACTAGATTACTTCTCCAGAGTTCGTGCTCTCTCCATACTTCATTCTGCATTGTCCTCTGTCCCTAAATATCGTAATGCTATCTTGACAACATTCAATGCCTCTTGCACTGTTGGAAGAGGCCCACTCTCCGAAGGCCCTTCTACTCGCCTAATAACATATGAGATCCAATTAATTTCCAGGATTTATTTTCTAAGTTCACTATTGCCGAGGTTCAGGTTCACAATAACGGAATCTTCTTATGCTTATTTGTAATGTAAGTGAAACGGGACCAGTAACTTACGTTCACTATAACCAAGGGTTCACTATATCCATGTTCATTATAACGAGAGTCGACTGTACATACATACACACACACACACACATATATAATAGAATCATATTTTGGTCATAGTTCCATTTCCAAAGTTGTGTACTTAACACTACTTTTGCATTTTCATGACAATTACAGGTGAGGCATTTACAAGAATTACACCTCAGATTCCAACTACTGGAAGTCTTTTAGTCACATTAAACGCAGCATCTAATTTAACAATACAGCCTGGGACACAGAGCCAAATATCTTTGGATATTACCAACAACGGAAGTAGACCCTCAAGAATATACGTACAAGGGGTCAGTCCCCGTAGCATCATTTACAGGGTGACTCCAACCAAGTAAGAAATTACATTTTGAATACACAAAGTATTGAGAATGTTCATGTACTGTTCATCTTTCATGCTTCTGAGTACTTTCACTCTCATGTTTTGCTCTTTCAGTTTCCAACTAAATCCCAACCAAAGAAGATCGGTTAGCTTCCATTTATATGCACCCCAAAATTTGGTTGGTGTAGTGGATACCCTGAAAATTCAAGTATACGGTGATCTCACAGTTTCTGAATTGTTTCTGGAAATAAATGTAGCGGACGGTATTTATGTATGTATTAATAAGTGATTTCACTAACATGTATTCTGAACAGTGAGCTATACTAAACAACCATCTTTAAAATCCCTATTTATTTTCAAGATTGAATTTTACTCTTCGCTGCAGTAAAAATATCACTTGGGTAAATAATATTGTTTATTTTAGGAAACAAGAGATTCACACAGGCCTTCTTTGAAACATAAAATTCTTAACGACTGTAGAGAAATCCAAAGCTGCAGTTCTAGGCAATGGACTATGGAAGCCACAGTACAGGATCAAGATTCAGGTAAACATAGGCTTCAAATACAATCATTTTATCATTATTAGACAGTATTTTGTTGTGTCAACTTAAGTATTGGATGTGATAAAGCCAGTTTTTCATCATAGTCATGAGGTAGTTGCATATGGGCAGCAATTGCAGTATTGTGTGAGAAAGTGCCGTTTAGCACCACTAGTTAAATTTTGACACAGTATAAAGCAATTTCCTGAATTGCTATTTTAGACAAAATCCTCTTGCATGAATGTTTTACAGCAAATAAAATATAGTATTTTCATAAATATTTGAAGTTGCTGATTTGTATCAACCAATCATTGCTAGATACTCTACATATTGTCTTGCAAACAATACTACTATAAAACTTAGTTCATTTGACCTATGCAATATTATGCATAAAAGTATCTTTAATAGGCAGTGAAATATACCGACACTATGCAAAAACAATTTCATTCAACAAGACTCATTAACAATCCTTACAAAACATTTTTTGAAGCAACCTGAGTCCATTTCTTTGTTAAGAAATCAATCAAACACAATCTAAATAATAAATATTATCTAATGTTACCAAGGGTAGTTTGTTCATGACCATTTTCTTTCATTAAGATCCCATATAATACGAATATTTTAAGATATCTATGCAAAAAATGTAGACACCCCATAACTTATACTCTTTATATTGACATTTTTTTAATGTACCCAGGTATCCGTGAAATATCGTCAGTGCCACAAGGAGTAATATGGGCTCCAATGGTAATTGGAACAAAACTACCCACCACCCTCAAATACAAAGCTTCATGCTGTGATGAATCTGTTGTTATTACCGTTACTGATTTACAAAACAATATTGCAAGATACACTGTTAATGTTAATGAAGGTAAGAAATATAAAATGGAAATATTGTATCCACAAAACCCAAAAGCAACTAACTGAAAAGTATTCTTTTGTTTCAGAATCAAGTGGCTTAAGTCCTGGAGTTATAGCTGGTATTGTTGTAGGAGCATTGGTTATTCTCATAATTATTATTGCAATAATTGTGGTTGTCTGTAAAAAGACCAGGACAACTCACACATTTCAGACCCAACAAGTGGCTCGATGAGGCAACTTCAAATAATTGTAACTTTTAATGATGCGTCTCATCATTCACAGAGACTTATTTAATTTTCAAATATTGTTCACTCACACCAAACTACAACCCACATGTTAGCAGCTAGCTGAGTTACAGAGTGCCTGTAAGGAAATTAACTAAGAGAAGAATATTTAACACTGAACTTGTAAATTTTATAAGCTGTATTTATATCAATCGTAACTTATTTTAGGAAGAAAATAAACATTTTTTTTCAATAAAAAACACTATGATGTTTTATTTATAGTAGATGTCAATGTGCAGAATTGCAAATCACTTGAACTGAAGTCCCTAGAAATGTCAACAATCTGGTTTGACTTTCCAGAGAAAAATGAAAGCAAGACAAGAATGTCATGAGTGGGTGGAGACCTATGGTGCTTTGATACCCAATATTTCGCGAATGTTTGAACTAGCAAATTTCTCCAACACATTTTAAACTTGACATTATACATACGTTTTTTTCAGATGACTGTGTAAAATTAACATAAATATCTCATACCTTCAAGTAAAACTGAAGAGTTATTCTGGGACGCTGGAACTAAAACTGCTGCAGTAGAAAAATTTTCATACGGAAATCCAAATTCCGCAGCTGTTAAAAGTGAATTTTTGACAGATCTTGACGTGTCACTTTTCTTTCTTTCAGCCATGTCTACATTACTTTCTACCACATTTCCCACGCACCATATGGCAACAAGACCTCCGAAAGATTACGAATCATAATTTACGATTACACTCCAATTTAAACATAGTGGCACTTCGTGAACACAAGCTGGACGGAGAGGGGACACTATTATCCTATTGGAAGCATCATTACGACTTCAATTTTTGATATTGGAGCTCCCGATTGGATAACAATGTTCCCTTCTCCTTTGAAGCTCGTGACTTTAATGTGCTTCTGTATTTAAATTGGATTATACGAGAATAAGAGACTGAACGAATCTTTGATGAACTGAATGTAACCCGCACCACGGTATGAGATATATATCTTACACCGTGCCCGCACGAAATCTACAGAAATCCTTTAGACTTCGTGGCACCATAGATTAACACCACCATCTATGGTAGCACTACGGTATAAGAAATATATATTACACCGGGGTGGCACCAGGGATGAATACGAAGAAATTACAATGTTAAACCCTTGGATGAATAAGGTGTAAAGCCCGATATGTACAGTACAATTTCGTGCAGATTGGACTGCACGTTTTCTACACGAATATGTTCATAATTTTTCATGCAGAAAGCCTAGTTTGACTCAAGCGCCTCTAGCGACAGAATAATTCACTAACGGTGATCCGTCATTTCGATTTTGTGGTTGGGTGTGTCAAAGTGCGATTGTGTGAAGTATTATATTGTGATAAACTTCCTTTTCTCCAATTCCTGCCTTCTTATTTTTATTCTCTAAGCTTCTCGTGGTTAATTAATCCCAAATAAAGATCACAGCCAGAACGCACACACAGAAATACCACCACTGACAGTACTCGGGCGGCATAACTCAGTTGTTTCTCGATAGACCCCTAGCGGTGGCTTGTGGCGATTCGTGTAGAAAACGTACTGACATAGAGTAAAGATTTACCTCTTTAGTTAATAGTACAGACCATGTATGTGCGCCTTTTGGCTTTTATACTTCTAGTTTGGGATCTTGAAGTTTCTGGACAGAAACTGTATGAGAATCTGCCCGAAAACTGTACCGTGTACGGCGGGCTTAAGAATTTTCTTTACACCGTGCCCATCTGGTTGTACCACGGTGTAAGATATATCTTACACCGTGGGTTGTACATAGTTTTTATACTCCAATTTAGATATAGCTGCACTTGAAGGTCACAAGATGGAAGGAGAGCGGGAAATTGTTATCCAATCGACAGATCCAATACCAAAAGTTTCTGATTGGATGACAGTATTCCCCTCTCCTTCCAGCTTGTGGCTCTGAAGTGCAGTTATGTTTAAATTGAAGTATTCTCTTTGATTCTGTGGATTCTACGATGTAAGACAATTCTCTTACACCATTATTGTACCCTCGGTGTAAGAAATTTATCTTACCAAGCCAAGTTCAAACCCTTTTCGTGTTCTGTGGTTCAAACCCTCTTGAGTCTACTTATGGAGCATTTGATTATAAAGTCCGAGTATCAAAACGCAATTGTATGTGTTGCGGAATTACAAAAACTGTTACACCTAGTGGGATGATTGCGTACAAAATCTACAGAAAATTGATAGAAAATTCAGCATATTTGTTTCGATGGTATAATCTGGTATTGCACATCAATATCATTCAACTGATATTATACATCAAAAAATGAAAATTAAATTAAATCAAATCAAGTACATCATTAACTCAAATAGAAACGACATTTCAAGTCCTGTGGAATGAAAAAACATCAAAGATGAAAATATTTTGGCCCAATGGAATATTAAATATGGACAATGAGGTGTTATATAATATAACTTGTTTTATATAAACAAGTATTAAAATTTCACGCGTTGGGGTTGAGAATGAACCTTGGTTTTCGAAGATGCTTCTGTACAATGCATTTGTCTATGAAAAGAAGGATAAAATATCACAAGAATACAAACAAGATAACAGTGAAACCTGTCTCAGCCGTCAATGTTTCGGCAAAAAATGGCCGTTAATATGGGTGGCCGCTTAATAAAGGTTATGAGGTAACTGGAAGCGTAATTCAAATCTAAATGAAGTAATTGCAATGATGTGATTATGAATGCTACGTACGTTCTCTGGAACATTTTCAATTGCCATAAATGACAAAATATAATTTAAAAATGTATAACTTAAGTAATAATGAATTAATAAAGTATTTACAATCATTTGCCTCCTTTCGGCTATTATCAAAACACATCTTTGACTCGTCACTCATTCTCGTAGTGGAGAGTAGAGACCAGACACACTTTCTGTCCTCATCCAATCGAACAAGCAAGCTAGACTTTCAAGTACAGCTCCATCACATTTTATTCTGTAGAAATGACAGCAGGGTCGTCTGACGAGGTTGCTATAATTGCTATATAGCGCAAAACATGATCAGTAGGGAACGGAATTTATTGTAATAAAAAAAGTCTAATATATACATACATATTTACTTATGTTTTCCCAAATTTGTAGGAAAAAATATAAAATATGTGAAATAAAAATTCGTTATGTTTAAAAATCCATTATTCAAGCGTTTTCCAAGTACACTACGTTGTCAATCAGATCTTAACATCGAGGCTGAAAGAAAGTTCTACATCAACTGAAGCAATTATTCGCTAGTTTAATTCGAAATGTATAATACTTTCGCAGTATATACAATGTTGCTCAAGTGAATAGTACCGCGTACCGTGATAGAAAGAGAGGGGGTAAAGGGAGCATACGCCCCTTCTCCCTCCCCTCCAACTCCAAAAAAGCAATAAGACAATGATCTGAAAAATATTTGTTTTATCGAGTTACGCATGGGGTCTTTGAAATATGAGTAACCAGGTGGTTGAAGTCCCTTCTGCTTCATATTCATCCGCTCCTCCTTGATCCCGAGTACGCGGTTTCTAAGAAGCAATGGTGCGGGGGAGGAGGAGGAGTAAGTTTGACAATTAATAGGGAAGGTCCGGCGTTAATACAAGCGCATTGCATGGCTTTGCAAATATTCCAGTAACAAAGTTAGTTTTCAAGTAACATATTTCAAACGCGCAAGTGAAATGTTTTTTTAGCTTATAAATATATTAAAATGTAACTAAATATGTAGCAATAGATACAATATGTAATTATACCAAAATATGTAAAATAAAAATGGTTTCAATTCGTTCACAATGTCGTGTTAAGTCAAAAAAATATTCGTGAATGTAGGTATCTTGTCCCTGTAAAAATATGTAGTTACATGAAAATCCGTTCCCTACTGATCAGGATCGCGCACGCGGCCTGTCCCGCGAGTCCTTAAACGATATACCTACCCATTAAAGGGAAGTACGACTTAGCAAATCATAAGGCAGTAAAATGGGCGAACGATGGGCATTGTTTCATTACGAGATGTTTATCAAAATCATTGTTTTCCTGAAGACATTAAATCAATAGTAATATCCATCATTTTTCACCTTTCAATACAGATCAAAATAGAGTGAGGTGACCGCTTAATCTATGAAAAGTCGCTGGCCATCAACAGCTGAAAAGAGGAAATATTTACATGACTTAAAGAACAAACCAAATTGGTTCTGCTAAACAAAATTGCCATTCAAGGAGGAGATTGAATCAAAGTGGTTCTTTGAACAAGTTTCATGATTTTGTTCCATCTAATCTGAATCTCTATTCCATGACTTCTCACATTCTTGATGATTATTTTTATGCTTTTTCCTCACCTATCCTTTGACTTGTAGGAAAACTCAAAAAAATGGGGAAAGTTTGAATGAATATAATTCAAATTTATTGTTATTTAATGGACCAACAGTTTTTTCCAGTCATTGATGAAAACATAAGTAGGCCATGCATAACAATGCCAAAACACACTGATTACAAGAAATGTACTACAACACTCTTTACTGATTTCAAGTATGAAATATTAAGCAAAAACACAAGCATTCACATAATTGTAAAAGGATTTTGAACATGTTTAAGTAAATTTCTGTTAGGAAATACCAGAAAATCGAGACGCTGCAAAATATCCAAAGATTCAAAAACAATTTCACACAATAGAGAGCCATTACAGTTAAAATTATTAAATATAATTCCTTATTGAAACATTACAACATCTAGACTATAATTGAAATCCTTTGTCCCAACGTGTAGAGGCAAGTTAAACAAAATACTCCATTTGAATGTTCAAGAGGAACAGATGTCAGTGTATCGCTACAGGTGAATAGACAGTAACACCACATCATGAACAGTATAATGATTTCTTTATTTCATTCACATCTCTTCTGTCTTGCATTCTTGGGTCAAGAGATATTTCTTTCAATAACAATTTAAAAATAGAATTCATACATTCCTTTGGAAGTTATAACAACTTATACCTAAATCAAACGAAAAATGTATTTAATTCACAAAAATGGAATATAGACAATTAATGGAAAATTAAAAATTTCCAACAAATATTAATATAATTCTGAAATACATATTTACAGGCTATTCAACAAGTTGCAAAAAAAGTTTTTTCCTTTGACAGTTGTTGATTTTTCAAACTCTTGCTGGAACATATCCCACATCAATGAAAGCTTGATTATTTTTATGTTGATTACTCTTTTAAAAATGAACAATCAAAGGCATCAATTGTTACAATACTGATATTAGCAATTTTTAACCCAAGAACAAATGATCATTACATCCAAAGAAGTCTCAAAATTATACCTGTTCATCACGTTTTAATATTATTTACCAAAATTTCACAGCAAGTTTGTTCACACTGACATGAAATGGAAAATTTAATACAATAAAAGTTTTGGAGCTCTTAACACACAATAAAAGCAGGCTGCTTGCTAGATGCCCAAGATTCAATTTATCAGGACATTACTATTTGCTGTGAGATCAAAAATGCTTGAAAGGTCCATTCATATTTTTTTCTATGAAGCTGAATTTCTAAAGATTAAGGCACCTGCAATGAGACATATGTCACAATATTTTAAGATTAACAGCCCTGCTGCTGACAAGCTCTTGTACCTCTTGAAACCTTTTAGTCATGCATATTAATAAATGAATTTAAAAGGAAAATTTGTGAAGAAGAAAATATTCTGTCAAATATTGATGTAGTTATACATTCATATCAATATTTTGTAATATTTCTAACCAGTTGACAAGGAAACAATTATTTCCCATCACGATAAATCAACATAATCAACAGTGAGATAAATGTTTTTTCCAAGGCTATAGAGCAATAGGCAAAACTATGACTTGCCCGAATTACAAAAAATTAGATTGCAAAGCGACAATGCCAGTTGCTGTTAGTACACTGTACCTAGTTCTGGTGATTTTGACTGTACAATTCATAAATATTAATAAAAAAGGCAAGGAATGTTTTGTTAAACTATGTAAAACAACATGATTAGGACATTGAAATTGAGAAAACATTAAAAAAGCAAATTTTGGAAGTTCTTCAAATGCTATATAATTTATAACAGATTTAACTACCATAAAATTGCTTCCATTCTTTATAAAGATCTGAACATGCTTCTCATTATTTCAGATGTTCATCACTTAAAAAATATTTCCTTTAATAAAAGAAATCTACAAAAAATATCAAAAGTACTATAATCCTCAGTCTCTAAACAACTTTAAAACTGGAAATGAAACTTTACTTCACAAATGATTTTCAGCATTACTTAAAACAAAAACTTTAAAAAATTAACAATGATTGGAAAGCTGACCATTTGAAATGTTTCCTTTATGCAACCTTAGGAATGGTGTTAAAAATCAGTCTCTTGCAGTCTTAGTTTCTTCCTTCCCTATTTGTTCACTCTGAACGAAGGAAGTCTCCTAAACTATTACAGTCCTTTCATAGTGGCAGAGGATAAAAGCTCATTCCATGAACATAACAAAGTTGCACTGCAGTAATCTTGGTATCATTTGCCGACATGCTATTTTTGTCTTTTCACAACAACTTTTACAATTGCAACCACTCTTGTAACTACAAATATGAAACCACTTCCATTTACAAAGAATGATGTATAAAATTTAAAGATCCATGTTTTGTAATAGGAATCTCATTCCTACATCATACAACAGCATGGAATTGGCCAACAGGGATGATATTATTTCATTGAAGGAATTCATTCTATCATCCACATTACAGAAATGACTAGACGTTTTAAAAAATAAAACATCAAATATAAATTGAAGCAAGAAGCTTGAGTCTTAAGTGTCTAAACCCAGAAAATAAATTATACTTGTGTAATATCTTACACAGCACAACATGCAACAGTGCATATTGCATAAACTTTCAAGAGGGAAAAATAAAATTTTGTTTTTAAAAAAATGCTAATTATCATTGCTCATGAGAAGGAGTGTGTGTTCAACTTCTGCAATTGATGAATGTCGCTGCAAAGAATTTGGTGGAGCCTGTGTCCCAAGAACTTTTACATGATGTCTTGATGAAGGGATACTGCCTAAGTCAAGAGCATCAGCAACTTCTGCAGGTGACAATGCTCCAGGAAGGTCCTAAAAATGTAGTGAAACACTATTTGACATGCAAATAATGAGAATAAAACAATTTAACTATATTATTAAATCACCTATTAGAATAAATATTAAATCATTTAATAAAACTTTAACGTTTGAAAAATTAAATACATTGTCAACTACTGTAAGTGGGCAAAATATATAACTAAGAGTAACTAACTTGTTTATTTGCTAAAACAAGTACAGGAACATGTGCAAGCCTTTCATCTCCAAGCAACGCCTTCATAGTTTTACAAGACTGTGGAAGATTTTGAGTGTCAGCAGAATCAACCACATAAACTAGCAGATCAGTATCTTGTAAAAAATTGTTCCAATACCGCCGAAAGGTTTCACCACCTCCAACTGAAAAAAAATTGTCCTTAGGAAAAAAATTTCTGCAATGTCTTGAATTTTATGTTACAACTTTTTTGTTAAATAAATTTTACACCGAAATTTGAAGCATACTACAGATACTTTGTAATTGGATCACTAAGCTGTCTATCTATCATTCTGTAACTTAAAAAGATTGATCATTACAGTACAATACTAAAGGAACATAAATAAACTTATGTTGTATGTAAATAAATAAAACAAAATGTCAAATTATATCTTTTCTGAAGGTTGCAAGCAACAAATAAAACCTACTTTCCCAAATATTTAAAGAAACTCCTCCATTCTGCAGGCAGGTGACATTAAATCCTTCAGTGGGTTTAATATCATTGTTTTTATGTGAACCAGACGTAACTTGGGATAAAATGGTGCTCTTTCCTGCGTTTTCCAATCCCAACACCAGAATTCTTTTTTCGGGACTTTCTTCCAGCTGAAAATGGAATATCACCTATTAAATTTCCTTTCATGAATCATTCATAAACACATAACGTGAATGCAACACTTACTCTCGATACATCTTCAAATCCTTCATCAATGCTTTTGGCATCTTTTCTTTTTAAATAGGAGTATACTGCGTAAGCACATGCGCTCAATGCAATTCCTGAGCCGACTACAGCAGCAGATTTCAATTTCCCAGACCACGAATGCTCCATGATAATATGGTGAATTGCCGAAAGCTCTTACACAAGCGCTCTATATAATCTACCAAGGTTAAGGCTCAAATCATTTGCTAACTTGAGGACACATCACAAAATTTGGAATTAAATCACATCACTGGAGTTCACAGACGCTACGACGATTCACGCAGTGAAACAACCTACCACAACCTGCCACTCAATACACCTGCACAACACTCACAGGCTTTAATAGTACTTTGATTGTACTGTTGTAGTATTGCTTCGCAGATGGACAGATGGTCTACTTGCTCATCAGCTGATGAATACGCATGCGCAATGATCCAATTGCTCTAGCATATACACGGTTCACGTCACTATATACCGGTTATAAGGCGGTTTATTTGATTCCTGTCAATGAACAAGGATATTCAGTACCTATGTCAGAGTTATCAATCGGTTCTCGAGATATTAACCTAAATAATATACACAGGCAAGTTCGTATTCCTTTAGGTCTACATACAGAAAATCTTCCAAATGAACTTAATATTTTGCTTTCAGAAAGAAGTTATACCATGGAGGAAAGATACTTTTCTCTATGGTACTACTCTGGTTTACTGATTATTAGACATCAGATTTTAGAACATAATTTAGATTATAATATGATATATAATAAAATGAAATTTATTGAGGATTTGGATCTACACGCCCTTTCATCGGATATGAAAAATGTCTTCTAAACGAATTTCGGGGCCCTTGTCCTATTTCAATAGAAGGGACTCCCTAATTATTATTATTATTATTATTATTATTATTATTATTATTATTATTATTATTATTATTATTATTATCCTCTAATTCACGACTAAAGATGGTATGATTCGGTTGAATATAAAATCTACTCCAGGTTGCAACCAACTTCCTAAAGAGCAGATCTAAGGACTATCGGTGTCTCTATAATACTTTACGCAAAATGTGCGCTGACCTGGGAGTTTAGCCAAGTTCTTACACAAATTTTGCGGAACAAATTCCAGAGCTCAGATAACTATCGGGACGACCTGTGCTTTTACGCTTCACATTCGGCTGATCTCGATTTCCAAATTCTTGTATTTAAGACGTTTCTCTGCCTCCTTGGTTGCGACGTTTTGATCGCACGGCACAGCCACATCTAAAGTAGACTCTTTTTTTCAAATCCCGAATTACAATATTCGATTTATTTGCTATAATCGTGCGATCAGTTTGAATTTGTTGGTCGTACAGTATGATCCAACAGGCGTCACCGGTTTTGGTGAGTGTTCGTACCGCTTGGAGTACGTGTTTGGAACTTCGAAGGCGGTACAGATCTGTCAGTGGAAGTAACTACACAACCAGTCGTGTCTTTTCAAGTATTCGATCTTTGCTTGAATTGTACAAGCTGAGACGATCTGATCAATATAGTTTCTACTTGTACCTGGCAAATGCGGCATTTATCATTTTAGGAAATTTTGAGAACCGCTTTATTACAATGTCGTGTTCTCGACGCCTGATCTTAGGCAGCTACTAGAACTGCTTCTGATTCTGGTTTAATTCTTCCCCTTTTAAACCACGTGATTGATCTGTATTAATCTTCACCTTGTCCAATCTTTTTAGACGTCCGTGGAGTGGTTTGTCTCTCCATGATTTCTTTAACATTTTTTGTGTCTCACGTTTCATGCTTAGTAACATCAGAAATTCAGTATCTGTGGTGTTTTGCGCATCATTTTCTCCGCGATGCTTCTTCCTTCACTAACAATGCTCCTGTTTCCCATTCTTCGGTCAGATTTAAGGGCCTGCCTCATTAGTGGGTCATCTTGATGACTGACTACATACTATACCACCCCGACTATTGCATTGTGCTAGGAGGCTTCAATTTGTCTGAGACCTCTTTCCTTACGTACCAACCTACCTACCAACCAACCTACCAACTTGATCAGGGTTTTTTGTCCAGTTTCCCTTGATCCTTTGAGCAAATGCTGAGATGGTCCCCCTTGTTTTGATTTCTGGACAGTAAATGTAACTTCACTCTGCCATATCTGACTCGTCATACACGATTGAAATTGTATCTGTGACTCAATAAATATTATTATTATTATTATTATTATTATTATTATTATTATTATTATTATTATTATTATTATTATTATTACGTGATACAAGATGACGAGGGTGTGTGACATGATGCATTGTAAGCAGTTTTCTGTTTTTTCGATCCACGATTCGAATTTCTTGCTCAGTCCAGTCCACTAGTCCGAAACTGTACTCGACTACAGGCACCGCCAAACTACCAATTGCAGATATTTTATTCCTGGAGTTCAGAGCAACTGCAGATAGTCTCACTTTTCTGTAATACTCCCTGCGAATTCTCTTTTCATTGTGTCGTCCAAAATGTTCTCACATTCTTCAATGCCCACATATTTGTTTTACCTGGACTCAAGATCTTGAATCACAGTATGAATATCAACTTCAAATATCTCTGATGTTGTCACTTTGCCTCTCTTTAAATTGATTTTTGCAACTTGCCAAGACCAAACTTCATGCAGATGTCATTGCTGAAATCATTGATGACAGACAGCATTTTGGGAGAGAATCGCTTCATTCTTAGCAAACTTTAAGATCATCCACGCAATACAAATGTGATACTGGTCTTTCATCCCCGTGGAACTTGTAACCAAAGTCAGTGTGCGACAAGTGTCTAGAAAGTGCAATCAAACTAATGCAAAACAGCAGAGGGGAAAATACCCCTGTTAATCTGAATAGTTATTATTTCTACTGCTTCCTTTCCGCTGTATATTAGTAACCTGGTACTCCACGACTTCATACCAGCCTTTCTCGATAAGTCTGGGATGAAATTGACAGATCTCCAGGGTCATGAAAATCCAATAGTGTGGTACACTGTCAAAGGCCTTCTGGTAGTCAATCCAAGCCATGCTTAAATTCAAGTTGTCTTTATTTAGTAGCAAGGTTTCTCTAGATCCATAGGAACCTTTACGACATCCCTTTTTGTTCAACTGGCAACAAATGGTTTTTTTCTAGGTGTCATTTTGTTAGCTATGGCTGCAGTTATAACTTTGTACATTCCTGGCAGACAAGAGATTGGCCTGTAGTTATTCGCCAAAGAGCTGTCTTCCGCTTTGGGTACCAAATACGTGATGAAGCGTGTGAGCCATTCCAGGAGTTCCTTTTGTTTTTCTACACTTTTATTAACAGCGTGTGCTAGACTAGAATATAATGCTGTTCATTTCTTAATCCAATAAGTCTGGATATTATCAATCCCGGGAGATTTTTAGTTTCCCATGTTTTTGAATTGCTTGGATGAGGTCCTCTTCCGAGAATTCGGGAACATGTTCCACTTTTTCCACAAGTTCATCTCTAGCATCAACTTCAGATTGAAGCCAGGATGCGTCTTTGTTAGGGATCTGCTTTCCTCCCAGATTTCTACCCAAAATGTTTCGTCATATTCTGAAGAAGCGACAGCATTGCCATTCGGTTTTTGAGTCAGAATGCGATAGAATTTCGTTGTGTCTGTTTCAGTGGTGAATTATCCGATACACCGCGTATACCGCCGGTATACCTAATAATTCGAAGTGTATAAGTATTATTTAATAAGTTTGATAAAAAAAGTTATTGAGATTTTGAAAGCTTTGAAACAGATGCGAACAAATAACTGTTTTGCTACCAAGAGCCAGTCAGTCTTTCGCATCCGTAAGCATTTTGAAAGTGCGTTAGAGTGATAAGTTTCAAACAGTTCTAAATGCTGTCCAGAGAATTCGCTCTACCGCATGCCAGCGTTGATAACCTACGGCTCCTTATGTTTCAAGGTTGGGGAGAGGGGAGGATGCGCGTCTGGACGGTCGGTAGGCACCGCAAAATATTGCGGTGAACAGTCCTTGATCTGGAACAGTTCTCTGATCGTTTGTAAGTACCGCTTCTCTCAAGTTTTTGTGAAAATGGAGTGTGTTAATGGTCCAGAAGTTACTGGTTTGTGTACTTGTCTTTTTAGAACAATTATTAAGGACGGAAATTCATAGTATTGAGACTTCAGAAAAGCTCAAAATAAAAGACAACGGAAGAGGTAGCTTCCATAAAGTGCAGTATACTTGAAATAATGTTCAGGATTCGCCACTGGTATGTTTCAAACTTCCGATTCTGCACACGGAAATCTATTTTACGTTTGTAAAGTCTAATGCGTTGAGCCCATACTTGGATTTTCTCTTTTAATTTTTCAGCTACTAATAGCCTGCTTGTGTCATTTTCAATTTGGTATTTTGGTTCAACATGGAATATTTGTCGTTGAACTTTAGAGGTGTGTGTTCCTTTAGAAGATGTTTCGGCTAAGAGTGATATACCACGACGTGTCTGCTATCTGTTTCATAATTCTTTTCGTCCAGGGGGTTCGGGGCTGGTTACTTTGTCTGGGTATCGGTGTTCTTGGCTGGTCCCATTTACTACACTACATAGAAACGAAGACATTCCGGTAGTGCCTGACTTTGACTAATATATGCCCCAGGCTGTCAAATGTTTTAGCGCCCTTTTTTGTTAATTTGTTTTATGTAATATTTAATAAACGTATCGACTTACAAATGTTAGTTAATCCATGTAAGTAATGTTCGGGGTGGAATCCACCACTATTAATAATATTTGGCTCTTTTCACTTCTGATATTATTTCTTTCTGTACTTGCTCAGACATCAGAGCAGTAAATTCGCTAACTATTGTCGAAGATAAGTAGGAAGTGGAACCTGACCCTTTATTTCCATTCTAAATGAGATGGACAATTTAATCGGATCAAATTTGGATACGAACACAATTTGTGGAGAAAAGTGAATTATTCGTATAGGGAGGCCTGTTCCAGAATATGTCTTCAGTCAGTTCTTTGCGCAAAGAAAAGCAAAAAGGGAAAAGGGAAGGGAGCATTTTCCCTTCTTTAACACCTCAAAATATGAAAATACCAGTTGGTTAACAGGAAACAATTAATTGATTTTGCTGGGCCATGATCAGTGTTTTCCCATGTCCGTTATGTGAGGAATAAAGAACGCTATAACAATTTGCACCGTCTCTCAAAAACAATCACAAAAATGATCTATAACAGAGTAATTTGTGCTTACTTATTCAGTTTTGCAGTGTCAGCATTGAAACTTAAATTGATCAGATGTAATTCATCATAATTACACAGAACTAATAGAGTCATATTAAAATGCATGATTGACGCGACAATTTTTTTTCAATGCAGGAATTACCTTTCGGAAGGCATCGTAAAATTGAATTGGTTAGCAAAGGCTGCGTTGATCGAACTTCTAAATTTGTTGAGTATGTTACGATCTTACAAGAATACTTAAAATTTGCCAGAACATTTAAAAGGCACTTCTAACAGAATTCAAAATGATTTGATTTTTGAAATTAGAAATTTCTTTAGTAAATCTATTAAAGAAAACATTTCCATGGTTCAGCATATTGCAATTGTTTTAGATGAAATATAAATATAGATAATATAGATAAATAAAGATAAAATAGTCATTCATCAGATGCTATGTCGTGAGAGAGAGGGCAGTGCGAAGGAAGCTTCTTAAGAGTCGTGAGTGTTAACAAATAAGAACGAATAATAGTGTCTCTTATACGGGATGCAGCCTTGGTTACGTTCCGAAAAATAACTTACAAGTATTGACGTGCGAAGCGTTCAAAAAGCAGAGGTCGATAATTGACTTTTGGTTCACTCAAAATTGTGGGCGCGTATGGGGGAGGAATAACGTTATTCCAGACGACGCAATAATAATAATAATAATAATAGTAATGTCTTTTTGATATAATTTAATTTAAAACGCAGAGAACTGAATAAATGTTCGTTTTGTCTTCCAAAACAGGCTCCAAATCGCACTCTTGCTATTTACAGAGCTTACCCAGTCAAATTGGTCACCGCACGCCCCTGCGTAACACGAAGTCAAATGAAACAAAAATATCCCCCTCCCCCCACATTTGTAGGAAGAGATGCATTAATTCATTTGATGGTTTACGTTCGGCTATTCATCTAGGTTCTTGTGAATATTATGGCAACCACCTATAAAAAAAACACCTTCTAACCACTCATTCTTGATTTCGTCTTTGTTACGCGTCACACACTTAAGTATTACCAAATTTCTTTACCAAAATCTTCGCAAGTGCTGCTTTGTGCGTGTCTTTCAATTAGACTAATTTACTCACCAAAAGGTAACATTTTCAATTTGCCGTCTGACATCATCAACACTTAACACAATACCTCCAACTTGTTGAACTTAGTACACATTCAGAACCACTGAAACTAAAGCATGCATTACAAGAACGAAATACGATGTTCGGACGAGGGTAGCTGAGAAAGCGAATGGACGAGAACAGCCTTAAGTTTCTCGGTACGATGTCGCCACACTTGATAATCAATGTTTAATTTTAAAACAATATTTGTTTTCCGTCTTATCCAGAATTTTTAGTACAGTTGTACTCAAAATTCCTCTTCGTTTCAACGCAGGTTTCTGGCTTATCCAGTGGACTATGCATTGAAAAATAGACCGTTCTGAGATTTATTTCTGGCGAAGGCAGGTTTCCATCTTATCCATGGTTTGTGTATAAATCAACGACTTAGAATATACTATCTATACTATAGAATAGTATATTCTATCTCGGTATAAATTCAAAGTGAAAATGAGATACAAATTGAATTCTGGACTTTTAGTACGAATGTTAGTACTATTCGAAATAGTACTAATGATTAGAATGAGTTTCATATTTAAATATAAATTCTGTAAAGTCACCGAGTAAGATTCTCAGAATTATTTTAAAAAAAGTTAAAGGATAAGCCCTCATATCACGGTGTAAAATATCTTACGTGTCTCATATAATTCAATATTAATTTTAACTACTGGGTAACTGAGAGAAGGGTCTAAGAATAAACGACGTTAATTTCGCAGCCAATGATTTTCACGTCGTACTCAGCTTTTCCTACGAGAAGATCGAGGATTAACTAAACCTGGAAATATTTTTGTCAGAATACAGGAACGAAACGGTTTGTGAGGCGGGATTCAAATTTAGGAGTTTGTTCCAGTGTGGATAAAACAATTTTTTAAAAAGTGTTTTCGGTTGTCAAACGAACAGATTTTTAACCTCAATTGTGTGGTCGAAGTACGCGCTATTAATCCTGGTTCCTCGGCGTGATAACTAAACCGATTGTAAAATAATCCCGCGAATTTGAAAAAAAAAGTAGAGGTTTATTATAGTAGGACTGAATTCCTTTGAAATGATAGGTAATACTACAGTACTGTAGACTGAAATGGTGCCCGTGCATAGTCAGGAGCATTTAATATTTTAATTTAGTACTGTTTACTTTACACTTCCTTCGTCCATATTATATTGTGTAGCTGTTTTCCTCCAAAATCCTTATAGATTTTATTGTGCACATTCCCTAATATGGAAACTAGCCTGAGGAAAAGTCGCTCGTCAAATTTTACAATTAAAGAGAAGGAACTTCTGGTGGCCCTTGTTAGAAAGTATGAGAATACTATTGAGAACAAAAATAGTGACAAAGTGGGGACTTCAGCAAAACACAAAGCATGGTATTACTTAACTAAAGAATTTAATGCCTCATCCGGGGAAACTCCAAGGACTATAGATACCTTGCAGAATTGTTGGAATAATTTAAAGAAAACCACTAGGCGGATTCTGGCAGGTACAAATGCTGTAAAATGTAAACCGGGTAATTTAAGTAATTGGTAACTTGTTATCTAATAGGGTTTTTAAAACTTTGTTCGTATATTCTTATATAATTAAAAACTCAATGCATGTTCTACAATTTTATAGGCAATGCTGCCAGAACAAACTCCTTAAAATGCATTGAAGAGCAAGTCATGGAAGTTATAGGTGTACCCAGGAAAGGATCATTAAATAATCGTGATGATGACACCAATGGTGACTACAATAACGCTGCAGGTCTTTAATGCACAATAAATTTTCTGATATCACGATTATGCATTTTAAAATCAGTCAGGTCTAAATTACAGTAAAAAGAAGTCAAACATTAAAATACATTTATGACTCTAATGATTTGAAATTTTGATAATGAACTTTTGTTTTCTTGTTCAGCCATAATTAAAGAACATTTACTATCATCTGATAGTCTCTCAGAGGATTCCACAAGAGTCTATGTAACAACTGATAACCTGCCAATTGTGGAGGAATATTTTTCACTCAAGACTAATGGAACTTCAGAGGAAGCAGAACATGAAGGATTTGAAGAAAACTCTTCTATCCCTGCTAATACCTACGATCCACTAGCAGTTGAACAACCAGAAGAGAATGTCTCTACACCTGCAGAGAATGATGGAGTGAGTATCCAGTATCATAACCGTCACAAATAAAATTTTGTGTGTTGAAGCAAAAATGAAAACAAAATTGAATTGAGGATTATTTGTACCATTTGATGTATGAAAAGATAATATAAGAATAATTATCGATCTAGAGACCTTGTATTATTCAAATGATCTAGTATTACATAATTAACCATCAGAAACCAAATAGAATTATCTATCTTTCAGAAAATATCAGGTGTCTCTCACATTTCATTGTTCCACAGATAGTTTCAAAAGGTCCTTAAAGCTTGTCAGTCAGTTGAAAATAATTTGTTGTGTCATGTTTAGATATTCTAAGGATATAGAGAGAATATAATATATATTAACGTATGTTTTTCTTTTTTTCCTTCTTTAGAACTCTTTAAATTGGAGCAAATGGACACAACTGTACTCAAAGCAACCATCCTTATCACTTCTTCAGAAGATAGAAAGCACCACCCAGCATGGAGGAAAATCTGATCCAAGGAGAACAGATGTTATTCAAATGATGATGCATCAAATGAAAGAGGAAGTAGAATTTCGGCGGGAAGAAGCTCAACACAAACGGGAGCTCTTCAAAATACAAAAACAGCAAGAATTGGTAAAACTAAAAATTCTTCAGAAAGCCCTGCAAAGTGCAAATGTAACTATAAGTATGTGTGGAACATCAATTCATATTGGGGAAAAATAAAATGTGTATTGTTGGACATTTATATTATTTTTTTAAAGCAGTTCTTTTATGCCCTAGTTCTAATATAATATGCAATTTAATTAGAGGCTATTAAAAATGATGTTCACTTTTGCAGGGGGTCCTAAACTGACAAAAATCATTAAGGAGGTGAAGGGTTGATGAAACATGAACGTTCTCACATTTTTTTTTATTATTAATTTTATGTTAATTGGAGTATCAAGCTCATAAAAGTTGGTAATATACTTTCATGCCATCTATTGCAATTTCTTTTTAGTAATTATGAATGTACTATCCAAGCTATTGAGTAGAGTTTTTGTTGACAATTTTATAAAACTGTTCAAATAGAATTAATGAAATGTATCTGAAAAAGTGTTGAGTACATATTCCATCACTGAAATACATTAAAGATTACAAAAAACATTGCAATGTTTCAATTCTCAAGTATAACATTAGGTCTGTTAGAATCCTAGCATCAGTAGGAACCACTAGTCATAATGCAATGTTAAGTGAATTGGAAGAATTTTATAAGATGTGAAAAATATGCATATACCATTTGTTAATGACACCAAAACAGTGTAGATTTCCAATAGAATACCTAAAATTGTGGGAATGAGTGACATTGACAAATAATTACAAATAAATAAGAATTTAATAAAAAATTCTCATCTTCCCCCAATTTAAAATTTTATTGTTAATTCAAGTTTTGTGCATTATTAGTTATTAATGTGAAAATATACATGTTCATTCAAAATTATAAAAAATAATAATTTTTTAATTAATTTATTGGAACATGAAGTTGGGGCACCATAATGAAAACATATCACCCTTCCAAAATTAGTATCTTACAAGTTCCTCCAAAAAATTAATTCTCAACAAAATTGCAAATTTTATTGCCTTTCATGATACACCCTTTTATTTCTTTGACTTTGTGCATGGCAAGATGAGTAATAATTATTTCTATTTGTAATATTTTGTGCGTATATTTTTGTCTTCGAACTGAAGTCTCTTTATCATTCTACCACAACCACCATGTTACCAAATAAGTAACTATTTTCCCTCTTGCCTAGCAGCAAAATAAGCATGATATTTTTATAATGACATACAGGTACAAAGTTCTTACACTACTACAGAAGAGAGATCAATTTATATGTTAATACTTTATGGTAAACTACATGACTATGGCAGCTATATTGTTAAGGACTCTTCCAATTTGTTCAATATTCCCTGTACAGCATACTTATTGTTCTTTTAGTTAGAAACACTGAGTTTCACTTCTAATATCACTTTTTTCTTTAATGCAATTTTATTTTTAAAAAAATTTAATTAAATTAAAAAGTGATTAGATGATACATATCACAAAAATCAGGACATGTCCTGATAAATCATACAATTTATCAGGACGTTCTGATAAATTTGGTAACCCTACCCTTGCCTCTTGGAAGGCTTTGAGGAGCTACTGCTTATGTGGTAGTATTCACACATGTGAATTCTAGACAAAGCGTCTTTCAATGCTTTTAGACATTTCCTCCCGCCAAGTAAGTGGCTGACTTCCAGGTGTGGCCATCGTGATTCCTCACTTGTAACATCAAAATGGTCCATGGGCCTCAATTTTGGTATGAACCAGCTATTCTGTACTAGCACAGCCCACAGATGAAAATAAGCACCTCTTGAAGAACATTAGAAAGTTTCTAGACTAACAAAAAATTTCTCTAGTCTTCTTTCTCTCTCTACTGGATCAATTAGTTTTTTTGTTGCAGTCTTTAATCATTACATTGTATATTTTCAGTAACTTGTGATGTTTAGATTCTTTTTTTTACTACTTTTACGTGACAGAAGAGATGCTGATAATTATGGGATGGATTTTAATGAAATGTCATTTTTTTTCTTTTCACTTCAGAACAACGCTGTTTAGTATAGAAATTAATTCTATGATATGACTTAAGGAAATGAACCATTTTTGCCTTTTTTTCTTCCTTTCTTTCTTTTTTCATTTTTTGTCGATTTCAACTAATAATTCATTTTTTACCTTTTCCCATAATTTTTAATGCATTTTTCACCGATTTCATAGATTTTAATGTCATTTTAATTGCACTTGCCTCAAATAATATTTATGAGATGCAACGAATGCTCTCCACAGAATTCCTGAGAAGTGTATTTGATTTATTTGTTCAGAAAATGTAAGCTGTTCTATGTAATCTTAATATTCCTGTGACACCTATCAGTGCCATTGTTGGTGCGGCCAATTTCGGGATAACCAAGGACAGAGATTTCCTGGTAAAGAGCAGTCCAAACTAAAAATCTGCAAGCCGAGAGCACTTGAATACATAGAAGCAGCCTCGATTACATCAGCAATGTATCCAGCTTGAGTTGTTCATCCAAATTGGTTTTGATCATATTTTTTACAGCATTTTTCTTTGCTTTTAGGGCATTTTAAAAACATTTTAAGAGCATTTTATTCATAATTTTTAGCAATGATTCAGGTCATCAAAATCTGCCCCTACTCATGATGTTTATTTGTGAGAAGGATACTTTTGGTAGCAGCCTTTTAATAATTTCAAAAAGTGATTGCACAACATTGTTTGATAATTCCTATTTCATGTTTATTTTTTTCCTTTTTGCACCGACAAATTCACTGCAATACACATAAAAAATTATAGAGAATACACCTTCCACATTAAAGAGGTACAAATGAGATTTATGATTAGACAAAACATAGGTTTCTAGCAAGTTGTCAGAATCATAAATAATGCCAGCATTCTAAACGAGGAAATTAGAATCCCTGAAAATGCCCGAATCTCTATTAATTGAAGTTTAATGTTACAAGTACTGTAAAACATTGGACAAGCTTATTGTTTAACTTTGTTTATTAGAATACAAGAAGCAGTCTTTTGATATTTTTAAAATGTAGAATATGTAATACACTGGTAAGGTAAATCGGAAGGGGGGCGAGATAATCTTGCTTTGCTTGTTATATGTTGAATAACAATACCTAACAGTACCTGCACAATGCTGGTAATGCAAATCACTTTCTACTCTAATAGTTTCAGGCATTGTTTGCCTTCCCTAAGGATTAGGTACAATGGTGAATTTTCTACTTTACCAGTAACATATTCATCAATCGGGAAATGTCTTTATTCACTCCTTACTTACAAAAATGAGGACACCAGGTTGCCCCAACTCCCTCACGTATTAAATTTCTCTCAATTTTAATTTTAAACAAGTAACTTTTATTTGACTCAGGAACGGGGCCGGTTCAAAATGGAATTCTCAGGATGTGTTACTAAACAAGTTATTTACGAGTTGTTAATAAAGAGGAATTGGAAGAAGCAAAATATTGTGAATAGGTTTTTCGAATGGCCCTTATTTATTAATGTCAAAAACAATAAAGAGACTAACAGTTTGTATGTTTGAGAAGGAAGACGAGGAAAAAAGACGCATTTAATGTCCAGAAGCAAAGCAAGAAACCATCTCATCTTGTGCAATGGATCAAGGGAAACACTATAAAAGACAAAACAAGGAAACAAGAAGAACTACACAATAGTTTTTGTAGGCATATACAGTCTTACAATTGTTTAATATAAAGATTTACTATAGTGGAAACAATTTATTCAAGTGGATCCCTTCTCCTCTCTTCATTGGCAAGGAGCTGGAAGTTGGATGATTACTACAGATCACTGCAGGGCTCCTGTTTCACACACGTGAATTAGTTGCTTTCTCGTGCCACCCAGTGAGGTAGTCAATAGACAGTCATCACTACTGGGCATTTCTTATATAACCTGTGGGTGTTTTATATTTACATTTAGTGCTCAAACACTTGTGTATTTATTTAAATAAAAGTTATTTGGTATTTAAATTGTTAGTTAACTATGTTCGTGAATAAATTCACACTCATTAAAGTTTTTAAAGAATCCTAGTGACAGCTAATTCCAACACAATGGCATTACTGGCTTGAGAGGCTCTGAGTTGATTGTACACAACAAATGTGGAGGAATCATAATGGGAGGTATTCCCTTTCTTGTTTTAACTACTCTCTCTCCATGCCAAGCACTGAACTATAATAGTGTACAGAAAGGGAGAAGAGGGTAAACTACACAAGAGTGAGTGTAGTGAGGAGATCTCCGAAATAACACTGAGCCACCTAAATTTATTGTCAGTGTAATGCAGCAATGACTGCTGCAAGTGAAATGAATATTTTTTTCTTTTTATATTCAGTTGTTCTTCAGTGCGTTTGCTTCATTTATGGACTTCTCATATCAATGTCAATTTTTTCTATTAGTTCCCAGATATTTCTAAGCTACTTTGTACCAGAATTTCACCAGTATTTTCCATTCTTATTCTTCTTCTTGATCTTCAGTGGCTGGTTTTGTACTGAAGAATATGGCTATTCTTATTTCACATAGCAATTTAATGGAAGTTTCTTAAAATAAGTACTTATGACTTCAGTTCTTAGTCTCAGTCTGGAGCTTTTAAATCATTTCATCTTGGACTTCATTATTGCCTAGAAAGTGAATAAAGTGACGGATTCCTAAAAATCTCATCTTTATTGAAGAATATGCCACTTTTTCATTAGGCAGGCAATAATCAATAACCAACCTCTAACCTGTTTGCTCAATTGTAAATGGCGGTGCTTATGAAAGTGTAAAGAAAATAGGAAACTGAAAAAGTCTTAAGGCGGACTGTCATTCTGATACATTCTTTGTTTGCAATTGGATTAGGAATGTTGCTGACTGGCATGATCCTTCTTATTTCAGGTACTCTCCATATATTGCAGTCTTGTGAAAATTTTCTGTGAATTCTTCTAGTCTGTAAATGGCAATTACAGAAAAATATTCTCGGTCAATTTTCTATCTTTATAGTAAAGTTTTTTCATTTATATATTTGTAACAGTAAATTGTTTTTTTCCAGTACTTGATTATAAGTATAATATATAATACTCTTGCTGACTATAAGTATAAGTATAATACTCTTGCTGACACACTTAAGTTTTTTAAGACTTCACTACATGCTACTAGTTTCCTATAACCAATAGTAGTCATATTCATCCATTTGCATAAGTTTGTCTTCTTGGTGATAACACTTTTAGATTAGCAGGCAGCAATTTTAATTCTGCAATTTCTCCTATTTTATTATGAGAAAGAACATGCATCTTCAGAATCTACATGTGTACTTATCTTCAGACTATATGAAATCTTCATTTTATCAATAATTCTGACCATCCATTCTCACACTTTTTCAAAATGCAGTTACTAACTTCCTGGCCATTAACAAACATTTTTTTACCTCCATGAGTGTGTATAAAGTACCATTCTCTTCTAAAACATGAGAAATTCCTGTTCAAACATTGCAAGATTATTTTCATAGAGCGAAAGAAAATCAAGATAGTAAAGCAAACAAAATGAATTCTATATTTATTTTTAAAATATATTAATACTCAACAAAACAAATACCAATATATTAAACATCTTCAATTATCTACAATGTTAATACCAACAGCAGCTAGAATATGAATGTATAAAATCACTCTTTACATAAAACATTATGACCCACTATTGGAAAGTTCTTCTTGCTTGATTTCATCAAGAGCTTTTTGAACAAGGCGTTGCAATTGAAGTGGAAGAGCATCATTTATCGGTGAAAGGCACAAAGAATCATCTGCAATTATAAATATAAGTTTACAAATATCCATAATAAGTTCAATAAAACACACACACTTTAATAAAAAAACAATTACAAATTGTACAGCTTCATTGCAAATGCGCACCTACACTTGTAGTATGACATAACTGCGTTCTCACTAATGAAGATTTATTTCCACTGTCATTATTAACATGGATTTTTGATGATACATTGCTATGTAGTACATCAGAATTCTGGGAAGATGTTTCACTTATAATAATATTCCCTTTGAGTGGCAGCTTTACAGATTCTTGAGGTTTAGTTTCAGAGTTTGAATAACTTTCATGGGCTCTACACTCAGCTGTATCTGTAAGTTCAGAGAGAGAGAGAGAGAGATATAAATGTAATACAAGTATTCTTGTTTAATATGAAAACTGTTTTAAATACAGTCTACTCCTGTTATAGTGATACTCGAATATAGTGAACTCTCGGTTACAGTGAACTAAACTCACCAGTTGCGTTTCACTTACATTATAAATAAGCGCAGGAAGATTCAGTTATAGTGAACTCTAAACCTTGGCTACAGCAAATGTAGGTAGTACAAGGTCCTAAAAATATTTCGCCTCAGTGCCACAAATTCCAACACTAGGCAGTGGGGTGGGACTGTGTTCCAGCATTGCAAGAGGCATTGAAGGGTGACACAACTGCATTACGATACTTAGAGACAGTGGGCAATAAAGAATCAAGTATGGAGAGATCACAAACTGGAGGAGGATTTAAAGAAATTACTAATGAAAAAGCATGAAATAATTGATTTTTAAAGGTAAAATAAAGATATTAACTTTTCAGTTCGTACTGTTAATTTTTTTGCTTATCTCTATATTAATAAAATAAATAATTGTGGAGAAATTCTATTTAATTTTAACATCATCGGATATAGTGAACCAAAGATGTTAGTCCCCAGAAGTACACTATAGCTGGAGTATACTGTATTCTCGTGTTTGGAAAATATGTCATGAATGGTAATCTAGTACCTCTACTTTCTACAAACTGCACAACATTAATTCTTAGAAAAAGTAATAAATTACATTCAAACTAAGTTTTCAGAACAGGCTACTATGAACTACTCTTAAAGAAATTATTTAAGGTCAGAATTAGAGGCAATATTCAAGATTTCTTTTCAAGTTATTTGATGAATAGATTACAAATAGTAACTGTGAACTTGTCCTATGTTGATATAATTGTTTAATGTGGTGTATCCCATGGACAATTCTGGGTCCATTATTGTTTATACTCAGCAGCAATGTTTTTAATATTTTGACTGAAATTGCATTGATCTCTTCTGATCAGACACTGCTTTATTAATCAAAGGTAGTTCTTGGGGAGTTGGATTGAAAGAAGTGAAAGAACTAGGTGCTTCAGTAGCACTTACTTTCATACATGATTTTTAACAACTATATTATAATACTACATGACCCGGCAAAAGTGCTTCCAAACAGGAAACATTTTTTTCCTGTTCTTAGTTAGAAGTACATTCACGTTATGCCTACACTATCTGCCTCAAAGCTAAACTCTACCTTCCTGTAGCCCTAAAAATAAAATTTACGATTTGCTTTGTTATTTTCAAAAATTTAGAGACTCATTTACATTATTTCAAGATCTAGTTTTCATTAGGGGAAAAAAATAGTTACAGATCTGCAATGTTAATTCTTTTTGCTATTTTTGAAAATTGGGATCTGTGCTATTTTAATATATGTACCTTGCTATATTTGAGAAAAAATATTAAGGAAAAAATTTTGAGCTGTTTTTTGAGAAAAAAATGTTTGAAATTGCTATATGTCATGTAACATGAAGCGAAAACTACTCATATTTTGGAAAAATTGTACATGACATTACTTAAAGATCTTTCTTTGAAGAATAGATTTTATTATGGAAAATAAATCTATTTTCAATATTATAGCTCCAGGAAGACACTGAAAATTTTTTTAACTTTTACAACTTTCGAAAATTCAGAGACCAACAAAAATTAGACTTGCTGAATTCCCCCCTCTCTCTTTCTCTCCAAAGAAAAGACGTACTAACTAATTAAAAAATTGAAGCCAATTTTTGAGAATATTTTTAAAAAGATTGAGGTTTTATTTAAAGAACCCCCTGAAAATCAAAATATCCATTCAAACTCGCAGGGCCTCGAGTTCAGCTACATCGAATGGGAATATAAATTTTGAAACATATTGTCTGAATGGTTTAGGTCCTAGTCTTGACAGGCTGTTTGCCATCAACCAATTTTTTTTTTAATATCAAAAACCTACAAGGACAATCATTTCTGACTACATAACACGTTTGAGGAAGTAATTTACTACACATATAGTAATAAAACTTATGTACTTTATCATTACAAGGGCCCCACAATACTTTCTCTTTACTAGGTAAGTGCATAGTATGGTGAGGCAGCAATGCTAGGTGACTAGCAGAAAATGTTTTGAGTCTATACATTTCGTTAACATAAGTGTTTGTACTATTTATGGTAGCTTCTCTGCACAACTTCATATTGTAATATCAAGATTTGTAGACCTAATTACCTTACTACTGATTGTCAGTATCCTCAATTATACAGAGTTAGAGAAACCAAATGTATGGGTGTGATGATGGACTTCATAGTGATAATCTTGTAAGTATCATTTGGTCAGAGGCTACTAGAGTGGTTGCAAGAAATAGGTTGAGAGCCAGTGAGAAAAACCATGTGTACAAAGCTCAAAAATATAGTTTGAGAAGTGAGCCAGTGTTATGAACAACAGGGAAACCCAAGTATTGCAGCCTGCAGGTGTCACCATTGCGCTGTGCAATTTTTTGAATGTGTCAAAAAAACTATGGACTTGGGAAATGAGTACACAGGTAATTCTTGTATATTGTTCATTAGACAGGCAAAGTGTGAAGGAGTTGTAAACCATACCCATACAGTGTCTCAAACTGTATACGCCATATTGAATTCAACGTGTCATTTTTCTGATACCCTCTTTGATTATGAGTTCAAAGATAATTTTATGTCCAATGATAGAAACGTTTTTTCATTACCAATTGCGGAGCAAACACTCATAACGTGACATGTCTACTTTACTCCTTTTCAAGAAAAACGCAAAAAGGTTATAGCATCAAAATTATGCAAATATTTTATTTGTACTCCATTCTTAATTATATAATAAGGATAGCTAAATAAATTATTAATATAAAACTT
The DNA here is from genome assembly GCA_011170035.1 of Teleogryllus occipitalis. NCBI lineage: Eukaryota > Metazoa > Arthropoda > Insecta > Orthoptera > Gryllidae > Teleogryllus > Teleogryllus occipitalis. The sequence goes on from BLKR01000979.1 coordinate 322,096, forward strand.
AAAGCATATATGAAGCATCTACAAATGAAAACCGATGAAATATGGAGAGTATACAAAGTTAAAAGAAATATCGCCAAAGAAATAGTTAGAAAAGCTCACCTATCAGCATGGGAAAGATTTATAAGCGAATTAGAAAATGACATTCATGGCAGACAACAGCTGGTATATAAAGCTTTGACACACAAATAGTGAATTACAAGACATGGCTAATTTGAATATTATAAAATAATGTCAATGAGTTGAACATTATCAAACTTTATGGTATAACCCTGAAGATGAAAATATTCTATGTGAAATGCCAGTACAAGCTTCAGTAGATGACATTGATTTAGAAGAATTAGAAACACCAATAACAGGACTAAAAAATCGAAAAGCTCTGGAACTTGACGAAATAAATGCCAAACTACTTAAATATGGAGGTTTGCTGTTAAAACTAAGACTCCCCACCTATTAAATTTATGTCAGAAGCAATACAGTGTCCCTGAAGAATGGCAAAAATCAAAAGTGATTTCCTTATTTAAATAAGGGGAAAGAAACGACTGTGGCAACTATAGAGGTATTTTATAGCATATTATCCACATGCTATAAAATATATGCAAAAATTTTAAATAAACGGCTTGTTAATATCTCTGATATTTTAATAACACAAGAACAAAATGGTGTTAAAAAAGGATGCTCCTGTACAGATAATATTTTTACCATCCAACAACTAATAGAAAAACATAGGGAATTGAATCTAGACCCATTTAGCTTGCAACGATTATGAAAAAACTTTCGATAAATTAAAACACTGAACTTTATGGGAAATTATGGAAAAAAGAGACTACCCGCACCACTTAATCATTAACATTAAATCTCTATACCAGAATACTTCCATTATCTTAGAACTAGCAGGATAATATTCAAAGGAAATAAAAACAAACCAAGGAGTTCACCAAGGATGTAGCCTTTCCTCAATATTGTTTAACATATACATGGATGATGTCATTCGAGAATGGAAAAACAGAATTAGCCTAAGAATTAAGCTTAAAAATGGAGTGTATTTATATACACTATTTGCTGATAATCAGATTATAATCCAAGAAAGTCAGGCCAACTTACAGAGGTCTATTCATCAATTAAACCAAACTTGCAAAGGACATAATCTAAAGTTTCAAAAACAAAGACCAAATCAATGGCATTGGTGGGAAAACATCCTATACACACCAAAATAATTTTGGAAAATACGACATTGAGTTTTATGAGTTTGCCATTTTAAATATTTGGGTTGTAACATAATGTTCTTCACAGAAGTTGATATAGATGGAAAAATCCATAAATACTGGAATATATGAGGTCAAATTGAACTATGTTTCCCCGTCTCTGCAATTTTTCTCATTGTATCTCTGCAACAGATTGCCCTAGGAGGCTGATTTTTTCTGAATCTACGTCCTTTTGTATCTTCTTTCATATGAACATCGTGATTATCAATTTGGTTTGGGGGCACTTTTCACCGCATTATTCGGCTATACCCTTTGAAATTAATTTTTTAATTTTGGGGGTTTTATACATGAAGCCCAATAAATATTCAAAATTTTCAAAAACCATGGCTCAAAATTGTTTCTGTAAATTTTTTGCTAGAATAGTGCAATGTATACTTGTAAAAATGGTGCAGAATTCATTAAGATGTTTTTCCTTTTCGGAAATTATAAAAGCTTAAAATATTTTGAATACTCTCCAACAACAATATTATCAGATAGACATATTGTTCTCAATGATATCTACTCTTAAAAATTAAATCTTTGAATGATCCAATATACCAAGATAGTAGTTTTTGCATAAGCTTCAAAGAAATTGGGACAATTAAAAAATTGGAAAATGAAGATTTTCTCAAGAAGGGTTCCATATTTAATTCCTCATTTTGTTATGGACCCAACGCTCACACCGTGGCAAAAGCACCAGTTCTTGTCAGATCACCGCAATTAAGCACCGCCAGTCACCCAGGGTTGGGTGACTGCAAGAGAACCCGCGGAGGTGTTGGCGACATTACTCTAACCAACTCGTGGCTCAGAGCGAAAGCCTTTCACCAAGGAAATCTGAGTTCGATTACCAGACAATCTCATTTGAAATTTGTTCTGAAAAAAACAAACTTGACTGCTTCATATGGGCTAGTCCAACCCCTAAACCCTGTTCTAATTCCTTCCCAATCTGAAAAACCAAGGCTGACATCCAACTGCTTTGAATATCCTCTTAGGGGGATCACCAAGGATTGCATACACTCTATCAATCTATGTTTTACTACTCCCTAATATTGTTACGGAATAATTTACATAGTACAAGAGAAACATAATAAACACTTGGACTGACAAGAAATAGGGTGTAATTGAGGAACTGGATCCTTACACCGAGAACAATAGAACAAGAATCATGATGGGGCCAATATGTAAAGGTGCAGTGCCGAGATATGTGATATTCAAGGAGTGCGAAGGTGCTCTTCAGAGGAGCAATAGGGACCGTGAGAGACACTGTAGGTCTTTAAGGTGCCAATAGATAGCAGCTGAGAGAATAGAGCAGAAGAGAATAGAGACAAACCATAACAAAGCCCTGATTCAAGAGAACAGGGAACTAACTTGTATAAGAAAGTGTGTTATTTTGTAGCATTAATAGGTTTTTCCTAAATGAAATCAGTTTTTTTAAATAAGATCTTAAAAGTAGTGTTGATGAAAAACTCTGCAATTTTTAAAAATTCAAAGGCAAATGTTCAACTTTTTGAAAAAAGTTGGGAAGATTGAGTTTAGCTTTGAAGCTAGTAGTGTAGGCTTAACGTGAATGGCGTGCTAACTTTAAGGATCTGAAAAAAAAAATTGCTTGTTGGAAACCCTTTTACAAGTTCATATAGTACTATGGCTTTATGTTTATGTTCAGGTTATGGCTTTATAATTATTTTACAATAATTAATTGATAAATTTTATAACATGTAGTATATAAATAAATTTATAACAGTTAACTCACCAGAGAGAGCTACGCGGTTTGAGTCTACAGTTTCTCCTTCAGAATCTGAGGATTCTGCTGCAAGAATCCGATTAACATCTCTGTCAACTTCTGAACTGGAGTATCCTTCTAGCAATACTTGGGATGGAAAAACAGCTACTGATCCACCTTGGACAATATTCAACCGTTGTTCAAGTTCCGAGACACGTCTTGCCAAAATTCTGGAATGTCAATGTTCAATGTTTAATCATCTTACCAGACTCTCCACTTAATATTAAAATTCAAATTTAACTAGGTAATGTAAAATCAGAAAGGAAAGAGTGTACTCTCTTCTACTGTAATACTGATATAATAATTGACAGATTTCATGACATATTTATAATTGAGTAATTTTCAAAACAAACCTGTTAGCCTTTTTTTGATGAGAGAGAGCCAAGGATTTATCACTTAATGCTTCTAAAAGAGCTAGACATAAACTTTTCATGTCAGCTAAAGTAGCAGCAGTATTTGGTAACTGAGCAGAGGTTCCGTGTTCAAGTAACTGTTGAACTGAAACGATAAGTACAATGCAGTATTTCAATACAAGCATATTATTTGTTTCAAATATGTATTCAACTTTGCATCACTTCTCCCTGTAAAGAATAGGTTCTATCCTTATTTTAAAACATTGTCATAATTTATTATGAAATCTACCACGTACATCCAGATTACAAGATTCTAGTTAGTATATAAAAGTAATCAATGTAATTAATCAGAATTTACTTCTACACCAATACATATTTTAATAAAATTGTGCATAGACACAGAAGAAAATCAGTACATCTAGTGAGTTAATGATCTACAATCAACTCACCCTGCCTGTGAGTCATAACCATGCCAGAACTGTTGTTAGCACCCAATTTTACTGTTCCTTTACTTCGCTTCTTTTCCAACATGCTCTGTTTACAAACAAGTTAAGATAATATAATCATGCAAGAAAGGTGAAGGAAAAGAATGAGTCAATATATCATCAGTATTTTTACATGTATAAAATAATACAAGAGAAATTTTAGTGTAACAAAAATTCTTACACTAAAAAATTTTAGTGTAAATAACCTTTTGGTTATTCAGCATTCAATATTAATGTGAATAGAAATGTTCATTATGATAAGAATTATGATATTCTTTCTTATCAATCTTTTTACCTTGTATTTCAATAAAGCTTGGTTCACTAATTCTTTTTCTTCTTCAGCTTGATGCAATCTATCTTGCAAATACCTGGCAATGAAAACAAAAATTCAATTATTAATACTCCCACAATAGGTATAAACTCAAATGCCATGTAATGTGTTCATTTCTTTTTAAGAAAAAAGTAGTAAACACCCACATGCACAAATATAATCTTCTGTAACAGTAATTATCAACGATAATCAACAAATACTCGAAAATAAACCCAATGTTGTAATTCAACCTTCTTGCGCAGACAGTCTGAAATGCACTGAATAATATGTATTGATGTATTATGCGATTTTCAAAAACGAATAAATTGCAATTTTTTGAAATATCTCTCAAGTCATTAACATTTATATTACATGGGATTTTTATACATTATTACTTTTGTGGACAGAAATTATTCAAATGTTCTCGTATGAAGTTTCTCGAAAATCGAAAAGTTTTCTGTGAAAATGAGCTCAAAATTGCGCATTTCCAGAAACTCACAAAACACATTTTCTTGAAAATTGCTCCAAATTATTCAATGAAAATTAACACATAGAACAGTTTTACTCTTCTATAATATTCTTAAAATCATATTTAAATTCTACTAGTAGGGGTCTGAAAAATTGAGATACAGTTGACTTTGGCATAGTGAACTTCTGAGGACTAACATTTTTGGTTCATTATATCTGATGATGTCAAAATTAAATTGAATTTCTCAATAATGATTGATTTTATTAATATAGAGATACAGGAAAATAGATAAACTGAACATTTCAATATCTTTATTTGTCCTTAAAAATCAATTATTTTCAATTGTTTGCTTCAAACTTTTTCATTAGTAATTTCTCTAGATCCTTCTCCAGAGTTCGTGCTATCTCCATACTTGATTCTGCATTGTCCTCTATGTTTAAGTATCGGAATGCAGTCTTGACAGCCTTCAATGCCTCTTGCACTGTTTTAACACCTTCCCACTCTCCGAAGGCCCTTTTTCTTGCCTAATAATATACGAGATACTTTTGGTACTGTGAAGGTACTAAAGTGACTAAAGAAACCGATCACTTTTCCATGCAACACGGCGGATATCATCAGGCTGTGTCAGTCACATGCTTCCTGTCACCTACGTAGAACTCAACGCATTTTATCTTGTGGAATATCAAGTGAGATCAAGATTGAAACTAAAGCAAGCATCACATGTCGCTGCTGCCAGTTGTAGCCCTTGCAGGACACAGCCTTTGATTCTGCAGTGAAACTGACAGGTAAAGTTCATCAGTAAGGAGCCCATTCCGGGTCCATAAGATGCCCATTCTGTCTCCCCTAAGAGTAAAACAAATTAGTAGCTAACATACTAAATGGTCATGTGCAATCAAGTTACAAAGAAAGGTCATCTCCTTACACATCAAGTGTTAATGTAAATTTTAGAATTTTAATAAAAATGTGAATCATTTTAATTATTAATTTTTTGCAATAATTCCTTTAAAATGTAATTTTTCATAGTTTACATTCCTTTTTGCACCCTTACTTTAGTTAGAATAAATGCCACTTTTCATGCCTATTTTAGGTAAAATAAATGCCTGAACTTCTGGGCTCTAGTAATGAGGAACTAGCTCTCTACAACTGGAATAGTACAACCACTGAGATGGTCCCATGAGCTACCAAAGGCATGTGTGTAAAAGTCCAGGTCCAAGATGGCTTGCTGGGCATGATTAGGGTGCACAAGAGAACAACGCTAGGAAGACTAGTTACTCTCACAGGTCCCTTAGGTGCCAAAAAGGAGCCAGAAAAGAGGTGGGCCAAAACCAGCCCCAACTCACAAATAATGGGAGAATTAACTAGAAAGAGGAAGTCTGTGCCATTTTGTAGCACCACTTGTTTAGGATGACAATACCTATTTCCTGTTTGATAGAGACTACACACTAAACATTGTCATACATATGTGCAAGTCATAAACTATGATTATATGGTTGACAAATTATTTCCTGACCCACGTTGTCATGAGGAAAAATAGTTACCATCAATTTGTTTTCATTCAATATCAATACATTACTGCCCCCATTCTCAAAACAGCACCTTGTTTTACTAATACTACTATTATTGCAGTTTTCACCATGATTTAAATACAACCTTACCCTGCAAATTCAATGCACATTTTAACAATTCTAATAAATTTAATAAAATTAAAAATAAACGTTAATCAACATACCATTTAAGAACAATTATTCTCACCTATTTTCCATTACAAGAGCATCAACATCCACTATATTTTTTCCGTCACCTTTCATGAGAGTGTTCAGTTCATGATTAAGTCTATGAACTTTGCACTTGTATGCATCTCTTTCAGTAACCAACTCTTCTTTCTCATCAAGAACAGACTGGAGATCTGCCTCCATTTGAGTGCACTGCAGTAAATAGACAGGTAAAATACATTAAGTATTATCCTCTTTATTCCACAATCCTCTAAAGCATTAAATCGTTCAACTTTTCAAAACTTGGGCAGAATCACAATGTGTAAAATATAAATAAAAAGAACACAAATAGTTTGTGCTTGATAAGTTTGTACGAGTACATAATAGTATGAATAAGTAATTAGAAAGACTATTCAATTATCCCATAAAGTTAAGATCATATTCTATACCTAAGTTATATTTCAAGGAACGGTTTCTTGAGATTCTGTTTAAGAAAAAAGAAAAGAAAAAAAAAGAAAGAAAAAAGAATATTTAATGCATCAATTAATCATGCATCAAGTGCATCAATTAATATTGTATAAATTATGATTTACCTAAATTTTAATGTTTTAATTCCAACATTTTTGTTTTAAGAATATATTGTGAAAATTTTATCTTAAATAAATATCAAATTTAAAAAGGTATGTCATAAATAATCCATCTTCAATTTCAATGAAGAGTAATATTAATTATAATATTTCAATTTTTTTTTAGAATTTATAGTATGTACATTTGTTACATCTAATTAATGTATTTATACATTTAATTGCATTATATCCTGAAGATGAAGCCCAATGACCTTCAACATGTCTATAAAAATGTAAAAAAATCATTAATAAAAATTTGTATAATATGATTATGTCTAAAAATCAAAGGACCTTCCAAGATTAAAAAAATATCAAAAAAGACCGTCCTTTAAGTAATATCAAAAAATTTAACGTCTGTAATGAAAATTGTACAATTTCAGAAAATTTGCCAACTATGACAATTGAGATGCAACACAACAATGGCAATGAATTGAACGAAGTTAGTATGAAAGATGAAAAGATATGTTTGGAGTGAATAAAAATGTTTCAAACTTATTCAGAATGTCTTCTTAACTTAAAAAATCAATGCAAGTATCCTACAAAAATAGGTATGTACATGAAAATCTGATCCCTAGTAATAACAGTAACATTATTTTTGCCCTGCAATTTGTAAATAAGTTCTATTTTGCTTAGAATCATACACACCTTAACATTCATTATTTCTAATTGCTGAACCAATTCTTCTTTCTGATGGGACGGAAAATTTTGATTCTCACCAGATATACTACAATTCTTTTGCTGACTGACTCTTTGACGTAGGACCTACAGTACAAAAATATAAAATGTTAGAATGAAAATTATACAAATGAAATATTTGTGGAACTGTAGAAATGATATTCAACTTCCTTTGCCAATCAAAATAATTTCAACTTTACACAAATCAATAGTGTGCATTATGCTCTATAGTTTGAGTATCCTATTAATTTATATGAATTGATTACAATTTATAAATGAGAACTTCAGCAACAGCCTTTCACACTGGAATTCAGCATGAATTTTGAAAATTAAACATTTATTATTTTTTAACTTTTTAGTTTTTTTGCTGTTTGGAGAGGCATTCATTTGTTTCTTCCAGAAACTTATACACTTCATTGTATTTAACTTTTTATTTTTTTAAATATATAAATATTAAATTAATTACTTACCCTACTATTCCCTGGCAACTAAAAGGGATCATTTTGAAATAATTTTGAAGAAGGAATGACATACCTTGACATCTCCCTGAGCATCTCGAAGCTTCTGTCTTAAGTCTTCAATTTCAATTTTCATAGCTTTATTTTTTTCTTTGGTCTCATTCAAAATTTCCATAATAGTACTCCCAGTATCATAACAATCTGAACCTGAAGAATACAAGTAGGATCGGCTGAGTCCCTGCAACAGAAATAGATACCTCAAACATCATGAAGTTCAGCATACAGACATTATAGCTGTAAGTACTTACTAAATCAAAAGATTTCTTTTTGAGTGATGTGTATCTGTCTTGTAATTGTTCTGCCATAAGTTTAAACTGATCTCTTTCAGTACGACATTGGTCGAGTTCTTTACTTAATATAAGTAAAGCTTCAGCCTTACTCTGTAGTTTGCGACGTAGGGCCGCATTCTACAACAGACGCATAAATTAATGAAAAGAGAGGGCTCCCACTACCTACCTACACACACACACACACACACACACTTGATTTTACCTCAGCAAGAAAGTTCTCCACGTACTCTTCTACACCAATTTTATTCGAGACTTTAGACATCTTAAAAATTACTAGTACAGACAGTACGTATTTAAAATATACAACTTGTTTCAAATATTATTTTCTAAATACATTGATAATTTTCAACTTCTACCACACGCACATTTGTCAATTCACTAGACCTTTGCGAATTTTCAGGCATTTTACAATTTGCACTCACAAATATCATAACGCGCAATATTGAACTTACACCGGATTCGAAAACTTAACCCAAATCTTATTTCAACAGCTGTCAAATTGACAGGCATCGGGCGACGCCAGATTGGCTTTAACACTTCGTTTCGCATAACGTAGGTCTCTCGAGAGAACCCACCAGGGCTGGCGAACTACATACTACTCTCAGGACTAGCGTTTGCTCAGTGCTGCGCTCGAACGGGTGGCGATATTACTTCGCCATGAGCAAAAGACTTGAAAGAATATAGAGAAGTAGTACAATATGTCAGAAGAAAGCTAAAGGAGTGACCAAGTTTACTCCTTCACGACTAGGATATAAGTTGACAAGGGAGCCCTTTCTGTGGAAGAATTTCGATGCGAAATGCTACTACCAAATATATTACACCTCGAAGAATTCATGAAGGAACTAAGAGAGAAAGGGAAAGAAATATGGAAAAAGAAAGAGAATGGATGGGAAGAGGACATGACCTAAGACATTCGATGGCAAGGTTTGCAGTGTACTTATTTCACCATTCTGTGTGCTAAACAAAAAGTTTCCACATAACAATCGTGTGTGTGTGAATGGTGCGAGGAATTATGCGATTGGTATCATGCACAAAGAGTACTATATACGTACTTCGATATTTTTTATTGTAAATTAATTAAAACTAAGTTTAATAAAAATCTGTATTGAACTATTACTTACATATTTTTGCGCATAGTGTCCGGGTCAGGTATATTCACCTCCCGCGCACGTAGTTCTTGCTTTGATTTCAAGTGTTGCTCAAGCTCTTTTGTTTGGATACGTTCTGTTTGAAGAAAATTATTTTATTTCGAAAACTTCACTACCCTTGCATATATTGCAAAAATGAAGGGTTTACACATAGTCATATTCACAAGAACGCTCGCAAACTGCTGGCCTGCTTCGTATAATCTCTGTAAGTAAACTTCAGCCAAAAATGTTGCTCAAATAAACTGGCAGACTGGCTTCCGCGAGACACAAAGGGACTTCCATCCAGAACGACCAACTTTACACCAAGAACTCATCAAATGTTCATTGTTAATCAACAATCCTAATGAAACAAACAAAAACAGATTCTCAAAGTATGGTAAACAATACATTGAATATCATCAATAATTGATTGAACTTGTTTACTTAAAACTTGCGAAATTCATAAAATTAAGTTGCAGATAGTCAGACGAAGACATATTGATATTCCCCTCGGACTGCCTCGGTCGCCGCGCAGCGCTCCGTAGCGTTCGGCGACAAGAATCCTCACACATTCGTTTGCGTCACCAAAGACCGCACTTTCACGTGTGTTAAAGCGGAGGGCCAAAGAATAAAGCAGTAAACCCAGTAATAGAGCCAAGAGCGTTGTGCAATACCTGGGAGTCACAGATGTCGGAGATGGCGCCAGTTGGACGTTCTTTGGTTTCAAAATAATTTCATATACATCGATATTACTGCAATATTTTGAATATTAAATACCATTAAGAGGAAAATGTATATTCCTAAGATATCGTAAGATCTTTTTCGATTATCTGGGGTTGCGCAACCGTGCAATCTAAGCCCGAGTCGCCACTGCTGTAGAGCATAGCATTCTTTGATCATGCCTTAAATGCCGAAAAAGAAACAGGTGGAACATATACATCTCCAAGCTTTGCAGGAAACAAAAATTAACTAATGGACTAGGTGAAACTCGCGGTGTGGTAGTAAAGTGTGGTAGTAAACTCGCGGTGTGGTAGTAAACATTTTTACTTCTCTCTCTCGCTCTTTCTCTCATTCTCTCTCGCGCGCTCTCTCGCACCCTCCCTCTCTCTCTCTCTCTCTCTCTCTCTCTCTCTCTCTCTCTCTCTCTCTCGCAGTAGGCAAAAGGGACAAATGTGACATGAGACAAAAGGGATGAAATGAGACAAAAATTTCAGAATTTCTTGTAGTACTAACGAAGATAAATGTCACGGTTTGAAATGACATTACATTCAGTAGAATTTTAAAAAATTGTAAATTTAAAATATATAGACGAAAACATTGTAAAAATAAATTTTGTTTACATTTATTTCCAAAAATTCTGTTTTGTGGCAACGACTTATTTATTCATGCATTTATGAGCTCTGGTAAAATTTAAATCGAAAGTCCGTTTAACTATTTCAATGGACTCTCGAGCATTTTAACGGTCGTTGCTATGGTCGCTCTCTTAATTCGTTAGATTGCTGGTTGCTAAGGAGCTAAGCGCGTGTTTATCGACATAAATAATACAAAAAGCCAAAAAACAACTTTCTTGAAGAGGCATCATATAATGACTAAATACACACGATGTAACTGATGTCGCCTCTCTCATTGAGGCTCAGCTATTGAACATTGTGAATAGTGTGGTCTACACTCAATAAAATTGTCATTATCGATGATGTTATCATGGAAAACGGACATGTACTCCTTCACCTTCCCCTTACCACCCTGATTTAAATCCTAATGAATTGTCTGGGGGCACATTAAAGGACATGTAGCAGGTAAAATTATAAAGGGTTCTTTTCTTAGTAAAAGTTGAATTATGCAAAAAATTCAGTGATTACTCCGCTGAACAATGTAAAATGTGTGATGGTCACGTGAAAAATGTAGAAAAACATCAACTGTCAGAGAATGTTAAGAGGAGGTGGGCCAGATCAACGTCACTTTGAGGTCGCAGTCAGTTAGCAGTAGCAAGAAGAGTGTCATGCCAGTGATAACTATTGCGTAAGCGAGAATGACAACAGAGTCGCCGTCAAGAGCTTAGCGTGAGAAACAAGTGGGAGAACTAAGTTGTAACATGGCAACATGGCGGTCGAAGGAAAAGGCAACGCCAATGTCGACGTGGCCGGTGCAAAAGTCAACGTGTATGGCAATATTGGTTTAATGGCAAAATTTCGCACCCGGGACGATTGGGGATTATATTAAGAACGTCTTGAGCAGTATTTTAAGGCGAACTCCGCAGCAGAGGAGCGAAAAGCCCAGTCTTACTGACTTCAAACGGTCCAGAAGCATATGAAATTTGTGTGACACGGACCTTCTCAAAACAAGCACATTTATTCAGTTGTGCGAAATTCTAAAAAAAAAAAAAATGTTTTCGCCAAGGGTTTCAGTGTTGAAGGAACGGATTCAGTTCTACGAACTGAAAAGCCAGACGAGAGGATCAGTCAATGGTACGTCAGAGTGAAAAGTAAGGCCCCACTAGTTGATGACCTGATAAACTAACAATTGTTATAAGTTTGGCAACCATTTAGAAAACAAGCTCAAAGTCCGAAGATGCAGAATGTTCTCATTTTGGATCGTGTGTGCAAAGAAGAGCACACCACCATGTTCGCAGCTACCTACGTGACGGCGCTCGAGAAGAATGTTTTATTATCGACTGCGACTAATTTTCTAGTCAACAAGTTGGACAAGGCTCTATGCGGCGCGGAGCAGCGGCGGCAGAAAGACAAAAAGATAGAGTAGCAGTCCCAGCCGACCAATAAAAAAGAAGTGAGGGCCAGCAAATTTAGCTATATAAAGTTTACGGTAAGCCAAATTACAAATTCGCAAAGTATAAAGATTGTGAGTATCGTTGCAGAAAATTTCATGATTTCAGCCATTTAGCACGCGTATGTAACAAAGATACTGATGCAAAAACTTACTTCATTCAAAGTGAGACGACGAAATTACCGTCATCCTGGAGTGGAGTCGATGAGTCCAATTTCAAATAAGAGGATTTGCATAATTTATCGGAAATCGGATTACTCTACTTAGTAAAAAAATCAAAACGTTAACGCGTGGTTTGTCGTTGTCAGAAACAGCAATCGACCATTATTTGTCCGCGACGTAATGAAAATCGTATCATTAAATACAACCAAAGTGAATTCATTGAGGACGGAAAGCCTTTCTGGGTGTGTTTTCGAATCCATTAGAATAGTTAGGTTGTTATAAATACTAGAATATAACATTAAAGGTACGAGATGTCCTGCTGATGTTTGTAAAACCGCGGTCAGTAGTTATGCGTTGAAACAGCAGGTGGAGCGCGAATTTTATGGACTCGAGAAAGTGAAGTTATAACTCTTGTAGCGAACTGCGATTCTGGAACGTCATTTATTCCATTCGCCCAGAGGGTAAATTTGGGCTAAGCGTAGATTACAAAACTACTTTGAATAAGCATCTCGAAGATGTCAAATTCCCTTGCAGGGCATCGAGGATGTATTTGCGGAATTTCAAGATCGTGAATTATTAACAAAGCTCGATTTTTTGAAAACGTATAATTAGTCAGAAATCACACACAAAACAAAAATTCTGTTTGCAAGGAGAACTCACAAAGATATTTTAATACCAAGCAGACTTCCGTTCGACAGCAAGCCAGCCAGTGCTTTTTTTCAGAAAACCATTGAAAAGGTTTGCAAGGCGTTGAGGAGACATGAAATTTTGTTGACATTGTGATAATGGGAGCAAACACTACAGAGGATTTGGCTAATCTAATAGATGTGTTCGAACATCTCAAACAAGCGGACTTTACGCTGAACTTCTTCCTCTTTGATCCTGTTCTTCCATAGAATGAAGGTAGGTGACCCATCTAGATGGCCCTACAGTTTTATCATGATAGGTTTTCTTAGGATTATATAATCAGGGTAGTTTCCCATTGCTTTCCCTGATGGTTATTATTATTATTATTATTATTATTATTATTATTATTATTATTATTATTATTAGGAATAAAGAGGTGATGATGGGTGAAAGGTCTAGGATGATGGTGGTAGGTTGGGTGGTGGGAAATGTTCGTGGATTTTTTTAACCATCCCAGCATTCGCCTTATGACCAAGGGAAACCACGAAAAACCCCGGGCAGGATGGCCGGCCGGCGAATCCAGCGTGCTACGCACTGATCCACTTGGGTCGGTAAGCTGCAGTTAGCGAAGCGCAAATGTTTCTAAAAGGAAATATGTTTAGGTCATATCATTGACAAAGATAGCCTACACAAGAACCCCGAGAAAATAGTGCCACTGTGGAAGAACTGGTTTAACAGGATACCATGGAGGTCAATACTTGGTAACCCACTATGGTAAGCAAAGCACGATATCCTACTATGGAATATGTGAGCTGAAATTAGCAAGCGTAGTAGCATCGTTGTACGAGGTTTCTAGTTTTACAACCGAATGTCAATGGAATACGAAGTGTGTTGAGGCCTTCAGAGAGGTAAAGGGCTGGATCACATATGATTAAACGCTTGAACATTTTGATACCTCATTACAGCTAATGTGACCTGCGATAGATGAAGTGTGGGATTGAGAGTTGTGTTACTTCACATTTTTCAGACCGTTAAACCAAATACATCTTCACTTCTAAATAGCTAAAAAAAGAAAAAAGCGAAATTATTCAGTTACATACAAAGAACCTTTAGAATTTAATATCCATCAATATTTAATCGGCAATGAATTTATTTTGGCCACAGACCACTTTTGGATTTGTTTGGGGAGAAAATAAAGGGATTCCAAAAATGGCAGTTGATCGCCTCCAGACTTGGACATTGTTTTCTAGTGGATTCAATCACAAAATCAAGTATATTAAGAGCAAAGAAATGGTAGCGCAGACAGGCTATCGAGTTTCTCAATTGGATCAAACAATGATCCCGAGGGGGTGATGAGGACTATTTTCATTTTTAGACGAAGACATCTCTGTTGATGCGGAGCAGATAAAGGTTGCGATTCGCACAGGCAAAATCTTCAGTAAGGCACACTTGTATGTCAAAGAGAGTTGGGAAAATGTGGTGCTCGACGATTTAAAAGCATATCGACTGCGATCATCAGAGATCAGCGTATTAATGCGGTTGGTACAGAGTTTTAATCCCAGAATTTTATCACAGCCAGCTATCAGAGAGATACAAATCATTCATCAAGATATAGTCAAGACGAAGACGCTCGCATGTCAGTTCTTCTGGTGGTCAAATCTTGATAAGGATATTGAGATTTTGTCACGTATGTTTGTGAAGTTGCGACGTCTGAATCATGCAAGCCAGCCACCCAAAGCAAGGTTGATCAAGTTTAACGAACCCTAGCAAGTCTTTGAAAGTGTTCACCAATATTATGCTGGTCTCATTACCGGGAAATATCAGTGTTGGTCGATGCATTTTCAAAAGGTCAGAGGTATCGGAGGTGTCCTTAATCGATTCCATTACCTTTACTGAAAAATTGAAAGAATGCATGGTTCGGCATTGCATGGTTCGGCATTCCAGAACTCATATTTGTAGACAACGACGCACAGTTTGTCTCCAAAACCTTCTCGACATTTTGCAAAAGAAATGGAATCCTGTTCCAAACATCTCTACCTGCCACTAACGATGCGGCAGAAAAATAGGGCGAAATCGCTCAAAAGCACGTTAACGAAAGCAAGCTTAGTCAGACAAGCGTATCAGCTGCACAAGCAAACCAATTCTTTTGAATTGGTATTTGTTCACCTATCGTCACATTGACCACTGTAACAGAGGTCAGACGAATCAATTATTAGGTGGGGATCTGAGAACGTGGCTGGATTTCTTGCGCCGACCCTTTGTGAATAAAATGCATAGAAAACAATGAGATAATTACCATGTTTCGCAGAAAGTGTCTTTCGATTAGTGATTTCGGGCGAGTCAACTGCCAAGGTCATTAGTCCTGTAGGTGTACTGTATGTTTATATCGCGGAAAGTGACGATCTCCCCCCTCTAGATGACAAGATCCGGGACCGTCAGTTTGCGGGGTTTCCCCAACTCCGCATCTCGCAGGGAAATGCCCCGCTTGTGGACAAAATCCTTCTAGCCGACAGGTAGGTCGGCGCCGGATCTCACCACCAAGCGGGGAAGATCACTGCTAGCTCCAGAAGATAAAACATGCACTCTACTTTCAGGAATAATGACCTTAGCGGTTCACCGGCCCGGGATCACTAACCAATCAAAGTTCCTGACTGGTATCCCGCGATGTGTGGTAGTATAATGCATGTAAGCGTGTGGGGTACGGATAGGACAAGGAAGAAGACAGAAAAATCGCACGAGGTCCATGGCCTGTTTGTGAGGGAACTGCTCCAGCATTCGTCTGATGTTGATCGGAGAAAACACGGAATACAACCGACCAGAGCAGCCGGCTGCTAGAATTTTCCATCAATCTGCGGCTGAATTCGACCTAGCTTTGTAGCTAATGTCAAAAAACTAGCCACCGTCAGGACTCGAACCCAAGGCCTCTCGGTAAGAGGTGCTGCAATGACATCAATTAGTGCCCTGAACCACCTAAGTCTGTGTAGGTATCTTTCGATGAAGAGGAGTCATGAGTCATGTTATGTACACGATTATAAAAAGAATTGAACAAACCTTGTTTGGAGAGAGAGCGAGTCATGGAGAAGTTAGGAGACAGGTTGTATGTTTGCAGTTCGATCAGCGAAAATTACACCAGAAAAAAATCATACCTCCAGGGTGAAAGTAGGATATTTCAAAGGAAATGATCACGTTGATTTCGAAACTCAATGTAAAAAGTTTCTATCCTACAGGGTTCAAAAGTCATGAATATATTTAATATTTGAAATGAACAAAATGCAATAGTCTTCCGCATTTTTACTCCGGTTTATCACTACAAGATTTTATGATCATGCTTCATATGAGGTAGGAACAAGTTAAAAATGGTATACGCCTATTCATGCAATAATATTGGAACATCCTGGAGGGAGAAATTACTATTGCATTACTTAATTTTTTGCGCTTGGTCACTTACTCTTGTATTCCTATTTACGCTCTGTCAAGAAACTTGCAATAATCTCCCATCATTGCAGACTTCTTATGCCCTTAGTATCTATTTATTACAGCAATATTTTCATGTAACCATGTTCATCACTAATATCACCCGAATTCTGCGGGAAAAATTAAGATGGGAGTGAAGAAAATAAACTTTTATGACATTCTACACCTCCTCACTCTAATGTGACGTTGGATATGAAAGTGATTTAACATGCAGTTCTCCGAATTATTAAAGGCTTCCTTACCTTCCTTTTCTGGAATATTATCAATATCTCGTTCGGAATATTATCAATGGTGGAAGTCATGGTTATCGACTCAACACGATTGGGTTGCGTCCGGAGTCTGTGATCAGTGGTCACCGAAGACCCATCATTTGTTTTTTATTTGTGCGAAGAAATGCGACAAAAAAGATTTTTCAGTTGATAGCAATATAGAATGTCACGCATAAACGAATAACATACTAATTGGTCTATACCAGATAACTATTGGGAATTCTAAAATTGAAAATGATTTATACGTTTATTTTTAACCAAAAGAAAAATGAGTTATGTATAATTATTAAAATGATTTTAAATAGTGAATATACCTGAAAAGACATTTAGTGCATCAAAATAAAAGTTCAAAATGCTTCTTTTTCAAAATTATAGCATTTATGTAAAGTACATGCCATTAAACAATGACCGCCGACTCCTGTCCGACGTCACGGGAACCGCTGGCCTCTTGTCCGCCGCTTTCTGCGACCTGTGATGAATTGTGAGCGGCTTCCGCGCGATCGTACTTTGTCCGGGCAGCTTAAGCAAGCGTACGCATTCCCACACTGGGATTTGAGACGAGCTCAAATCGGAACGGGTTTACTTCCAGGATTGTTTGGAAGGCGAAGGGAAATGCAAATGGGCTTACCTTTTTGCGATGTGATTTTGAAATGTGATGTGACTTCATGTGATGCAGTATGTGCACATTTATTGGCAAATAAACATAGTCGCTAGGCGCGCGGACGCCGAAAAATTACTCAGTTGTTGAAATGCTGTTAAGCGACGAGTCGGTCGGGAGGCGTCGCATGAGATCGACGCCCTCCTCAGCTGCAGCCCCTAGAGGTGTTGCTGGCCGTAGGCGGGCCGGTGGAGGGTCCAGCGCCGCACCCGAAGTCCGTACTCCGCCTCCCTCGTCGCCGTTTCCCGTGGGCTCACGCCGGCGCAGGCACGCTGTCGCGAACTATCGAAATTAGCGGGTTCAGTTCCGCGGCCACAGTTCAGTTTTCGGCGTTTGCAGTCACACACGTCCGATCCCCTCACACACGTCTCTGGCTTTGTCTGTCATACGTTTTGCTTCCGGATATCTCCCAAACTCCCGCCACACGTCTGTCCCCGCTCACGCTTCATGAGCTTCACTTATATATACAGCCCCTCTCACGCTTCATAAATTTCTCTGCCTGTTCGACGTACCGGACATCTACCCGGTCACGTCTGTCTCCTCTCACTCTCCGTAAACTTACACGACCGTCTCCTCTCCCTGTAAGCTTCTGTCTGTCCGTCTTTCCGGGCTCCACCTGCACTCGTCTTCCCCGCTTCAGGTGATCAGTCTCGTCGGTCTTATTGGTTTACGTCATGTGAAGTTGTCGTGATTCGTCCCTTTGGTCACGTGTAAAGTGAATCCCGTTTGGCGTTTTCCTGTATTGCGTCTTGTCCACCGAGGGGAATCCCAAAGTTCATCACTGTCCGAGTTGGGAAGTCGCTTCATATATTTCACTTATGTAATAGTCAGTGGTTCCCAGAAAGCGTATGCTGCTTTGTGCGACCACCCGGTCCTGGGTTGGTTCGTGATATTTCATTAAAACAAAATATACTCTTCCAGACACCAGATATTTAGTAATAATAGACCATTTTTCGTATAAAAAATAAAATTTCTCCTTTTAAGCAATCACCTCTCTACAACAAATTTTTTCTAGAACCAAGTGGTTGTTTCATCTAAGTTTAATAGCTATTTATGATCCCTGGAACTCACAATTACTACATTAGAGTAAATTAGTTCATAACCGATTTCAAAAATCACTGGAAAATGTAATGAAATTTTAAAATTTTTCAGCTCATTACAAAGTAAGAGATAGAGAGAAAAGGAGAGAAAGAGAGAGAGAAGGGGAGAAAGGGAGCAGGGGAAAGACAGTCCAACTTATTTTTTTGGCCACTAAGTTTTCAAGTTAATCGATGATGGGAAAACAATATCCATATCAATATAAACAACACAAAAATGACCTCACCTTTTGTAAGGGAAAATTACTTATCACTTGCACTAGTAGTGTTCAAGAAAGTAAAAGGAAGGAGGAAGAGGAAGGAAGTGTAAGTCAGAATGAATATTAAAATTAAAAAGGAAACTCCTGTTATACAATTCTAAATTATTTAAACACAGTTTTCGTGCAATCAATAATATATTTAATTATTTTTTGTTTAAAATGACAATCTTGTACAAAGACAAATATATTATATCATAAATCTCAACATTAGTTCACAAGTCAGGTTGAATAAACTGACAGATAATAAATATTTTTGATTTTTACACAAACATTAAAACTTAATTTTAATTTTACATTAAATCACTGTAGGACACTTCATGACTTGTATTTCTAAACAATTCCATTTTTTACTTCCAATAAATGTAAATAATAAAATAAATGATATAAAAATACTAGAAACCATTGACAATACTTGTACTTAATTAGGACCCTTATATGCAGTGGAAAGTATTAATAACAAAATAAAATAAAATATATCATAAAAATAAATTCTGTTACATACATATTAAGAAACAAATCAAACAGGACTATATAAAAAAATCATTTAAATCAGTAAGGTAAATTAAAGCAAAATTCTATTTGGGCAATTCTTTTCTTTTCCTATGTTCTAATTATATAAGTACTTCAGGCAGGCTTGCAAGTAAACGTGTTGTATTAGATCTGTAAGTATTAATTATGACTCTTATTTTCTGTTATACTCGTATTTTACAGACAGTTATAACCTTACAAAATGGTTTTCATTTTAATAACAAAGGAAGACAATGGAGATGATCAAGATGAAAGTTACTTCAAGTTTTACTTTCATGCTTCATACATACAGCTTTACTTTCATGAGCCTTGACAAGCATTTGCTATAAATTTCCAAATGAAAAAAGAATTCAATTGGAAATATGATAAAACTGTCGTTTTATTCCATATTAAAATGTGGTCTCATGCAACCAATGTAATGTCATTGGCAATAAGATTAATATAAAAAGTATTCTTTCATTTGACCAATCTTTGCTAATAGGCAAGTATCCAACATAAAACCATTTATGAATTAAACAAGAATAATACCAAAAAACATTAAATTAATTATTCAATTACACTTTTGAATGTAATTGATTGTATGCGAGAATAACTTCAGCCTGTTTTTGTCCGGATTCAAATGCTCCATGAGTTGTTGAAAAATGTGTTTCATGTGTTGCTTCACCAGCAAACAATAAGACCGGGTGCTGCAAAATAAGAAATGAAATAAAAATTAGGGATACCCAAAAATTAAAATGTAATAATAATAATAATAATAATAATAATAATAATAATAATAATAATAATAATAACAACAACAACAATTGAACTGAGCGAACAGGCAAAAATCAAATAAGACTTCGACAACGTTCTGAAGTAGACGTTAGGCGAAACGGTGAGCTTCCAGCAAAGACCCCACGTGGAAACTCGAGATCTGTGATCTGTAGTACCCGGCAGTGTATAAGTGACTCTGAAAGTTCAATGCGCTTCACAGTACTACGTACATAGCATCACCTACCTTCGGCAAATTCGAATTTTATCGCCTCAGCGTCGTCGTGCAAGTACGATGAGCGGGGCAAGAAGGAACCCTGACTGTGAGAAAGTAAACAAATCCTCGGAAGCTGATTGCTTCAGAGAAGGTCATATGTACCACAGCAAGTGGCGGAAGAATTGTCAGAGCCGCTTATATGTTGCCGGTACTGTACATGTCTACGCTAAGAGCAACGGATACTCGAATGAGTTAGTTTTAGTTAATGCCTTATTTTACGTGGTGGGATTCGGGCCATCAAGCCCGCTCTTCCATCTGACCACGCAAATTTCGCTACGCTGTTTTCACTGGCACATCTAGTGGAGAAAGGAGGTATTTTCTTGGGCGTCGAAACAGGCGATTTGAATTTAGCTCGGAGGCTTCTTTTAGGCTTGAGAATCTTTTTACATGCAGTAAATCTACTAAATGGGACAGCCGGCTTTACTTCCCCTCAGAAGGAAGGCGTTCGAAGGATTTTCTCGCCCTTCAAAATCCATGGTTTCGATTGGGTTTAAACCCGCAAACTTGGTACAACAGGCCGGTACGCTAATCGTCATACCACCGAATTCGTGAAGAGTCTTTCTAGACAGATAGAAGAAATATCGGTAGAAGTGAAAATCACGTTGATCGGCCAAAATAAGCGGGGTAAAAGATTGCCGTGTTTCAACTAGAGGATAAGGCAGCGAACATTCTCCTTAAAAAAATCTGAACTTATAAGAGTAAAGAGGGTAAATTATTATTATTATTATTATTATTATTATTATTATTATTATTATTATTATTATTATTATTATTATTATTATTATTATTATTATTATTAAGTGGATAAGTGAGGAGGCACACCGTCCTTGACCAATGTTACAGGTGCTTACGCCACAAACACTTTTCTCAAGACTGAAAGGTCCAGATCGAAATGACACCTGCGGCAAGAAAGGACACAAAGACCTCATGCTCTACGGAGAAGGCTAAACTAACGCACCCGAGCGAGAACTCTCGTGTGTTAAATCTCACCCCTTCTTCCCTATCCTTCCATTTCCATATTAAGGAGGTTGTCACGTTGTGTCAAAAATAAGATTAAACGTTGCAACTGAAATTTATCAAAAGATTAGATATTTTTACATGCTTTCTCAAAATATGGAGCGATTCTACCGTATAGTTTAAAAGATAATCACATTTGAAAACTTGCGTTTTAACACGCAAAGTATAGGAAAAGAATCTCGTCCGACCATAAATAATTAAATTTGAAACACTTCTACATAAGATCACATGAGGGGGAAATGTTATAAATGTAGATTAAACCTTTCTAAAGAGAGAAAAATTGGAAGGAAAAGATTTTATAGTGTAGGTTGGACAAGAACACAAAAAGAAAATAACATGTCATCAGCTTTTCGTAAGAACGTAAAAGCGCGGCAACTTTGAATGACTTACCACTCGGCGGGAATTTTAAATATCGAGAAACTGAGCAAGGCTAGTTTACGGGCTTTGCTTTGTGAGTTGACATACGTATACAAGGTGATTTATCATGAACGTTTTAATGTTGTGATGTTATCATGAATGTAAAATGTTTTAATGTTGATCCGTCCGCGTTGACCTCAACGCGGACGCCGGCCTCAACCTTAACCCGGCCTGGAAATCCCTACCACCATCAATCTGCGACTGCGAGGGGGCGGCCCCACACCGTCCGACTACGAGGATGGCCAGCGCGAGGCCCTGGTTGGCACAGACCGCTAGCCAATCAGAGGGACCCCTCCGCCAATCACTGCGCACCTGCCCCACTCGGGAAACCAGACCGGACAATATATAATACCCTCCACGCAGCAACGCGGCGTCACTGCCCTGAGGAAGCTTGCGACATGACAGGCGAAACGTCGGCCACTCAGCCCACAACGCGACGTGACCCGGACAGCCGAGAAGTCATCGACTCGAGCCGCGTAAGCTTACGTGTACAAAGATTTACTCAGAAATATAGACAGATGTTCCAGGAAAAATTCACAACAATTCCTTAAAAACATTTTAAATACTTACCCAATCTTCCTTGACAGTTTGCTTTGCGCTTTCCTTGATAGTCACAAAAAATATTAGAAAAGCTTTTTATTCTTGAGAAAGCGAACGAAAGTTGTCCATGCGAAAATACAGGATTGGGCAAATTCAACTCTCCTCTTTGCAATTTTTGAAATTGAAACTGCAATGCCAGGAAATATCGATAAGCGCCGAACCAGCCAAAATGTAACTGTATGACCAAGAAAATCTCATACTGCAGATTGCGGTGTTTTGGAGTTATATAACACACTGCTGGCATATTTTAACACTGCTGCCCGTGTGTTGCAAGACACGGGCCTGGCTTGCAGCCAGGACGAGAGAGAGGGGGGAGAGAAAGAGAGAGAGAAAGAAAGAGAGAGAAAGAAAGAGAGAGAGAAAGAAAGAGAGAAAGAAAGAGAGAGAAAGAAAGAAAGAGAAAGAAAGAAAGAGAGAGAGAAAAAGAAAGAAAGAGAGAGATCGAAGAGTGCTCTTTGATTTCAAAATAATTTCATACGTCGATATTGTTGCAATATCTCGATTATTGAATGATATCAAATCGAAAAGGTATACTTCTAACAACGTGTTTGATGTGGATTCGCGCTGGAGATGACGTTTGAGGACTGATTGCTCGACAGCAGATGCAGTCAAGATTGAATTGGAAGCCGTTGAAGACACGCGTCTGACCCACAACCCAGCCAACTGTACTTCGGTTTTTATAACATGGAGCGTGAGGGACCTTGTCTTCACGATGGAATCCGGCACGGCTTTTCGCGTCTTTCATGGTCGGAACGCAAGATTTCAATTCGACGTGCGAACGGATATTCTGATGGCCTTGGAAAATAAGTAAGATTTTACGACCGGGAGGCATTACGGCGAGTGTAGTGCAACGAACGATCCTAGGACTTCTGGAATATCGCATATGACGATGTATTCCATGTAAAAAATGCCAGAAGATACAGTCGTGATACGGTATGCTGACTGCAGCGATCTACAGAGACGTACTACGAGAACGCCGGGAGAAGAGCTGGGAACACGGGCTCAGGGCATCAATTGATGTCACTGCAGTGCTCTGACAGATGTCCTAGGTTCGAATCCCGACGGTGGCAAGATTTTCGACACTAGCTAGACAGCTAGGTCCAATTCAGTCGCTGTCTCGAAGAGAATTCTAAAGGCCGGCTGCTCTTATCGGTAATTTTCCGTAGTTTCTGTGATCAATACCAGGTCAATGTCGGAGCAGTACCCTAACTAACGGGCTACGGACCGCGAGCAAACTTTTTTACTTTTCTTCCCCTTCCTTGTCTCATCTCTTACTTACACTTACGTCACATAAGTTTTTAACTGGTTTTGACGTAAAAATAAATAAACACTTTCATGCACAACAATAACACAACATGCCGGGAGAGCAGACGGGAGCCTAGAACTCGTCCCGCCTGGGGCGGTGCCCCGCTGCTGGGAGATACTTGGTTGAGAAAAATCCCGCTAGCCGATATGTAGGACGGGCGCAGAGAAGGTACTATGCAATAGGAGATGCAGATGATAAAGCAAAATTTCAACAATTAAGAAGAACAGTTTCATGTCTACTCAAAGAATTCAGAGCAAACGAATAGGAAGATATAAAAAAGCAGACATACAAGATCGCACAGACATTAAAAAAGACCCTCCGGAAACCACAGGACCCAATAACAGGACTACATGACACACTACACGGACACGTGACACAATACATTGACTTATGACCCTGATAGGAAAACAGAAATGTTTGCAAGAGTAATGGAAAACAGATTTACACCAACCCCCTAACAAACTTACTCAAAAATTAATGGTGTATAAGTCCAAGACGATGGGAGAAGATACTAACTAAATGAAGACAGCGACGAAACGATAGATATTGATAGCCTTAATGAAAATTTAATAACTGAAGATCAAGTAATAGCGGAAATAAAAAATCTGAAATTTAAAAAAAGCGAGTGGTTCTGACAAGATAAATGCAATGATGCTTCGAAACATTCCCCGTAGCGCAACTACTGCACTCCTTCAAATCTTCAACGCCTGTATAACAGTTATTTCCCGAAAACATGGAAGCTCGGCACGGTAATTCTAATCAACAAACCCGGAAAAAATTATAGAGATACACAAAATTACAGACCGATAAACCTCTTATCACAAATAGCAAAAATTTTCGCATAGTTAATATTACCAAAAATTCGCAAGCACTTGGATAAAAACCAAGTAATACGTCACGCACAATTTGGATTTGAGAAAGGCTGCTCGTCTGCACTACAGGCCTTTCGTCTAGCTATGAAGGCATCATTTTCCCTGGCACACTCAAGCCCCCTTCCAGCCATATTCTTTGATCTTTCTTCAGCCTTTGATAAAGTCAACCACAACCTCTTTCAAAAATGGAAAAAACTTCTTCCGTCCTATCTCTACCTTCTTATTAAAAGCTATCTCGTAAATAGAACCTTCCCAATCCGCTTTCAAAACCACTTTTCAACAACTAAAATAATTCTAGCCGGCGTCCCGCAAGGAGCCGTTTTATCACCTCTTCTTACCTTATTCATTCACGGTCTTCCGACTTTTCCCCTAGTTGCTGAATACCTGTATGCAGACGATGTGGCGTTCACTTCAAAAGCCTGTCACCTCCCAATAGCTCTGCAAAGACTCCAAAATGCAGCAAACAAATCGTCACTTGCATACGTCAAACATCGTCACCTGCATTGAAACTCCGCACTCACTGGTACTCCGCATAAAAAAGGCAGGGAAAACCAAAGTTTATAGCTTCCGGTGGAGTAATTTGACGACAAAAATTCTCTGAGGACAAATGACAGTAAATCATTTGAAAGGAATGGAAAGCAGTTCCGTCGGAAATCCTTTTCGGAACTGCTTTCCAAAAGTAGTTATTAGGACCCGGATTTTAATGACAAGTCATATTTTTTCTGCACCTTCGGGTGAACTTTAAAACAATTTATGCACGAATCCAGGTATTGTCGATTAGAAAAACGTATTTTTATTGTGCATATAAAGTCATATTTACACCGTTTTCAGTAAAAGGTCATATTTTGTCCAATTGTTTTCCAAAATGCATACGAATGTCATTTTTGAAGACACGAGAATAAAGAGCTTGAAAATGTGTCTCACATGATAATGTATCAAGTGATATTGTCACAAATAAAGTCAGCAATTACATCACAAACGATTATTTGAAACGTAAGTGAATTTGAACGGAGTGAGTTGGTTCGAGCTCGTGGTCATGTGGCTGAAAAAATTTACAACATATTGCTGCGTATACAAGCATTCTTTTTAAAAATGCTAGTTAGTTTCAACGACTGCAAACCGCATGTAACATCCTCACAATCTGTTCTTGAGTGAATTTTGTATTTATGTTATACTTAAAAAAACAGGAATTTAAAAAAAATAAATGTGTATAGCGTCATATTTTATTTTTTAAGGTCATATTTATATAGGTCTTAGGTCATAAATGCTTACATATTTCGCTGATTTTTAGGTCATTAAAATCTGGGCCCTAGCAATTATACGGGCTCGTGGTTTTGTTGGGCGAGTGTCTCACACTATTTAGGATTCCATACCTTCCAGAATGTTCTTTAGAATTTTCACGAATTCCCTCGTCAAAACTAAAATTATTATTATTATTATTATTATTATTATTATTATTATTATTATTATTATTATTATTACCAAACAAGTCCATAATTATCAATTCAAGGGATCGGAACATATCGACAACCCACATTCAGTTGGGCAGCATCGAAAATACTTGTATTTAAATTACTTATTTTCGATACTTTAGTAATTTGTATTTTGTAACGAAATAGTTATTTATATATCAAGGGCGTTCAGTAGATGTGTTTGCCCCGAGGACGACTTCCAAACCCGAGGGTCTCTGGCCCGAAGTGTTGGAAGTCGCCTGCAGGGGCAAAAACACATAAGTAAAGTAAACAGGGGCAAAAACACATAAGTAAAGCCCGTGATGCATACAAAACTTTATGGGTTACTAGTTCGTTGCTGCATTAAACGAGAATTCGGAACATTTTATAATTTTTCTTGCGTCTAAAGTGAAAGATGCATTTGATAGTCATTTGTCAATATGACATCAGATAAACAAAACAGTGAGTATCTAATTACTATTGCATAATCGTAATGGGACTGATTTGTTCGTACAAAATGAAAGAATATAGTGAAGTTCCTGCGGAAATTCTCGCAAAAGCTAACAAAACTACGGACAGTGGTTTCCAGTAAAATCTCGAAAAATATATGAAAATTTTCATGGTATTTCTGAGAGTTGCATAACAGTGTAAATTGCGTTGATGAAACGGTACTTTTAGCATATTTGCTTTATTGCCAAAATTTATTCAGAATATGTCATAACACAAAAAAATCGAGCATGTTAGCCGATGTGCCTGATACATCTTATTTCTACGAGTAGTACTGTTACTCAAGAAGTACATATTATCCCGAACACGGGTGGACTTCCACGGAATTCGAGCTGCAGCGGAAGAAACGCGTCTGACTGCGTTACAAATTTCGCCGCCGATTAAACACTGCCAATCCGTTGCCGCGCTGGTTTGAACGTACTCATAAGGCAACACGTGACGCGAAACCTCCGCTGCGGCCAATACGCGTAGGCTGCGGATCTTCCGAGTCGGTCTGTGGAAGCCTTCAAACAAATGCTTTGCTAGCGGTGGCCCGGACGAGACGCCAACTGCTGGTGGCGAGCGTCACCCGCCACCGAAAGACACAGTAACGCGAATCGGCCACGCGTGGCCACGCGTGGCCCTTGCTTCCAATTGAAGTGAAACCAATGCTTTGCTACCAGTCGCGGTGTTCGGTGGCGCACGCGATGGTGTCTACGTGTGAAGGGGCCCTAAGATACAAATTAACATATAATAATACATAACCAATAACAATATCGCGAGAAAGTACGTGCTGTTGTAGCACTACTAGTTTTGTGCTTATGTAAGTGCGTATGTACAATGCTTATGTACAATGCGATCACAATTTTTAACACACACTTGAAGCTAAAAATAATAAGCAGTAATATTATCAATTTTAAAATGCACATAATGATGTACAATAAACTGAATTTCACTGGTCATTTTTTAGATGGAAACTGGCAATTTCTTCACACATTTTAGAGAATTCATCCTGGAGTGATGAGTGAATTTGAGAACTATAACAATGAGTGGTAAAGAAGATCAAATTCACACAGGAGGAAAATGAGCAGCACTGAGAATAGTGATACTAATCCCAAAAAGTTAAATGAAATGGCTTTAACACCTAGTTTCTTCAATACACAGGAAAAAGGAAACGATCAGACAAAATTGGACCTTGTTACAAAATTCATTATTCATGAAATGATACCCTCATCAAATAGAATTACGAAACATTAGTGATACAATGTTTGAAAAAACTAGTGGTATTGAAAGGAAACGTGTTCATTTGTACACAATTGTAAAACACAACCAAGTTTTGAAAAATAAATTGTGAAACTGAATCACTATTGATTGGATTTTGTAATTTCAAAAGTATTTTAAAATACTATTTTGTATTTTGTAACTAAAATACTTTCATGGAAATATTTTGTAAAGTAAAATCTGTCTACACCGGAACCTCCACAAGCCGGAAACCTGTCTTAACAGGAAAATTTCTCCGCCCCGTAAAGTTTAATGGCATTTTACACAGCATAAAACGGAACCTGTCCAACGCGGAAATGGAACAGCTGTGCAAGTTCTATGTGGGGAAAAACGTTTATAAAACGGAATATTTGTGAATTTAATGCAATTGGCTCAAAGACGCAATATATTCTCAATAGTATGAATGCATCTGCAAGTCTGTTTTAATTTTTTTGTCCCTGTGACACGCGATTTAGTCGTGGCAGTCGCACAGTGAAGGAGAGGGGTTTCAGATATCAGTGTACAGTTCGACCTTGGGGTCGCTTCTCTGTCAAGGCGTACGCCATAGATCCCTCCCGGCTATCTGCGGAAAGGTGTACGGGTATGGTTTTTATCACTCGTCGTCCTGCCCCGCATTGAAAATCGTAACCCCTCGCCAGAGTCGCATGCTCAAAGCCATGCGAGGGTATCTGGGCTGGGAAGCAGTGTGCATTGAAAGAGTCAGCAAGCAGTCCGACTGCAGCCACTAGGCAGTGGGGTGTGTATTTTTATGAATTTAACTACCAGTTTAACAATGGTAGCAAAAAAAACAACACGTCTCTAACCTTAGATGAGAAAGGCGAACTTATAGAAGCAAGTGCAACACAGAAGCTGTCAATGAAGAATGTTTAATACTGATTTATTGGTGATTGCTTCCATAAATACGTTGATGTATTTTAATAATTATAATAAAGTCATGTAATTTACTAGTTTCAGGAAGGTTATATATCAATCACACAAAAAATGCTAAAACGGAAACCTGCATAAAACGGAAACCTCACTAAACCGGAAATATTTTTGTTCCGATCGATTCCGGCTTAGATTTTACTGTATTTGGTATCTAAAATACTTTCGACGAAGTATTGTTTTGTATCCGAAATACTTTTTACAAGTATTTTGCCCAACCCTGCCAACATTTCATATAATAAAGATTTTATTATTCTAAAGATTAGAATTTCCATAACCCTATCCAAATGCTGTAAAAATGAATTCATATAACTACAAAATATGTACTAATAGTAAGCCCAAGGAAGCTATACAAAAATTGTGAAATGACTGGATTCATATACTCTTTGATTTTCCTCTGGTTACAAAACAGAGTTATCACTACAGATCCCTTAAATTCATATTTGAAATAGTACATAATTAATTCAGAGATCAAGTTGAAAATTAGTGTTATTTTGGAACTGAATATATCATAGTGTTTTTTCTCCAAAGTTCTAAACTATGCAAGAAAAAAAAGAAAAATACTGCAATGAGTAAATAATATTGTACTAATGAACACAGTTTTAACTTATGGAAAAAAATCACATGATTTTCTCTTAACACTCAGAAAATTATTAAATACTAATCATTAATCTCCATCACAGTGAAACAATTATAATGTAATTATTTTAAAATATTTAATCTTACTTGTTCTGTGGACAATGATGAATTCATGGAGTTTATTGTTTCAGCATACACAGGTTCTGTCAATGTTGATGGTCCCACTTTTGATACATCACATGATATTGATGTATTACTGTATGCTCCTCGAAAGAAAGGATTTCCATACCATGAAGTTCTTAAAAAGTTAAATATTATTAATTATGTTTAAGTAAATAGGTAGCCTTTTTCATTAATACTTTTGCAAGTCAAGAAGTAAGTTCTTTACCTTATCACTTTATGAGGTTTGGGAATATTAGTTTGCTGAGTAAAGGTTCTGAGAAGCTCTGTACAATGTACTGCAATTTCCGTTTCTGTGAAATTTTCTACAAGTTCTGCACCTCTACCTCCTACCCATCCTAATAGTACTGCTTTGTGATTAGGAAGTACATCAAAACCTGTCAAATCACGTGTCCAGGAAGCAGCCTGAAAATAAATAAATCTTTCTTAACAAGACTTCCAAGACATGAAACAAATCTTCAAAAACTGTTTGGCAAGTGATTGCGAAACTGAATTTTTTGGTCTTGTTACATTTCAGTTTTTAAAAATATCTCTATCATGCAATTTGTTCTATTTTTACTGTCAGTGATTTTACAGCAAACATCGATTATATGGATTCCAATTAACCGGTCAGTAAATTATCAAGACTTAATTTTATATACAGAGTGAGCTACGTAACTTTAGCACCTCCTGTAAATTTTGAACGGTTGAAGTTATTCCAATGCAGTTCTCACGAAAGTGCATGAGGGAATGGGGCTAATTGGTACGTGTATTCATTTATACTTTATCACTTGCATTTTACGAGATGTTTGAGGTAATTTTTTTTCAAAAGGAACGAGACATATTTTGCTGGTGAGCGCTGCGTGACCTTGTGTGGGGGACTTTTACTACATTCAAAATATCCGTTAAACACGTCGGGAAATAGAAAAAACAACAACAAAATTACTTAAAAAAATGGTTATCTAACTTATGACAATATGTATGTCAATGGATTCGTCATTTTACGCTCGCCATGACAGACTGAAAAAATATGTGTAGTTCCATTTGAAAAAACAGTTACCTCAAATATCTCGTAAAAGTGACAAAATATAAATGAATACACTTATCAATTATCCCCATTTATTATCTTAATGCAATTCCGTGAAAATTACATAGCAATAACTTCAACCCTTCAAAAGTTACAGGAGTTCCTAACTTTAATAATTATTGCAGTAATACAACTTCACTTCTGTATCAACATATTCAAGGGTTTGTTTCTTGTTTATTTTCTTTTTCCAAGTTTAATTTGGTTTTCTTTTCGACAAAACCCTCGAAAGATAATCATGTTACATACTATACATACTAGTCACGCGACTTTTCTTGACTTCTGAGCTTCCTAGAGCTCAATCAACACGACTCGGTACGGACTGGTCAAAACCTTGGTTTCACTTGGAACGACACGGCAAGATTATCCGGACTGCCTACCGTTGCATCCGAATGAATTCAGATCTCACGTTTTCGCTGTTCCTTACTGTGCCGTGTGTTTTTATCTGCTATTTTATGCAATAAAAAACAAACAAAAAAAACTAAAGGATATCGAGGGGAGGGAAAAAAAGGTAGTGGAAATCGCAGCGGGTGACATCGTAATAAATGCAACTGAGAATTCAAGCAATGGTTTCCTAGAGTCAAGGCCGGAGTGTTGGAATTTGGCAAGTGTGCTTCAGGCCGACCTGACCGACGAACATCAGCGGCTACCCGCATGCATTTTCGCTTCGCTCGCAGTGCACGTGGAGATTTGTTCAGTTCATTTTGCTATAAATGTATGCGTTTTTGTGAGTTTTCCTGAAGAATTTGCAGTCATGTTGTAGGAGTTTTCACCCCTTTTTTGTAAAGGAAACTGGCGTGGCAGTTGGAAAATAAAATATGATGCGTTTTTGTCGGTCTTTTTTTTTTAATTTGTTTGTTTGAGGACAACAAAAGCAAATTTTGATGACTCTTACAAAAAAATACATATCAGAAAATTCTATGGAAATAAAAATATTTATGAGTGAAGTTTACCTTTGCAGTCTTACAATTGACGATATTTGCGACAAATTACTATCTGTATTTTCCAAATTAATTTGATGATTTTAAAATAGTTTTTATTTAACAATTACGCAAATATGAAAAATGGCCTGCATCTTCTGCACAAAAAAGGCAAGTTGGAATCTTTACACAATAATTGATGTTATAAAACAAAAGAAATATAACTAATTCATTTGGTATTTTATATCCCCAAGTTTCATGTTTTTATTGTCAGGACTGATGAAAAATAGATAAGGGTCTGTAAGTATAATTTAATTACATTGCATCTGGTATAGAGATGCGTGCTACTGTGAAATGTAGTAATGTTCGTTGGCAACTTTATGAAACAATTTATTAAAATTGGTATATTTCTCTTTCTGAAACTAATTCTTAATTGTGATAACTATATTAAGAAAAACTATGTAGTACCACAAGCGGATTGTTTTCATTCAATTTCACTAATATTTCAACAGAATTTTGAGATTTTACTAATTTAATTAATCGAAAATTTTTGAATTATATAATATAAATTTCAATGTCACATTTAATACAGGCCACTTGTTTAATTAATGTCAATCAAAGTAATGCATTTCTGAATCCATAGGATGTAGTCAAGCAATTCGGCCTAACTTTGCCGAGTTACCGGTTCGTATATTCCGGCCTACTAGTCAGCCGTGTT
The DNA here is from genome assembly GCA_011170035.1 of Teleogryllus occipitalis. Lineage (NCBI taxonomy): Eukaryota > Metazoa > Arthropoda > Insecta > Orthoptera > Gryllidae > Teleogryllus > Teleogryllus occipitalis. The sequence continues at coordinate 354,379 of BLKR01000979.1, forward strand.
CCAATAATTCAGATGATAAGTAAATGCGTACATTAATAACAAATCTCTTTAATAAGCAATATTATCATCCCCAATTATTTTCATTTGTGGTTGCTATTAATTACTTGTGCGTTCTAATTTATTGCATATAATGTCTTGTTATATTAAGAACGAAAGCAGCGCGAATAGTATTAATGTTACAGTTGGCAACATGCGTCTGATGTGACGTAGCCTCCTCCCGCACCCCGCGTTGCGAGACGTCAAGAAGAGTCGCGTGATTAGTATGTATCTTGCTCATTTTGAAAGGTTACATGGTTCAAAAATTTCAATAGAAATATAATGTCTAGCCCCAATATAATCATTGGCTTAAGTTTCCTCTATACCGCATGCAGGGTTGCCAGATCCGTTCAGTGATAATCCGCCATTGGAGCATAGGGATAAAAACCCGCCCATTTCCACCAAATGACAGTGGTGAAAACGGTGAGCTGAGAAAAAAGCGAGTTCTGGCACTGAATGGTAATATAAAAATAGCTGTACTTTCACAAGATGTTTAAAACAAAAAAGCCTAATGCATAAATCTACCTCTCTTAAGCAATCAATATTTATACAAATTTTAGAAAAGGATGGGCACGATTACATGACTAAACAATCATGTATAATATGACTGTTTTTATGTCATTTCATGTTAATAAAAATAAAACAAGCGGGCTGATCTTTTTATAATAACTGCACATTTGCAAGAGTTTTAGAACAAAAACTCACGAGCATACGGCATATTTTTCAGAAGAAATCAATATTTGCGCATTTTTATTAGAAAAAGATGGGTAACTATTGATTTAATCAAAACAATCTCTTCGCCCAAAATTCTCCCGGGAAACAACAAATTCCGCCCACACCGCAAAATGCATTTTCCTCCTGCAAGTCGATACCTTCTTTCCGCCTAACATGGCATCCCTGGTCGTATACGCACTAGTACATTTCCTTTGTTGAAACCTGTTGCCAATCTAACAATGGAAGTTTTCATAATCGTTTTGCCAACCGTAAGCGATTGAGGCGCACATAACAATGGCATTTGATGAAATTAGAAGAAATTGTGAAAGACGAAAGGATTTGATATCCTATTTTCGATATACACGGTGTTTTATGTAAACCCGAAGGAAATCTCAAAGTTACTTTGGAAACGCGTTGTAAATTATGCGTTTGAAAGACTCGTGGATGTTTTGTTAATCGCGTTTTGGGGTCGGAGCCTCGTGAAATTCGACCCGAGTCCCTTACAAGAAATGTATGGAATTTAAGTATTTGTAAATGCGACGCCTCTCCACTCGTGGGTATTTGATATACATGTTTACAAATATATACGCTAGTTCCAAGGTTGGGTAAAATACTTTTTAGTATTTAAATACTTCGCCAAAATACCTTACAAATAAGTATTTAAATACACAAAATACGTTAGGATCTGATGTACTAAATTCATACACAATTAAAATATTTTAAATAGAGTAGATATATAATAATTTTGTATTTATATTTTATAGCATCAATTTATTGTAATTGCCAATTACAATAAATTAGTTAATGGACAGTCATACAAATTTCTGATCAATAACTATTGAAATATTTTGTAACAATATGTATAAAAATTTTCAAATATAAAATATCAAAAATATGTCTAAAACAAAGAAATGTAATTTCTTTTTAAAACGACCAATTTTTTAAACAAATCAGACAAATCCCCTAGTTAGCGAAAGTATAAAACCTGCAAAAGAAAATAGTCATTCAACTGGGGTGGATGAAGAAAAATTTTTTTTATTGTCTGATAATTATCCAGCATTTTTAATAATTGAGATTTATCAATTAAAAATGAAAATCCAAATTCAACAGCAGAAAGGAGCTTTTATTTCTGTTTCAATTAGGTGCATTCACTAGCGGAATCAAATAAAAAGAAACATTCCTCGTTCTCAACTATCTTCTTCGTCTGTATTAAAGACACCTACTTTATGTATTTAAATACATCTATAAAATAAAAGCCCCCCCCCCCAAAAAACACGTTTTCCAAATAAAAAATGTATTTCAAACAAATATTAATATTTAAATACTGCAAAACCCCGGCTATTCTTTTGTTTGCTAAATCCATTCACATTTCACTATTAAAAATCCATGAGGTTGGGACTATAACAGAGGTGGAGATAGCGTCAATTTCCGGTAACCAAACTAAATCCAAACTACTTGTTCCCATATTTCCAATTTTACTCAACGCAAAATTTGTTTCATTAGGCCTTTTGGAATATTTTAACTTACGGACAAGGGTTGAAATTGATTTTCAGATCATCGACGCACTAATTACTATTTATGCACTTCAATCGTCGTATGGTTGGCAATGCGACTAATGAAAATTTACAATTGTTCTGTTGGTAACAATTTCATCGAATGAAATACGAATGCCGCGTATGAATAGTATCAGTCAGACTGTGGTAAAGAAATGCTGATATCTCTGTGGATTGGATCACAGACATTACTTGCTTCATTACAAAGGTAGGAAAATATTTGGAATCTGGAATTTTTGAAAACTGGAACGCTTTGTTATCAACCAAATCAAAATATTCATTAACTGAAACCACGTCATTAGAAACGGCTTGCTGTAATAATAAAAATTCAGATTTGTCAAGAAATTAAATAATAGAGGGAGCCTGAAAAATCCAAAAAGGCTTAACCCTAAATATTGTCTGGGAAGAGGGGGTTCCGTTATCCAATCAGAGACTTCAAATTGTGATGTCATTGCAGACTTGCCGATGCTTATTAAAGAAACGTAAATTAAACAATTGGGAGCACCATTAGGTATAGAGCGATTTTCCTAAGGATGAGCCAAAGTGACAGCTAGTGCTGGCAACATAACTGAAGTTTTTGTGGTCGTTGTGCCCTTGAGCCCATTAGACTCCCCGCATTCGTTCGTTTGCAGTTGGTCAACTTGTTTAACTTGGCTTCGACACTTCCTTTTGTGGTGATCTGGTCCGACAAAAATATAATGCGCTGCGAGAAGTAATTGATATTAGGAAGTGCAGTGTAATGTGCTCTTCTGTAAAAATTCTTTTTTTCTTTATATTTTACATTTTTGTGATAAATAGTGTTTATTTTAAAACCGAGACTAGAATGCGAGATGCGTACCGGTGCACGTGTTTCCGGCTTGAAATCATCTCTTTCTATTAACATTCGTGGTAGTATTCTTTTACTGATTGTGGGAGCATGTTAAGAGATTTTCCACATACGTAATTAAATTAAAATATTTCCCGGACTCACGTACATGCATATTCCTCAGCGAAACACTTAAGACTTCTGCATAGGAGTGTTTCACAGGAGCCACTAGCACTTTACGAAGGGGCGTGACTGAACAGCTGTCGCGGTGGAGGGATACTTCTCTGAAATACATGTGATGTTCACTTGTTTTCGCGAACTGTCACTTTGGCTCATCCTTAGGAAAATCGTTCTATACTCGTTTGGTAATGTCTGTGCAATTCAGTGTCGTCTACTGTAGTGTGCTCTCTTGTTTCTTGCTTCTGCTGTTGTGATCTGATGAAAGAGTGATCACACGACCATATCTGCCGTCCGAGTAAGTGGCAACACCGTTCAACCCCACCCGTATCTGTCAAGTGGACAGAAATATTATTCGGACAATGGATACTAAATTTGGAATATTTTCTGTTGGCATTCTGTGCTTTCCATTTTCATCTCATGAAAACAAGATTTTAAATAAGTCAAAGTAAATTTTTATTAAAAAAATATAGAAGTGCAAACTAACAGTTTTATAACAAAACAATAACGGGTATAATTCTATTATACTTCTCCTAATCATATATGCCTAACTTGGTATATGCATAGAAAGAAAATTATATTTCTTACAGAAATATCTAATATTGCAATACCTCTGAGTAATCTGACTCATTTGTATGTTTTTTCAACCAGATAAGCTGAAATCCTTTTGTGTCTTTGTCCCACCAAGGCTCCTCATAGGCCAAATAAATCTTGTTTATAGTAGCAAATCCTAAATCTTCAATGGCCTGTATCAAAAATTTTCTTGTTACACAAAGAATATTAGCACTACCAAAATTGAAATATAATAAATTATAGCAATTGCACAAAATCATTTCCACAGTAAGTACAAACCTTACACATTTTATCAGGTAACTCAGGAGAGAACATATATTTGTAATTTTCTTTCAGATACCCTAAAGAACAAGTTATTATAACATGTTCTGCATAAACAGAGGACCCATCTTCACAATCTATCTTCACCATGCACTCAGATTTGTCTTGATGACCATTTTTACTCTTTAAATGTATTATATTTCTATCACTGTTGTAATTAATACAATCTGAATTCAAGTTAGTTTTTTCACATTCTTCAACATTAAGATCATTTTCACTTTTTATTTTTTCACCTGTCTCTTTTTTACTGGAATTTTCACTAACATTCTTCCAGGAAATTCTTTTAACTGGACATCTTAATTGTAATACTCCATGAGGAAGAGTCTCAACAATACATTTGATTAAAGAACTGTAACCTTCTTTAAAATTTACATAATCTGTTCCTCCACAAAAATTGTACTTTCCCCATGCTCTAGCAGAAAGTTTATCCAAAACTGTACAGGAGTTATCAATAACTTGAAATCTGAAATTGGTGAAAAATAGATGTTAGTAAGTGTTTTAGATATTACATTAACTGTTAATTTTCTATATTTTATTCATGAGTTGTAAACCTAAGCTGTGCTTAAAACAATTTCAATGAAGAAAAGGAGCATTTTTACAGCCTTGTGCTTACCTGACATGCCAATCGTATACTTCATATTTCATATTTTTCACATCCTCAGTATCACTGTCACAGCTCTCTAAATATTCAATAAATCTTTTTTTTAAGTGATGACCTATTGATATTGGTACATCTTCGTCAAAAGTATTTCTATTCACTAATGATTCACACTCTTCCAAAATATCACTTACAACACTATATACTTCATGGACAATACGAGGTTCTATTACAACACCGTCCTCTCTCAGGTATAAGCCTGTGAAATAAAATGTTGTGAATTGGCAAATTCATTTCAAGACTAAATGTTTCATTACAAGTAGATTTGTTTTGTTAAAATTTTAAGAAAAGAACTACAATGTACAATTTTCAAAACATAATAAAAGATTTTTTAACATACAATTTGTATAATAACCAGAACTAGCCGGTGGCGCTAGCCGAATGCGTTTACTACGCTCCGTGAAGTCACGAAGGTTAAGCACATTCGAGACTCGCGGGTTCGTGGTTGGGTGACCGGCCAGGAACCCCGGGATCTAACGTCGTCGAGCCCCTGGCCGAAGGGATAAAAGGCACCGACTGACTGCGACGTGACGAGACTTGACAATTATTAAAAGCACAATTAATGGAGGATTACTCCCCAGTGCAAAGCGCTCAACGTCCCTTAAGGGGCTTGGAGACGCGTTGCGTCAAGATGTAGACGCAACAAATTTAAAAAAAAAAAATAAAAAAAAATAATAAAAAAAAAAAACTATATACCTACATTACTTCGCTTGATTCGGCAAATTGAATCTAACCGTTCCAAAGATGGATGTTGGATTCAAGTCTTCATATACTTCAACGTTGCATTTCTTGGGTATCATCTCCGACATGGAATTCGGCACGTCTTTTTGCGTCTTTATCAGTCCAGCCGCTAGTCGCTTGATTTGCAGCACTGCTTGATGTTGTCGCGATCATGCGACATCTTGCGGCAGGACCAAGAAAGACGCAAAAAGTCGTGCCGAATTCCAATTGGAGATACTATCCGTAGATGCCACATTAAATGGACGGGATTTTGCGTCTGTGAACAACGCTAGCGGCTAAACCGTTCAGCCGATTTTCTCCAAAATTGATATTCCCAGATCGATCTGGCTGATGGCGCGGCTCCTTGAATTTGAAACCGATAATTTTTTTGAGGGGATATTTTACATAAAGCCCCTGGGATACTTTCAAAATTTTCAAAACAATGGCTCCAACGTTTTTGATTAAATGTTTACCTTATAGCGTAATGGTCGCTTAAAAGAATGGCGTGGGTCTCATGTTCGTTAAAATTTCCAATTTTTCGAAAATTGTAAAACTTCAAATTGTTTTTTGCGTCTTCCTACTATTATACGCGCACTTTTCTTGAGCCCTGGAATACCTACCCCCACTCCTTTACCAACATTTAGATTAACATGTCAAAAAATAAGACATTTTCGTTCCCAAGTTAAAGAAAACTTATTTGTAACGGTAAACGAACTGCAGATTTAATTTTTCTGCATTGCTAACAAAACAGTAACTCACCCTAAGCTCTATTACCACTACAAGCAAGGAAAGAGCTCTGCAAAACGTGCGCATAGTGAAGCTACATTTACGTCCAGAAACAAATCAAGGGGCCATCTCAGCATTTGCTCAATGGATCAGGGAAACTAAACAAAAAACCTATCGAGATGGGGGGTCATTGACCCGAAAGCTGAGATACATTACTTATTAAGTCTTTTTATACATTACATTAAGTCTTTTTTTAAAATTATTCAATACAAATGAATAATAATTCATTACACTATATCATTGTTTTGTTAAGAAACCATTGTTCTTTTTGATGATCAGTATAGTCTAATTGTACAGAAACAATTGTGCAGCAGAAAAGATTTTACTTTTAACTTAAATTTGTGCACCGACTTCAATTGTGTTGAATTAAGAATAAATTATAGCAACGAGCATTGTGGACAAAATCTGATAACCAGAAATGTTCGCTCCCATGTAATAGAAACTATTTCGTATCGAAAAACAAACCACAAATTTGATAAAAAATTCCTTGTCAAAATAACCAAACTCCCCACTCCTGGCGCGAGCGAAGCGAGAGCTCAAGAAAACGTGCGCGGATAATACTATAATTCTTAAGATTTTTCTTAATGAAATGTGTTCATCAAAAACAGATCTTCAATAGTGTAATGTTAAGTTGTTCGAAAATATGAGTATTTTTTGTGTAATTTGGTGTCATAGTCGTCCGCTTCAAATTTCCCGCGCTTCGTGAACGTAATTTGAGTGTTTGAGGGTATTGCTATTCTTATGAAAGAAAATTGATTGAAGGAAGGGAATAAATTTAACTTAGAATTATCACACTTCTTTACCTCCAAAAATTACGATCGCTGATTATGGTAACGTTGTTAAAAGTTAGTAAGGTCTAGTGTTCCTGGCTATATCGAAATAAATGCAGGTATGCACCACAAGCGCTTCGTTTGAATTGGTTGAGTTTGGATTATATTAGCATTATTTCTAATACTTCACATGAAAAGAAAATATATTTGTACGAACGTTTTAACTTTAATTTTATATTACCACCATACGCTGCCTTGGGAAACAATACTGCGATGGATATTTGAGAAGTTCATTATTGAACGGTGACAAGATCAGATCATGAAATGAGAAATTCTTTTGAATTCCTTTTGTTGAATATTTACATGGAACCATATGATGCTGTTTTATTTATCGTCAAAAACAGAAAAAAATGTACATGCCAAATAAATCGTCCAGGGTTGCTTTAAAGAGCTCTGGCAACAACGCGCTGTAGCGTACGCCGCCACCGCCGGCTTGTGAGACAGATATACTCTGAGACAAGGTAGAAGATGGATGCTACTGTATAAGTTTTAATTTGTATATTATTTCACATATTTTGTTCGTTTCTTACGTTAGAGTTTTTTTGACAGACACTAATTTGTAAAAAAAATTGAAATAACACTGAATCACATTATTATTATTATTATTATTATTATTATTATTATTATTATTATTATTATTATTATTATTATAAACTTTAATTGTTATTTAGTTAACCGTAGTTTGTTGAGTGACGTTTTGAGAACGAATTTTCCATCTTCAGGTTACAATGAATGTAAGAGAAAAGCATCATTTTTTTAATGAACATAAATAACAAGTTACTGACAAAGTAAATGATACAATGCTCAATGTACGATTTCGAACATTGACAACTCATGAGCGCAGAAATTGCAATATTTCAGTATTAAGTAAATCTTTCCAATGATGCGAGAAAGTATGTGCTGTTGGAGCACTAAACTTTGTTTGTAAATTGCATTAACGTAAAACGGAAATGACGCGAAAACAATTAGTGTTTTTCTTCCAAAAAATTGTACACCTTTTTTAAAGATTTTATTTTTTGACCAGATTTCATTTACCACAAAAATTTCTTTTTTCAATATTGTATTTTAGCAATGTAAATTTTTTTGCAATTTTCAAAAATACAGAGTTCGCCGGAAATGAGACCAGCGCAATTTGTTTACAGTTTTTTGAAACATACAAGAAACAAATTTAAAGAAAAAATTTGGAGATGTTTTTGAGAAAATAATTGGCAAAGACTATAAACATGCTATCTTGTGTATAACAGGTGTCCTTCCGACAAAAGAGCGCTAAAAGCAATATTGGACAGACTATGAAAAATCGTTCAAATAAATCTGAACCACTGAGAAATTGCTCAGGATATCCTAGCACAGTCTATGAGTGAATGGGAGATTGGTGTCACGATTCTGTGTAAACAATAGCAGTGTTGCCTGCTTCTTAATGACTCTAGGATGGCACCCTCCCCAGAAAGATCAATCACGGGAAAAGTTGTAGAACGCATTAAACATCTACTAAATCGATTCTTAATTTGTGCATACCACCAGTTTTGAGAGCGAATTTAATTTCATGCACCCGCGTAAGGGAATAATCAATGTTTTTAAACTGGGTTGTATCGCGGACTAATCGCATTGCCGGCTGCAACTGGTGCATACTAGGCAAAGGAAGCGCGAGGAAGAGGAGGTACTGGGAGTCGTGAGACAGCGTGTTTAGTTCGGCAGAGTCTGTACCTATGAACTAAGCTGAGAAAATCAACCCTTTGATCTGATTTCATAAATTACTGTTTGGTTTGCAGTAAATATTACAAAAATCTAATTTCA